>CM076575.1:1873410724-1873662561 GCA_034641835.2 Pinus albicaulis | reverse complement strand
GGTGAAATAATCGGGGAAATGCTTGATGAAATATCACAGAGTGTTGCTTGGAAGAGACAGTGTGATTTGGCCAATCACATACGGCCACGATGGTGTCACCAAATCCCTACATTCCCCGTCCCGCACAATGGAGGACCCATAACGTGACCTATGAACGCTGTCATGCACTGAAAACATCATCATTGCATCCCTCTGAGTATGAGCTTCATTTCCCCTTGAGACATCTCCTTGCAAAATCCATGAAAAACAACTCTTTTTGCATTGGTGCGGGTAGACAGTTCAGTACTCGCGCCACTCAGGGAAATCCTGTAAAGAGGTCGCGCCACTTGGCGCTCTGTCATAGAGCAGCAATCGCGCCACCCATTTTAGGGACTGTTTTTTATATATGGATGGCGGAAGTTGATTTCAAACAAACTCACAACCACTGCCTATCTTGAGTTGGGAGGTTTGGCTACGGGAGTTCCATGGAAGGGAAGTAGTTTTGCCACCTTCTATGGAACCTTCCTTGTCGATAGGGCCAATCCCATAATAATAGGGATCCCAACTCCCTCCTTCCCCATCTATAAAAGCTTGCTCAGATCCATGGCAAGCTAGTCTTGAAGTGCTGAAGCTTTGCATCTCCCTATTTCCCAAGTGCCTTTGTGCTGTAAAGAATCCCTTCTTTCCCTTAAGGCCCATTAAAGCGAGGAGACCATTGTTACGAGACTCTGGAGAGGTTTCCCTTTCCTTGGTGAGCTTTGCGAGACGTGGACAACCGGAGACCCGTTCGAAGGAAGCTGCGACGTCAGAACTTGGTTGTAACTTCTATTCGTTTATCACTTTAATAGATGACTATGATTATGGTTCCACTCCTTTTTCCATCATGTTAATGCGAGTAATATCTTTTTTGACCGATGTTTAGTTACGTATGCTGGTTCCTATGCTTGTATCTGTTCGTTTCTTCTGTGTGCAGGTGTTCATCCGCGGGGATCGTGGAAGGATTGTGATCTGCCAGGGCTGAAGGACGGGGACATCTCTTCTTCAGATCTAGCGTTGGAATCCGGGTAGGCTCTTATCCCAAGTCTTTCATTCGTAACTAGGAGCTTGCGTCATAGCATTGTTTGTTTGTTGCTAGACCCCTGCTGGGCTAGTAGGGATCGCCTCTGTCCGCAGAGGGGATTTACCTCCTCAACAAATTGGCGACTCCGCTGGGGATTGTCCGGTTTTCCTTGTCCCGTTTATGATTGGTTCGCTTTGATTATTTCTCCTTGCTTGATGAACCTTCTGGGTTGGATTCTTTCATTATTTTAGCCTCTTGGTTTGCTTAGCTTGTGTTGGTCTCTTTTCAGATTAGCTTGTTTTTTAATTTTCATTGAAGAACTCAACTGGCGCGGGTTTTTACCTGACAGTCGCGCCACTTGACGCGTGTTGCATTTGTCTGTCTCGCGCCACTCTGCCTCTGGCGCTAGTTTCAAGGCCACAGTCGCGCCACCCCTGTGACTTTTTTGAGTTTCTTCAATTTTTGGCTTTCTGAGCTTGACCAGTACTTTTCTTCTTGATTTCCTGAGTGTTTGAGTGTATTGGAGTCTGGTTTGACTGGAATTCACCGCTATCCTTTGGTTGTTTGCCTCTATCTATCGGTTTCACGATTTGAGCCCTAGGGCATCTAGTGGCATAGTGAATCGAGCCCTCATTGGGAGTTTTGGTGTCTTGATTGTCCCGTCGACTTGTTGATTGATTCTCCACGCCCTCTTAGCAGTCTTTGATTGTTTTGTTGCGTCTTTTGAGTGATTGTTCATTCTTTCATTCAGAATTCGTTTGCCCTTGCTTTGGACCCAGATCACACGGTCCATTGGGTGTTTTCGAGTCTTTCTTTGATTTGAGAGACTTTGGGTCAATTTAGAGATTTGGTTGCTTGCTTTGTTGAGTGAATGTTGTTTGCTTCGCTCTCTTAGTTATCATTTCTCCAATTGTTCCTTTTGTTTTCAGTGCACATTAGCCATTAAACATTGAAAATAAAAAAAATATATAATCTCTTTTGTTTTTTAATTAGTGCAAATTGTCATCTTTTCCGTATTACTAGTGATTAGTATTTGAATGAAAAGTGTGCAATTGCATTAGTTACATTAGAGACATTCTTGTTTGTATTCCGTTCATTTCGTTTGTATAAAAGCTCTCAACTCTCATTTAACTAGTTTTCATCGAACGAAATGTTGCATCGTGGCATATAGCTTGCATTTAGGAGACACTACATACGATAAGGCCTCGAAATTGAAACTTAATTGAAGATCCATTGTAAAATTTATTCAATTAACCTAAGGCAACGTGGAACTTAACGCAACATGTTAGTGGTTCTGAGCTAGACGTGTTCGGCGTGGGTAAACCTAGCATGGTAATAGTTCGCCTATTATTTGGAGAACGGGCGCTAAGTGCGGACTTGCGCTCTAAATACGATCGCGTGTATAAAGGGAGACCCCTATAGGTTTTCAATCCTTATCCATAGGAAAGTAAAATTACTGCCTTGTTTTAGTGATACTTGAACACGACGTTCGGAGACTACGCGTACGGAAAGTCCTTGGTCAATTACAATACCATTCATGCGAGCAAATTAACATGTTGCCGGTTCACGGATATTTGGTACACCTTTGTGCCTAGTTTTTCTGGCTTGATCCATTTGGTCTTTTACGGCTCCTAAACTTGAAAAAGGCTTAGTCAGCGCTTGTCCTTTCACGCTTGTGTCAACTACGAAAGGGAATGAAGTCATCTTTTTATCGTTTCTCGACTCTTAAAATATGAAACGGTAGAGTTTCTTACTTTCCAATGTGGTAAAATTAATCGCCCACGATTACACACCTGTTTAGACATTGCTTGTTGACCATTTGATCGTGTGTCTTAACTCGTTTTCAGCCTGTGTGTGGTTTTGAGTCTTGATGGCAACTTTTTCAGAGTTTACCAACCAAGGAATCCCCTCAGAAGGGAGTCCTGGTCATTTTCCTCCTTTTGGGAATGTTGGTGCTCCTTACATGGCGACGTTGTCCCTTCCTGGATTAACGGTTGGGTTGCCTGTTTGGTTGTTCTCAACCTCTGTAGTTCCGAATGTCTCCACTACTGTTCAATCAGTCCCTCCACCTGAACAACCTCATGTTGATTCCAAGGTGGACCTCTCCCCACTAACCCACTTTGTTCTGCGTCCTCCTCTTCTACTTACTTTGGTGAGAAATGCAGATTCAGAAAGTAAACAGGGTGGCTAAGAAGAAGAAGAGAAGACAAAGAAGAAGAAGCTTGATAAGCGAGAGGCTAAATGTCCCGGCTACGCCTCGAGATGTCTCCTCTTGATAGTCCTTCAACCCTCCTCGGAAAGTCAAGTTTCCGTGCATGTTGTGCAGAAGACCATGTTCTTAAGGGGCCTTACTGGTATTCAAGGTGCTCGTATGGTCCAGCGACTGCCACCGGTGCAGCTGGCTTAAAGAGTCAAGTTGAAGGGCACGTCTTCAGCTGCTGTTGATAAGAACTCTAAGAAGCAGGGTAAGATCACCAATCCCTGTAAGTTGTGTGAAGGGCACCATTCCATTCACCTTTGTCCTTATATGGATGAAGCCAGGAAAATCTTGGACAACCCAGTCAGTTCTACACCACGCCTTCCACCTGGTTACAATCGGCTTTCTTCGAGTCCTCCGCCAGCTGATCCCATGATTGGTCAAGAGTTATCCTTGGTCGATCCCACTCCCCCAGAAATTCAAATTCACGAATCCGTCCCCAGCCCTTCATTGGTCGTGAGACCGGTTAAGTAACCGTCTGTGATGCACGGAGTCTTTTACGCTGGGAGTGGATCTCACACCCCCCATGTCCTTCTGGTCTCTTCAGATTCTTCAGACTTGGAGAAAGATTCTCCTGTCCCTGTACTTCAAGAAGTTGCTCCTCCGCCTCCCAAGATGGAGGCTACGGAGGATATTCCTCCCACCTTCGAGATGGAGGTCATGGAGGAGGCTTCTGCTACCGTAACATCAGGGGAAGACCTTCACTTGTCGATGGTAGCCCCTCTGAGTAGTTTGGTCGCTTCCTTTGACTGGAATCTATTTGCAGGATTTCGCCTTCCGTCTTATGTGCCTTTGGAGATCACAGTACAGGCTCTTGGTCTGGTCGTACCCAGCACCATTATAGAAGAAGGTGCCTCTGTTAGTATTATGTCTTCAACTACCTGGCAAGCTTTCGGTTCGCCGCCGCTTGCGCCTGTTACGCAGAATCTGCTCACTTTTAACAGAAGGACGAGTCAACCGTTGGGGATCCTTCCAAGGTTACCTGTTACTTTGGGAGGTAAAACCGTTCATATGGACGTGATGGTCGTTCCAGGCCCTTTGGATTTCAATCTGCTCCTGGGGCGCGATTACACCTATGCCATGGGAGCCCTTGTCTCCTCCCTCTTTCGCGTGGTGTGCTTTCCACATGAAGGACGGATCGTGACCATTGATCAGCTTTCGTTCTTTGGTCCTAATATGGCATCTGGTCCGCCATCACCCCCTCCTAGTTTCTATCCACCCGTTGTATCTGCTCCGCCGCAGGTCAACTATGTGGCTACTTACCTCGTGCCTGTGCTCAGTGATGATGCCGTCGTGCATCGAGTGCTGGGGGCATTGGGTCCTGACTTCCAGGATGATTTCCTCCCATCTGGTGTGGAACTCTTGGAAGCAATGACTTCTTGTTCATTATGATGAAGTCGGTCGGAGCACAGTTCCTTGTCTTGTGTCAAGCTCCTTAAAAAATGAAACAAGGTTGTCGGAGCACAGTTCCTTGTCTTGTGTCAAGCTCCTTAAAAAATGAAACAAGGTTGTCGGAGCAGAGTTCCTTGTCTTGTGTCAAGCTCCTTAAAAAATGAAACAAGGTTGTCGGAGCATAGTTCCTTGTCTTCTGTCAAGCTCCTTAAAAAATGAAACAAGGTTTGTCGGAGCACAGTTCCTGGTCTTGTGTCAAGCTCCCTAAACCATGAAACAAGGTGTTTGAGGATAGTTCTTTTAATGTGTCAACCTCGCTAAAATAATGAAACACGTTCCCGTTCAATTCGAGTCTTTGTTTAGATCTCGTAAAATCCCAGTCGAGTCTTTCTCTTGATCTCGTAATTTGAACCTTCACTCCATTTGCCTTTCATATGGAATGAAGCTTGGGGGGCATGTACCTCGAATTGAGTCACCATGCTGGGGGCATGCTCACTTTTTCAAGCATAGTTTGTTTCCGTTTCAAGCTTGTGTAAAAATGAAACCGGTTTCAAGCATAGTTTATCTTTGTTTCAAGCTTGTGTAAAAATAAAACCATTCTTATTTTACCTCTTGTGATTGCCATTTTATCAGCCTGTTTTTACCAGATGAGCCTTGGTTTTCTCACTCCATTGTCACTATCTGCTTGGCCGATCATATGCCTTCACTTGGTTGTTTTACCCGTTCCTGAGGAACTGCTGCTATGAGTGGTCTTGTTAGCCAGCCTCTCGACCTTTATTTATTCAGAGTAGTTCCACCATTACCGGAACCAGTAGCTACCCTTTTATACCACTCGTTCCTCCAGGAGGAGTCATCTTTCAGCTCTTTTCTGACTCTCTAAACATGAAAAGATTGCCGAGGCCCTTGTCGTTTCGGTCTCGTTAAAATGGACACGAATCGACATTCACCCAGTATAAGTTTAACCCTTTTTCGGGCTGGGATGGATTGATTACGAAAAAGGAATACCCTAGCCTATTGCGACTAGGAGGTTTTTCCGGATATTGTTTTCTACCTTTTCGGATCTGGGGAACTATTTACGAAAAGGGACTTGTGGAGTTTTCTTTTCCGCTGTCTTTTCAAACTCTCTAAACATGAAAAGACACTGAGTTCTTCCTTTGTCAGACTCGTTAAACCTTGATGACATCGGATCCAGTCGAAATGACGTTATTCGAGTCGCTCCTTCGTAGGGCTCGTTAAATGTACTAGGATGGATTCGCCCGAAGGGTGGACTTATATGACAAGCATATGGTATCCTCTTCAAGCTTGTGTAAAAATAAAGAGGTACTCACCAAGATGGTGGGGAAAAATGGAACCATCGTCGTTGTCGTCGGCAGTATGTCGCTCTTGAACTTGGCACTTGTCTGCATTCGTGTCGGGTTGGGGACATCTCATCTCGTTGCTTCACTTTGCCTCCATGGGGTTGGGTAATCTCTTTTGACCTCTCATCTGTTCACTACCTCGTCGCCATGACCTTTGATCTGTTGATGTCAAATACTGCCAAGTCCATTGTCGTGCCGTTTATATGTTCAAGAGAAGTTGGCCTCTGCGAATATCAACCTTCCTCTGTTTCTCATATGGCCCCGATTCACAACAAAACATTATGTTCCTCTGTCTCGTGTCGATGATGTGGGAATCATTATGGCCCACCTTCGATCAAGGTCACTTCCTGTCGACTTCAACTCATTATCCGGGAAGTTGGTCTAGAGACTCCTGATGGTACCTTGGAGCCTGCATGCCTCAATGGCAGGTTCGTCGCATTCGACGTGAGGTTTTCATCATTGGCCTCCGATCGGATGATTCTGCGGGTGTTCGACGTCAGCTCATTTATTCACACACCGTAGATTGTACCTGTAGTACCTTGAGGACCATCGTCATTATTGGTGGTTTCTCTCGCGTCTGTTAACAGCTTTCATCATTGGCTGGTAATCAGACGATGTTCTTGCATGTTCGACATCGGCTCACACATTCGCATGCTAGAACTTGTACTTGTTTGGGTCGAGATGGAGCGCAAGACCCTGGATTGTGTCTGTTGTAATCCAGGCTGCGATTGTGGATTATTATCATTATGTACATGACTCACTGATTGGATGGCTGCGACCATACCTGAGTCAATTTGTTTTGATCTTAGTTGGATGGCTGCGCCCATACCCTGGATCCGGATTATAGCATATTCTGTTTCGGATGGCTGCGTCCATACCACTTATACATCATGTACTTGAGATATCAGTTGTATCTTTCTGCGCAGGTTTTCCGACGGCGGGCCTTCGGTTGGACATGTTCTCGTAAAGCATTTCACCCCTCTCTCTCTCGGGCCTCATGCTTTAGGGGGCATCTGTTACACAGTAATTTGTCACCGTCCTTACCATTCCCCGTCCCGCACAATGGAGGACCCATTATGTGACATGTGAACACTGTCATGCCTTGAAAACATCATCAATGCATCCCTCTGAGTATGAGCTTCATTTCCCCTTGAGACATCTCCTTGCAAAATCCATGAAAACAGCTCTTTTTGCATTGGCGCGGGTAGACAGTTCAGTGCTCGCGCCAATCAGGGAAATCCTGTAAAGAGGTCGCGCCACTTGGCGCTCTGTCATAGAGCAGCAATCGCGCCACCCATTTTAGGGATTGTTTTTTAAATATGGATGGCGGAAGTTGAGTTCAAACAAACTCACAACCATTGCCTATCTTGAGTTGGGAGGTTTGGCTGCGGGAGTTCTATGGAAGGGAAGTGGTTTTGCCACCTTCTATGGAACCTTCCTTGGTGATAGGGCCAATCCCATAATAATAGGGATCCCAACTCCCTCCTTCCCCATCTATAAAAGCTTGCTCAGATCCATGGCAAGCTAGTCTTGAAGTGCTGAAACTTTGCATCTCCCTATTTCCCAAGTGCCTTTGTGCTGTAAAGAATCCCTTCTTTCCCTTAAGGCCCATTAAGCAAGGAGATCATTGTTACGAGACTCTGGAGAGGTTTCCCTTTCCTTGGCGAGCTTTGCGAGACGTGGACAACCGGAGACCCATACGAAGGAGGCCGCGACGTCAGAACTCGGTTGTAACTTCTATTCGTTTATCACTTTAATAGATGACTATGATTATGGTTCCACTCCTTTTGCAATCATGTTAATGCGAGTAATATCTTTTCTGACCGATATTTAGTTCGTATGCTGGTTCCTATGCATGTATCTGTTCGTCTCTTCTGTGTGCAGGTGTTCGTCCACGGAGATCGTGGAAGGATTGTGATCTGCCAGGGCTGAAGGACGGGGGCATCTTCTTCTTCAGATCTAGCATTGGAATCCAGGTAGGCTCTTATCCCAAGTCTTTCATTTCGTAACTAGGAGCTTGCGTCATAGCATTATTTGTTTGTTGCTAGACCCACAAGCCCAAGGGCTAGTAGGGATCGCCTGCATCGCGGGGGAGAGTTTACCTCACAACAACATCCAAACCCCACTGTTGAAAGGGTTCCTCCACTGCTACTGATAGTAAGGGGGCGGCTGGCCACACTTCCCGGTTTGCGAATTTCTGGCATTGAGTGCACTTCCGGACATATCCATGCACATGTCTGAAAAGGGTTGGCCAATAGTATCCTGCGCGCATTATCTTGTGGGCGGTGGTATCGCCTGCAAAATGCCCTCCAGTTGTTCCGTCGTGCAGCTCGGTCAAGATTTTCTATGCTTCATCATGTTCCAAGCAGCGTAACAGAACTCCATCGTAATGTTTCTTGAAAATTTTACCCTGGATCAACTGGTAAGATGCAGCTTTGAGCCTTATTGCGCGTTTCTGCTGGGCAGTTAAAACAGGGTCCAGGATTCCATGGGCTAATTATCCCGAAATGTCAGAGTACCAAGAAGAGCTTCTTTGTTGAGGTACATGGTCACTCTGATACATGTCGATTTCCTGTTCCCAAAACTCTTCTTAAACTCCGTGTGAGCATGCAGCCTCCGCATCCATTTGGCATAGTCCTTGTCCTTTGATAGTGTGTGCTGGTTTAAACTCTAATTCATACTCTTACAGGCATGCCACCCAGTTTCCTCGTCTCTCGCCTAGCTCCTGCTGCACAAACAGTGAGCAGACAGCTGGGTGGGGAACAAAAACCATGACATGGTTTTTCAAGATGTATGGCCTGAAACGCTTGATTGCTTTGTAGACTGCATAGGCTTGCTTTTCAATTTCAGGGTAGTTCAATTCAGCTCCTTGTAAACTAGTACTCATGAAGGATATAGGATGTTCATCATTGTTGCCGTCTTTATGCGTGAGGACAGCTGCAAGTGATGAATTTGAAGCAAAAGTATACAGGATAAAGCTTCTGCTAAAATATGGACTTTGGAGGGATGGTGCTTCAACTATAGCCTGCTTGATTTTGTTGAAGGCCTCCTTCTCTGGCAGATTCCATTTGAAAATCACATTCTTCTTGATCATCCCCTACAAAGGCCTGACTATCTGGGTGAAATCTGATATGAATTTATGTACAAAATTGATTTTCCCCAGGAAATATTGTATTTCTTTCTTACTTCTAGGGGGGGAATCTGGGCAATGGCTTTTGCCCGCTCTATATCTACAACAATTCCCTGCTTACTTATAATGTGGCCCAGAAAATTTCCTTCTGCCATAGCGAAAACACTCTTCTTCGGGTTGAGTGAAATCCCGTACTTCCTGCACCTTTCGAAAATTTGCTTGAGGTGGTGAAAATGATCGCCCCGGTGTTTCGAAAACATGGTGATGTTGTCCAAATAGACTACCACGCTCCGCCCTATCAAACCATGGAAAGCTATATCCATGGCCCGTTGCAAAGTTGTCCCCGCATTTATTAATCCGAAGGGCATGCGTTTGAATGCGAAGGTTCCCCATTTGGTTCGAAAAGTAGTTTTCAATCGGTCCAAATCGGCTACCAGCACTTGGTTGTAGCCAAAGAATCCATCCAATAAGGAGAACATCTCAGATCTGGACACAGCTTGCAATATTTGTTCCATAGGAGGCACCGGATAATTTTCTTTGTTTGAGGCCCGATTTAAATTCCAGAAATCCACGCACAGGCGGATCTCGCCAGACTTCTTCCGTACCGGGACCAAATTTGACACCCATGTGGAGTGGCGAACTTTGAAGATGATGTGTGCATCCAAAAGCTTCCTAAGTTCTTTTAGAATCATCGGTTCCAAAGCAGGATGCACTTTTCTGAGCTTCTGTTGGAAAGGCTTCACGCCTTCCTTCATGGGTATCACGTGCTAAATAATTTGAGTATCGTGCATACGTAAATCATCGTACATCCAAGAAAATACGTCTCGATACTTCCGAAATATTTGGGTGAAATCCTGCGTCTCCTGGTTGGTACAATCTCTCCCAAGGTTGATGAACTTCGGGTCCTCATCTGATCCCAAGTTCACCTGTCGATGTGCCAAGGTGGAACTTTGTACTTTGGTATTTGGGGGCCCGCGAAATCGGCTTTGTAGATCAAAGAGCTTTTCAAGTGACACTATCCCCTTGGGCATGGGGTTCTCCTTGCATTTATCATGCTCTTCCTACAAAGCTTGATCGTGATCCGCCTCATCTATTACTGCGTCTTTGAATACTTCAGTGTTGAGCATAAATTCCAATATCTGTTGATCATCATAAAAAATGCGTAGATTAGTAGTATTATCTGGCACGGAGGGTCTATACATAACTTCAATAGAAAATCCATCCCTCAAAGAGGTAATTATAGCAGCAGCATTAGCCAGAGTATCAGCTGCTGCATTATGCATTCTAAGAACAGATTTGATTCCAAACACATCGAAAGAATAAATAAGATGCCATACCTCTTGTTGATAAGATTTTAAGTGTAGAGACAAATAATGAATGGTATTATGTACCTGCCGAGTGATGATCTTAGAGTCTCCAATGACCTGTAAGAACCTTACCCTTAAATCCAGTGCCTTCTTGAGTCCGAGGATTAAAGCTTCATATTCAGCGGTATTTTTGGTGCACTGGAACTCTAGCCGACACAAAATCAATAACTTGTTCTTCTGAGGGTCCAGCAAGATGCAGCCCGCACCAGCTCTGTCATGGGTCTTGGAACCGTCATAATACAGGGTCCATACGTCGTTTTTTGGCTCCTTCGGGGTTGTAGGTTGGGGAGGATTTCGGTTTGGTGTGAGACGGGAGTGGCTTGGTCTTCTGTGACGAGTGTTAGTTCAGCCGGGATCTCGGGGCCTACTGGAGACTAAGGAGGATGGTAACATCCGAATATGGCTTCCAAGAAACACATGCCAAGCTCCTCCTAGGCGAAGCTAATGGGTTCATTAGTAGCATCCAAATCAGTCACAGTATATTTCATATATGGTTCACATTTGACCCTGATTTGGTTATTCCAGCCCTTGTAAGGAAGCCACAGGTGGGACCAGTCGGTGGCAAAATACCCTTGCAGCTTACTGGACCAGTCTTTTCTAAGTAATAGGCCGTAGGCTTCTGGGATGTCAACAACCACAATTTCAATACATTGTTGGACTCTAGAGTCGAATGAAAGGTAGATGATGACATTATTTAGCTCTCCTACAGCTGGCACCTGCGATCTGTAAAGTTGGATGATCCTCGCGTCAGTTTTCTCTGGGCAGATGTTCAACTTCTTACAAACAGATAGGGGCATGACATTTGTGGACGCGCTGGAGTCAACTAGACAGTTATGGACATTGAAGTTAAAAATCTCAAAAGATAAGAGGAAGGGAGGAGTAGATCCCCTGGAATTTGCATTGATGGCGTTTACAATAAACTGAACACTCGGACTATCTTGTGCGGACGTATTTCTCACAGGCTTAGCAGTTGAGGTATTCGCGAAGGCTTTAAGAATGAGTTCTCATTGATTTGTGATGCGGGAAGCTCGTAGAGGGAGATGTTGGCTCTGGTTTTTTTCATGTCCTCAACAATGTTATAACCGGAATTAGATTGAGGACTAGGCTCGGTAGTGGCTTTGGGGGGCCCCACCGGGAGCTTGCTCTTTTGATTTTCTCGGGTGTTGTTATTTGTGGGTTTCTCAGGAACAACTTGTTGTTCATTTCCTGGGGGAAGGATTTTCCTTAAGAAAGCCCTTTTCTTCTCCTCAAAGGACTGTTCGAGGACTGGTCCTTTGCTCCTAAGGCTATAATTTCGTACAGGTTGGGCCTTAGGATTATCTACCATGTTGATATCAGTGAAGGTAAGATTGATTTCCCCGCGGATTATGTCAAACGCAAGAACAGAGGACCCTGGTTCTTCATCTGGGGGAAAATCTTCATCATGGTCAGAAACATCATCCTCCCCCGCATCCCTTGGGGTTTGATCATCTAGAAGTTGATTTACTACTGCAGTCATGCTGCCAATCCATTGTGGGCATGTTTTTTCAGAGTGGGTAGCTTGGTGGAAATAACAGAAGTTATCTTTTCCTATTTCTTCCACGTTGAGAACAGTGTTCGGGTTAGATGGAGGTCAGCTGGTGTTGGGGTTGCTCTTTCTGAAAAAGGGCTTGGGTGCCTTAGTGCTAGTCATGGATTCTATACCCTTTCTCTTCAGGTTGGAGACTTCATTTGCCAATAGCTTGAGGGTCTTTGCTATACTCTCGAGGTCAAAAGCATCCTTATCCTTATCCGCGGTTTTGGGTGTGGAGGACTGACCTTTCTTCGCGATTGGTTTGTGGTCATCTCTCCCTTCGTGATCGATTTCTCCTATAGAAAGCATGTCTTTTTCTACAGCATGGGCAGCCACGTAATTTTCCGCAAGGATGGCATGCCCTTTGCGTTTCATGAAGACATCAATATCCCTAAGGAGAGCTTCCATATAGTATTCTATGGTGATAGAGTCATCCAACGCCAGGTTGGGGGGGAACTTTTGCAGTATGGTAGCAAAGCGGTGATTGAAGTCTCTAACCTTCTCTTTCTTATGGCACTTAATGGTGCTTAACTCCATGAGGAGAATGGAAGGGGTTTTTTCCTCTGAAAATTTTTACAAGAACACGCGACAGAACTGGTCCCATGATGTAATGGAAGCACTTGGGAGGGAGCAGTACCAGGTGGCTACTTTGTTTTCAAGAGTGTGTGGAAACTGGCAACAAGCAACGTCATCTGTTTGAACCCTCATGATTTGCAGGGAAAGATAGAAGCTGCTTATATGATCCTCGGCCAAGGTGCCTTTATCGGGATCAAACTTGGGGAGATGCTTCTCAGGGTGCCTAGGCATGTCGTGGAGGGGGCCCAAAAGATCTAATGGGGACTGGGCCATCCAGGAAAGTGGTTGCACCCTCCTAGAATGCTCGTGGTGCCTGATCTCAAACTCAGATTCACTCCCCATACATGTTGCCAATGCTTCTCCCCCATGGCGAGAGTGCTCATCTTGATATCCCTCACGGTTGGCCATATTTCTGAGATATCCCCAATTGTAGACAGGTGGCCTGTTTTGGTTTGGGCGGCGGTGGGTGGCACGATGTCCTTGGCCACGGCCTATATCTCCTCTACCTCCATTCCCATGGCCTCTATTCCCCTCACCTTCATTTATGCAGGCTCTATTTCCCTCACCTTCATTCCTGCAAGCTCTATTTCCCTCGCCCTCATTTTCGCGGGCTCTATTTCCCTCGCCTTCATTCCCTCGGCCTCTATCTCCATCGCCTTCCCCAGGTGGGGGGTGTACTTGGTTGTTGTTCTGTTGGGTTTGGTTAGGCTGAGGGCCAAGGTGGGGTTCAGTCATGCCAATTTACTCCTCCTCGCCCACTTGGAGCTCAGGAATCGGTTCGTTATTCTGGACAGCGGTGGCGAGGTCTTGACAGGACACTAACGGGGTATGGGGCTCACCGGAGAGAACAAATTCACAGTGGTTTTTTATTGGGGTCCTAGTATGGGTCAAGAAATTCATGATTGGGGCATATCGCAAATCCCTGATGAGATTGCGGGCAGCTGGGTGCAAGGCTCTCAACTTCTCTCTGGTAATTTCATAATAAGGAACCTCCTGCCCTAGAATATCTTCCAAAGGAGGAGGGGTAGTATCATCGTTTATGACCTCCCCATGGGGAGTTTGTGATGGAATGTTGCTTGTATGCTAGGAGGATGCCATTCAGGCCCTCCTTCTAGCACCAAATCTGTTGACGGGAAAATATGTTCGGCCAATAGTAGGGGATCTCCCTGGTAGAAAGTCCCAATTAGACCTTGAACTGTTTGGAATAGGGATCCCGTCTGGGGTGTGGGTCCGGCTACCGCTTAAGTCACCTTCCCTTTGGTCTCAAAAGAACGCGATTGAACCTGCAGGCACACACTTATTCAAATGATACAAGATACATGATTGATGCGTTAAACACATATATAACACTATGCGTAGCGAGACAAATAATGAAGCAGAGACGCCGAAGGAGGTGTTGTTAACAACACATCATTGGGGTTATGCTTGTAGGCTGTTCTAACCACAAAAGAAACAATTCTTTATGGCGAGATGCCCCCTTTACATTCGTGAAAGATAAAACAAATGCTAATAAGCAAAGTCATTAACATCCATTAAGAAAGCAAAATGAACTAAACATCATTAACACAAGTACAAAGAACCATAATGCGTAAATGATGCCACTAAAAGTGTAGCTTCGTTAACCAAAATAATTTCGAAACTGTATAAGAAATACTCATAGTGTTCGCACAGCAAAACACATCAGATCCAAAAGGAGTTTAAACAAGTATCTGTATTCATATGCAAAAGAGTTTTATCTTTCAATACAATTTTGTATAGCTCTTGAGTCCTAAAAAAAGATCCTTTACATTTTCCCTAGAGGGAGTTTTATAGATCAAAATTTTCCCTTTGGGCTTCCTGACTCTTCGCCTGCCTAACTGTTGAGCTACCTTATGACCTGGAAGGGAATTGCGACCTGCGACCTGGATGGGCAATGTGACCTGCGACCTATATGGGCGACGCGACCTACGACCTGTTTCCAAATGCTCCCATCGATCTACTGCCACCGGATTATGAATATGTGCGTGCAATTGTGAGATCAGGGGCATCAATCTGTTGTCCTTTGAGGAAGTTTTTCCAAGTCTGATAATCTTTGTATATGGGACAAACCAAAGGGACCTCTTCTTTCAGCCGATGCATACACTCCAACACATTTGGGATTAGAGTCTCCTTCTTCTGTGAGATCTGCTTCGATAGAGAGGCGAGCTTAGTGTAGACCCAAACTAGCGTGACAAGAAACTGGCCCTGGTTCTCTTGTGATCTTGCAAGGTCGGAAGTGGCAGCAGCTTGCTTGATGGGCTACAAAAATGACTTGATATCTTGATTCACCTACTCCCATGTCTTCCCCTCATCCAATGCGCCCAACGATGGAATGTCATGTAATATGTGCATCGAATCGATGCCACTGATCAGATGTTCGTATGCAGCCATAACCTTGTCTAGGTCTTTGGATAGCTTATCCTTGGACTGCATTTTCAGACGGATCTGGACTTTGGCATCTTGCGTTTGAATCCAGTCCTTCTTTGGAAAATTTTCAGGAGCCTGGGGGTACCGCGCTGTCCAGCCCATCATTCTGTCCAAGGTAGCTGAGGCTTCCTTCAGCTGCTCGTGCCTTTTCTTAGTTTCCGTTTGGGTTTTCACCAAGGGGGCGACTGTTTGTTTTATGGTAAACATTTCCCCATAAACTTGCCTCATGGTAGTCTCTAATATATATACCTCCCTTTGAATGGTAAGCGGCACTTCATTGACAAGAAGAGCTTTGTTTCAGAGTTTCTAAACCTCCTCTCTCAATGCCGTCTTTTCTTGTTCTTCTCTTGCCTCCCGTTGCTCTGCTTCATGTAGCCTATTTTGTAGAGAGAAGATCTCTCTAATAATTCTGGTTAAATTCTCTTCTGTGGCTGCAGCGAAAGCTGTGCTAGCCGATGCTATCATTAGAGGATTAGTCCTAGTATCAAGGACTATGTATTTTCCTCTCGCAACTGTGGATGATGCGGAAGGATTTCGCGCCAGGCATCTCCTTTTCTCCTGTTGGATTTTGAAGGAGAACTAATCATACGTGAGCCTGGTGAGATCGAATACCTTCTCTTCTTGCCCCTGGGAGGAACTGACATCGGAGATCATGGCTCGTGTACTGACTAGAAGTACCTCAAGGGGAGATACCTCGATGTTTTCTAGCATTGCATCCTCCTCTTCTTTATTTTTCTTTTCTTCCTCTTCTTTTCGTAGGCATTAGGCTTCTGCCTTTTCATTTTCTTTCTTCCGCTTGAGCTCTGCTTCTGCCATTGCTTCCAATTCGGCTTTCCTTTTACGCTTAGCTGCTGTAGCTTGCTCTGCTTTCTTCTGGTGGTCAACTTCCACTTTTTCTAACTCTTTCTTGAGTTCTCGTTCTGTTGCAGCCTCCGCCTCATGTTTCTCCTTTTCCTTCTTGGCCTCCTCGGCCTAATTTTTCTTCTACTCTTACCTTAGGCTCTTCTTGCACTTATCTTCTTCTTCTTTCATCTTCTTCTCTCTTTCTTGCTATGCTTGGGCCTCTATTTCTTTCTATTGGGTAGAAGTACTATGCCCTGTACTGGTTTGACGCTTTTTAGCTAGAGAAGAAGAAGCGCCTCCTAATTCACGGCTCCTATCTTCCAAGGTTTGCTCATCTGGGTCTTCTTGGCCAGAGTCCGCCCCCGAAGCTAGTTGTCGGTCTGCATTGTACCAATTTCTTCTATCATCTTCCGCCGGGCATTCCGTGTGCTGGTAGTTATTATTAGGAACTATCCTTTCCGGGTCATATGTCTGGTGTTCTAATGCCCCAAGATGGTAACTTTGCATCTCTTCTGCTTCTGCCTCTACCTCTCTGAAGTATTTAACTGTGTATGCATCGATAGTGAGGGGTAGCGTAGGCCACGATTTCTTCTTACCCTTCGACAGGACCCTGGAGAAACCAAAAGACATTTGGAAACATACCTCTTGCATGAGAATTCTGTCTGTGACAAATCGAGGAATAGCATGTGGGGCCCTGAACGAGCCAAAGACTCGGATGAATGTGTACTCGGCGAATGGGAACCAATGCGCCACCTTGACTAGCATTTCCATGGCTCACTAAGACATGCAAGGAGCGTCTTGGCCGTAAAATTTTCTGTAAAGAGCAGGGATGAACACTTGGGAGATTAGCTCTATGTCTTGTTTATACCTAGAATCCCAAAACACCTTGGTTTGTAAGTGGATTGCACGGGTCTATTTTGGATCCCATATATGCACCCATCCCTCAAAGTGAAACCTTGAACAGACGACATCCAACAAATAAAAGTCCATATAGAATTCATAAGACATTCCTTCATCTGGTACCAATGCCGTGGATAAGTTTGTATGCATGGAGGTCATCAATATGCTATCCCAGTTGAAACAGGTGTCGTGCGCTGTGACATACTCCATGAGAGTTGCCCATGTGCCGTTGAAGGCGGTGGCATCGGGGCGCCTGTAGAATCTGTAAAGCATGGCAGCCACTAATTTATATACTTTCCTAAGGCTCGCCACTGGATATTCCTGGTCCTTCTTGACCTTAAATTTCTCAGGCTCCTCCCACCACTGCTTTATAGTGTCAACTATAGGAACTACATGGGCGATAGCCCATTCTTCTGTGAAGTCTTCTTCTCGCTCAGGCAAAGAGTAATGAACATGAGCATCTGAGCCTTTGAGTGTTGTGAAATCTTTGCCTTCACCGTCCCTGATTACGAACTTCTTGGGGTTAGTTTTCTGTATAATCCAATATATCATCTCTGGGCATGTGAATATAGACAGATGGGCACCAGCAAGATGTAGCTTAGACCTTTTGACCTTTAAGTATATCTCCCGATCAGGGAGGTCCTCTGGGAATTTTGTTCTAGCGAACTCTTGGTACACTTGGTACCAGCACATGCTGTCCCCTTTGGTAAATGTGCATAATGTATCTCTGTAGATCGGGGGTGGTAACATTGGCATGTCCATCTCTACATCCTCCACTGCCAGGCTCTTGCCTTTTTTCCAAGATACTGGAGGTCCCATGTCGCTTGAATCTGAGGGGCACGTATACACTCCAAGTCTGCTTCGAATTCACCTGTCATATTCATGAAAGAATCCCAGGATAAGAAAGATGCCATGATGATACAAAACCAGTTACAGATTATCAATTATTTCAACTAGGGACACAGGCAGAGCTGAAGAAGTGGCCTACTAGGTCGCAGGGTCACAAGGTCGTGATGTTGATATTTTTAAGAATTTGAAACTTTACAACCCTGAGACTAGGTCGTTGGTCGCTGCGTCGCAAGTTGTGGAAAATGGGAAAAGTGAGACCTTGCGACCTTGCGACCAGGTCGCGGGGTCGCAGGGTCGCAAGTTGTGAGAAATGGCAGAAATGCGACCTTGCAACCTTGCGACTAGGTTGCTAGGTTGCTGAGTCACGAAGCTGAGAAAAAAAAATGGAAGAGCAATCTGCGACCTGGTGACTTAGCGACTAGGTCGCAGGGTCGCAGGGTCACAAGTCACGCTAGGGCTTGTCGGGGTTTTCGCGCACGCGGCGTGAAGTTAATTTTTCCCTTAACTTGAAAAACACAGGGCTAAATGGGTCCAAACAGAGCCAGGGGATAGCTTTTGGAGCAGGATACACGCCATGAGAGGCTGGATGAGGAATTTGTGATAAGTTGGGCACGCAGGGTGAATGTTAGAATCAAAAGGGAAATCCTAAGTGACAAATGAAAATAATGGCTAAGGTAGGGGGAAATTTAAAAGCTAAGGAATGAGATATTAGGCAAGAATAACCAAAAAAAGAAAACAACAGGAGGAAAACGACAACTTACCCGGGAAAATCGCGCTCCATTCGACCTGTCAGAGGCGTTTTTTTCTATCTGCTGCATATGCAAAATGTGACCTAGCGACCTCCTATATATAAAAAGGTCGCACGTGCAGACCATTAATGGGGTCGCGGGGTCGCAAGGCGTGGTGATCTGAGAGGGATGTGACCTTGCAACCTTGTGACCTTGTGACCTCAGGGTCGTGGGGTCACAAGGTTGCGGGGTCGCGATTTTCCGGAAATTTGAAGTTTGCGACTCAATGACTTAGCCATCCCGACTCTTTACTTAACTTTTCTTTGTGCTTAAGTGGCTCCAAAAAAAAATTTTAAAGTGGGGGTTTTTTGGAGGGTGTTGTAGAGGCTACAACACAGCAACAACACCAACATGTCAAGTTGTTTGAATGAGAAGGATGCTGAGAGATTGATGTCATCAGCAAGACCAAGGAACCACAATTTATTGTGATAATAGCTCAGCAATTGCATTGTCAAATAATTCTGTTTTCCATAAGAGAACAAGGCATATTGATGCAAATTATCATTTTATAAGGGAGTTGGTTAACAATGGCGAGAGTATTTTACAGCATTACAGGTCAGAGGAACTGTTTGATGATATCCTCAAAAATCCATTTGGATAGAAGATTTTTTCTTATCTCAGAAAACGTCTAGGAATGATTTATGGCGATGGTTGTGATTAAGGGGGAGTGTTGGAAATAACTCCCAACCACCGCCATGAATAAGAAGTGGAAACATCCCACACTGAATTGAATTTTTGTGCAGGAAGGACAAGCAGTTTGATTTCAAATCGAAGGCATTCCACAGAAAAGATCAAAGAAGAGTAGAGAAACCATACTCTGCATTTATTTCTTACATGCCGTGTTGAATTACGGGTGAAAATGTGAATTTGGGTTACACTTTTTGCCATTTTTTCAGAAAAAATTTCATTTTTTTTGTTCTTCAACTTTGTGCAAGCCAAAACTATTTTTCTATTTAGAATTTCATTTTGCAATAAAAATAAAAGTTGTCAGAAATTTTATCATCTTTCTATTACTTATTTTTTGAAATTTTTTTATACCTATTTGATATGTCAACTTATCATTTCTTTAAGTGTGTGTTTTTTAGCAATCAAATTATTCATAAGAAGTCATGTTAATACGCACTGGTGTATTCTTTGAAACTTTGTGTTTTTGAGAATCAAAATGTCTTACAAAAATCTAGACAGAGTCTACTTCCGTTTCATTATATTTACAAAACCAACTGATGCATATCAAAATTACTAGAATTTTTTGAACTGATCCAATATGAGAAACTACATATTTTGAATATGTTTCACGATGCATGAAATTTCTCAACATATAAGTTGTAAACTAAAACTATAAAAACTACCCATTATAGACGACGGACCAATGTAATGCACCACAATTTTTTCAATTTTTGTACAGTGTATTTTGAAAGATACAAAATATTGATTTCACTAAATCATAATGATCTTCAAAAATTGTTTCCACCCATTCTATTACAAATTTAATTAAAATTCGTAAATATCTATGAGATTCCATAAAAGTTATATTTCCTGAAAGTAAATTGAATTTTGAAAATGCTTGTCTTGGTTCCAAAAATTAATTCAAAATGTTTCATGGAGTTTAATCAGTCCAAATTTAAAGATATGTATTCAGAGCTTGGCTTTACGTAATTTTAGACCTGTTATTTTGGCCAAACTTTTAAAAAATCTCAGCTGAATTGTTTTTTGCGTCAACGACCCGTCAAGTCTAACGACACAAAAGTTTGGCCAAATTTATTATAAAATTCCGGCTAAACATTTACTTGACTTTCTTTCACCCGGAAAATACAATGAAGCCCCTCCAAAAAAATCATTTCGCTGCAATATAAATTGACGTAAAAGCATTCATTATTTTCGCATAATTTCGCTCATTTCCTCATTTGGTCTGATTTTACAAAGGTCTGATTTTGCAAAGGATTGTTTTGGGTTTAAGGAATTTTATTGGAGGTACATTCAAAGGACGTTTTTGCAAAGGATTGTTTTGGGTTTAAGGAATTTTCTTGGAGGCACATCCAAAAGACATTTTTGCAAAGGATTGTTTTGGATTGAAGGACTTTTCTTGGAGGTACATTCAAAGGACATTTCTTCGAGGTATGTGATACATTTTTTGGATTTTTTTTGGGCTTCATTTTTTTAAGGTATTTTGTTTTTAGAGGTTTTGGGCTTAATTTTCATTGTTTTTTTTAAGGTATTTTGTTTTTAGAAGTTTTGGGCTTAATTTTCATTGGTTTTTTTAAGTATTTTGTTTTTAAAAGTTTTGGGCTTAATTTTCAAAGGACATTTTTTTTGGATGTATTTTGCTTTTAGAGGTTTTTGGGCTTAATTTCCAAAATACATTTTTTGGTTTTAAGGTATTTTTTTTTCGATGTTTTGGGCTTAATTTTCATTGTTTTTAGAGGTTTTGGGCTTAATTTTCAAAGAACATTTTTTGGATCTTTTTTTTTTTTAGAGGTTTTTGGGCTTAATTTCCAAAAGACATTTTTTGGACTTAATTTCAAAAGGACTCTTTTTATGCTTATTATTCAAAGGACATTTTTTGGAGGTATTTTTTAAAGTAATATTTTTTAGAAGCTTTTTTGAAGTATTTTTTAAAGTGGCATTTATTAAGAATTTGGAATTAATTTTCAATAGACATTTTTTGAGGTATTTTTTGAAGTGACATTTTTTTAGAGTACGTGTTTTGGGTTGACGTAAATCGTTTATAATTATTTTTTTTTAAATGAGTTATTGTCTAACTTTTTAAATGAATTTTTTTTGGAGGACTTGGAAGGATATTTTGAGCTTTGTTTCATTTTTATAAGACATTTTTTTCTCTGGTTTTTTTAAAGTAAGTGTTTTGGATTGAAGTATGTATTTTTTGCAAAATTTTGAAAATGAGTTTTTTTTTTTAAATTAAATAATTTGTGTTTTTTTTTAATTGAGTTTTTGTCTAAATTTTTCAAGGAATTTTTTTTAACTTCATACTCTATTATCATGGGAAATCGAAGGAATTGCGTGAGAAAATATGATCTAACAAGAGACCCTTAGGAACATAGAGAACATGGGAGAGAATCTCGCAAAAGAAAGAGAGAAGCACTCTCAAATATTGAAAGGGAAAATCAACCTCAACTAGAAGTTGAAGCAGGTATGTAAATGTAAATATTATGAATTTGATATTTAAAATTTTGCTAGTGTAAAATGTGTTCAAGCTTAATTTTTATTTGATGAACTAATTTGAAAAAAAAATTGCAATGTAAATAGAGAGAGATATTCCTCAAAACATTGATGATGAGATCCAAAATTTTGAAAGAGAAAATGAAAGAGATATTAAACCAATGATTGAAGATGGTGAAAATGTGGAAAGAAATTCAAGTGAAGAAATTGAATCACAAGATATATATATGTTGAACACATCCACGTATTATTGAAATTTTACATATTTATTAATTTGGTTATTTATTGAATATGTAAACTTATTATGTACTATTCATTCGAATATGTACATATGAAATCAATGTCGATGATGAGATGTTAGAAAATTTTGACACTCACACATATGGAGATAAAAGAGTTGACCATGTTATATGATATCGTGTTAAACACATTTTTGATACGTACTTCATAAAGGAAAATGTGATAGTTCAAGCCCAAATGTTGGAAGGTCTCCTATCGTTAAGGAAATTAAAAGAAGCTACGACTTTATTGGGTATTTGAAAATTAACAAAAGATAAAAAAAATGAAGGAAAATGTGATACAAAATATAAATAGTGCTATAAATTCAATTAGAACATATAAACAAAAAAACATTTCAGTTGTATGTAGAGCAATACATATGGCAGTGGTTTCATCAAGTACTAAAGAGAATCGCTTGGTAAAATGTTTGGCACGAACATTAGGAACCTCACAAAAAAATTTGCACAAACATCGGAAATTTCGGTTGAAAATAGATGTAAATGATGAACTCACTTTTTGGAGAGCTATTTGTAGGCAACCATACAAATATAGGCTTGGAGAAAATGTTAAAAAAATAATATATGAATATTGGAAGAAAAATTCATGTGTTTCGCCAAATGCAAGGGACATGATGCGAAGAAGAATAACACTAAATCAGTATGAAGAACATGAAAAAAATTTATTGGGCACCACTTAGATAGAGTTTTTCAACAAGTTCAAGGAAGAGAATCTTGAAATTCGTGTCTCAATCAACGATTTTGTTCAACAAAAACCATGGTATGTAAAACCTATCACCATACGTGACACTTGTTGTTGTCATTATCATATAGAATTTTAGTTATATTATGACACATTCCTTAATTTTGGTATAAAATTTTGGAAATATTCACCTCCTCCATCCACTATCCGTGATTTCATATCTCAAATTCTATGTGAAAGAGAAAGAGATGAATTATTTTATGAAAAGAAATGTGTTTGTGGTAAAAAATACGATGATTGTGGAAGTTTGACTAAATTTTAAAACAAATATCATACTGATATAAATGATCAATCATTTTCCAACATGAAATTGAAATGGAAGAGATATGAATATATCCATACATTGATTCAAGGTTCAAATAATGCTAAAGGAGTTGAATTACAAGAAGAAAAAATTTTTGTGATAGATTTTTTGAGAAATTTTGAGGTAGAACTTTATAAACACACCAAGCATTACCATAGAGCTCGATGGAAAGACTTGCAATTCAAAAAATCCTGTGAATTGTTTCCACCATGGACCATTTTGTCAGAAATTGATTTTGCAGAAAACTACACATTTGTTCCAAAAAAAGAAATTTAGAGTGAATACTATCATTCTGACCAAGAATCCAGGCTCGTCCATATTCTATATAGACATGCTGAAAAAAAAATCGATATAATAGAAAGCACCAGTGGAAATCGACGTGTTATTAAATAATATCACTTTTATATCATTGATGATCGTACACATGATACATATTTTGTACAATATTGTTTTGGAAAGATTTATGACTCCTTGAAAAGTTGTGGAATAAAATTCAATGAATATTGGATATTGTCAGATGGACGCATAGGTCAATTCAAATATTCATGATCATTCTTTTGGTTGCACTGTCTTTATAAGAAAACGTGCATTAAACATTGTTGGAATTTCTTTGAGTCTGGCCATGGAAAAGGAGGACATGATGGTGTAGGGGCATGCATAAAACGAGAACTTCAAAGATATAAAATGAACCCCTCTGCAAACCGACTTGTGGACGCTAAAGAAGTTCTTCAATGGTGCATCGCTGCTCTAAGCCATGAGACTAATTGATCAAGGGAAGTGTGAAGGTACATTCAATTTAATGTTTATTGGATATCCAATTTTAAAGAGTGTACATTTATCACAATGATTATCTTTGATGGTATTTTGATATCATATTTACATTCTTCTTTGAATTATCCATATATAGGTTTTTTTGGCATATTGGGATTGAAGATATAGATAGATCAATTGGAAATGACGTTGAAAAAATAAAATGGACTCAAAAATTACATTCAATTAAGACAAAGTTGTCCACAAATGTGTTTGCATTGGATAAAAGAAAATATTCTTGTTTTTGTCATGTTTGCATAGATAACACATAATCCAATGATGTTTGTGAAAACAAAATGTATGTAAAATATTGGAAACATATAGAGCTAAATACAAAAGGAAAAATGTTCGTTGTAATGTTTGAAGAAATGCAATCAGAGGAGACTACAATATCATCTGGTGGTGATCGAGTTTTTGATCTTGTTAGAGAATGTAACATTTGAATTGCTTTCAAATGATAGAGATGTAGAAATAGATACTAAAATCATTTTAATGTTAGTTTTTCATGTTAATTATGATCTAAATCTAAATACATAAGTTTGTTTTATTGTGCAGGATATGTTTTTGTTGTAATTGCACGCACTGACAATGATGAAAATGTGAAGTATTATTTGATGCGTTGCACTAAACGAAAGATGAAATTACTATAAAACTATAATGATCACATTTTTCCATATGAAAAAGGATATATTATACTGAAAGGTTATTTTTTCAGCCAAACTAATGAAAGTGGAGATTTTGCTTACTTTGAAGACTATGAACCTGATTTCATAAGTTGTCAATATAGTCACATGGTGTGTGAAGCACGCATAAAGTTAATAGAGGTTCAATCAGAGAAAAAATGAAAATTAAGAAATGGAAAATGTTAAAATCCAAGCTTGAACTGATCATTGAAGATGGCATTCCATTGGAATTTTTTTGATTGAACTGCCCAACAATTTCTTCTCTTTGGATTCATGTTTTAGAACTTCCAGAATTGAACTACTTCCTTGTTATGTTATCTGTGCAAGTGTTTTCACATGTACATTGTTTTTGTACATGCACACTAGTGTCAACTGAAAGTATCTTTTCTATATATGCATTGATGAAAAATGTTGCATGTATTGGATATATATATATATATATATATATATATATATATATATATATATATATATATATATATATATATATATATATATATATATATATATATTTTCTAGAATGAAATTCATTGAAAGTAACTTTTCTATGTGCATCGATGAAAAATATTGCAAGTATTGGATATATATGTTCTAAATATTGGATCTATATATGTTCTATGATGGCGGTGATGGTGCAAGCGTTAAGGAGAGCCTTTCAAATTTATCAACAATGATTTCTAACTCTAGAGGAGTTGGATTCAATTCTTCACTTTCATTTTCATTCATCAAATTTGAAAAATTTGATTAATGAAATCTACCAAAAATTCCACAATATGATCTTTGGCTTTAAATAAAGTGCTTCTAAATCATTTTAAAAGCTCTTTGAATTAATCTCTTATAACCCAATTTTCATTTCAAACAATACTGGCTCATACCTGAAGTTTCCAATGCGTTAAATTTCGAACGCTGTCTCATACCTGTCACAACACTGAACTGATAGAACTGCAATTTTTGAACCGCTGAACTTTAATATGCCAGAGCTCTGCGTTGTTGGATGTAAAACTGTTTCTTCAAGGCTTAGCTTTCTGATTGCTTTGAAGTCTAATTACACAGACTTTAATTCGATTCACCCATAAATTCATCGCTCTGCATCAAAGCTTGAAATCGGCTTCTATACATCGACTTATTAAAACTATACATAACATAAATTGATTCCAACAATCAAAACGAATTGCTTCCTTTCAAACATACTTCTCTTTATGCTGAAGATTGTGTTTCAGCAACATTAACAAACAAAACAAATTGCTCTCTATGCTGAAGTTTGTGTTTCAGCAACATTAACAAACAAAACGAATTTCTCTCTATGCTAGAGACTGTGTTTCAACAATATCATAGATTCTTCATTGGTAACTTTTAAAGCCAGAATCACATTGATTCTTTCCAATCGAACCAGAACGCTTATTCAATTTCTTATTGATATCAAAATTGATCTCTGATATTAAAGAATTACTTCACACTAAAAAAATGTGTTTTATCTTAACAGAGAGGACGCATGAATATAAGCATCTGCAAACATAAAGAAGTATTCATAGGATTTGCGTTGCACTCAAATTGATATCGAACTATATAATTCAAGAATTTAAAAAGAATCAAGTCTTATTCTAACAAAGACCACAGAAGTTCGATCGCCCTCAACTCGTACAGAAATATCACACCAATAAAATTTCGAAGATAAAAGATCTTCGGGGATTGCCAGTATGATCCAATAATTCAGAACTTTGCAATCTTTATTAACTCCAATCCTTACAATGATTCCTCACGGCCAACTCCGAATTTCTCCATTACAAAGATTCTAATTTATAGTTTTATTACAAAATAAAGACCTCCTCAATTTAGGATTAGATTTCCTAAATTGAGACAAAAATCCTACTTGCCCAAATATCTTCCTAAAATCTATCAACTGTAGCCTAGATATGCTCAACAAGCTCACACCTATTCAAACACCTTATCTCTAAATACTCTCCTAATTTATTACAAAAAATAATAATATTAAATTGTTTGAGGAATTAAATCCTCTCATTAAACATTTGACTTTCACCCATTAGTGAATGAATTTTAACTCAGCTAGCCACAACATATGAACAAGCTTTCACATTGCTGGCTAGAATCTAATGCCCCTGCATCATTCTAGAATGTAGTTAAGCACGGAAGTAGCTTTTCTATGTACATTGATTAAAATTGTTGCCCGATCTTAGATATATGTGTTCTAGAATGAAATTAACTGAAAGTAGTTTTTCTATGTGCATTGATGAAAAAAAATTCACGTACTGGATATATACATGTTCTAGGCAATTAACTGAAAGTAGCTTTTCTATGTGCATTGATGAAAAATGTTGCACGTATTGGATATGTATATATGTTCTAGAATGAAATTAACTGTTCAAGTAGTTTTACTATCTGCATTGATGAAAAATGTTTCACATACTAAATATATATGTTCTAGAATGCAATTAACTGAAAGTAGCTTTTCTATTTTCATTGATGAAAAATGTTGAAGTACTGGATATATATGTTCTAGAATGAAATTAACTGAAAGTAGCTTTTCTATGTGCAATGATGAAAAATGTTTCACGTACTGGATATATATGTTCTAGAATGGAATTAAATGAAAGTAGTTTTTCTATACATGCATTGATGAAAAATGTTGCACGTACTGGATACATCTAAATGTTGCAGTTTTAAAATTTTAGGATTTTTTAACACATCTAACAAGACCTAGAATATTATGATTGTTTATATATATATGTATATTATACTTCAACCATTTTAACATATATTTTCAAACATGTGTAAAATCATTTCTACATGTACATATATTCATGTGAATTTTTTTTTGTTTGGAAAACGACAACATGAATTTAAGAAAAAAAATTATATCACAACATTACTTCACATGCCAATTGTAGTTCAACTATACATTAAAAACAAAACGTTATATCACATGAAAAATGTAGTTCAACCATCCAAAGCATAAGTTTTAAAAACAAAGCATTATAGATCACAACATTACTTCACATGCCAAATGTAGTTCAACCATCAAAAACTTAAGTTTAAAAAAAAAACAAATTATAACACAACATTACCTTAGATGCCAAATTTAGTTCAACCATCCAAAACTTGAGTTTTAAAAACAAAAGCATTATATCACAACATTACTTCACATGCAAATTGTAGTTCAAGTATCCAATAAAAAAAAAATAATATATCACATGCAAAATGTAGTTCAACCATCCAAAACTTAAGTTCTAAAAACAAAACATTATAGATCACAACATTAATTCACATGCCAAATGTAGTTCAACCATCCAAAAAGTAAGTTTTAAAAATAAAAAAAATTATAACACAACATTACTTCACATGCCAAATGTAGTTTAACTATCCAAAACTCGAGTTTTAAAAACAAAACATTATATATCAAAAGTATCAAGTATCAAGTAACATTACTTCGCATGCCAAATGTAGTTCAAAAATCCAAAACTTGAGTTTTAAAAGAAAATCAAATTATATAACACTGTAACATTAATTCACATGCCAAATGTAGTTCAACCATTCAAAAATTAAGTTTTAAAAACATTGTATATCACATTCACATGTACCAAATGTATTTCATGGAAAATATGTCCAAAATTTGTAGGTCTCACAAGTATCAAGTATCAAGTTATATATGACTACATCTAGATAAGGGTATATATAAAAAATTAAATTTAAGACTATATATATTGAAAATATAATGTTTCACGTGTGCATGCACATCATACATCAAATCGTGCATGTGCATCATCCATCAAATATAGATGGATGTAGTGTCTCTCCCAGCAAAGTCGCGATCCTCAAGCTATCCTGCAAAGCATGGGGAACTTCTACACAATGTGTACAAACATCAAAATTTAATGTTTTAAAATTGAGTGAGAATATATAGAACTTCACGTAAAAAACAAAATGTAGAAAAAAATCATGCAATTCCTCATGAGGTTCCTTCTCCATTTGTTGCTCGTCTACTAAAACTTCCCCAACAGGAACATCTTCAACAGTAAATTGTACAATATACATGTACAGTTATATATATATATATATATATTAAAAATTTTCAAATGAAAATGCATATATATAAACTTATTTTCAATAATATTAAAAAAAAATTAGACAACTTGTTCAAATGGTTGAAATTGTGTGGATGTTCCTATATCCATCAGTAAAGTCCGCGGAGAAAAGAAATCCTCTATAAGAACCTAAAATTAAAAAACTTTAGAAGTATAAAATAAATCAAGATCAGATCTCAATTTATAATAAAACTTTTAAACTTCAATTTATAAATTATAACTTAAAAAATATATATTTAAATGAAAAATTGAATACTTATGCTGGTGGATTTGGCACATCTCCTAATAGAGGCTCCAAAAGAAAATCTTCAAAAACCTAAAATTCAAAAAATTTAAAATAACTCAAAATATCTAGATCTCAATTTACAATAAAACTTTTAAACTTAAATTTATAACTTATAACTTAAAAACATATATATATTTAAGCGAAAAATTGAATACTTGTGCTATTGGATTTGGCACATCTCCTAAGAGTTGCTCGGAAAGAAAATCTCCAAAAACCTAAAATTCAAAAAATTTAAAATAACTCAAGATCTAGATATATCTCATTTTTTATTGGAACTTTTTGAGGTGGAATATATAACTTAAAAACATAAATTTTAAAAGCGAAAAATTGTTCATACTTGTGATGGTGGATTTGGCACATCTCTCAAGGAAGAAGAAGGTACCACCATCCCAAAAACATCAGACAGAATCAGAATTTGTTAAAAACATTTCTAATATATATGTACATGTACATGTGTGCACAATTATTTATTTTAAAAATATCTCATCATGTTTCGATATATATAATAATAGATAAAAAATAATTGTACATTATCTTGTTCAATTAAAAGATACTAACATTTTCCAACATATCTTGATGGTGAGAACCATCTTGATTGTATCATTGATAGTGAGACCCATCTTGATTGTTTGAACCGGAGGCTCCGACCGTGATATTAACATTTTCTTCATTCATCAGGTGTGACAACTGCAAATGGTGTTAACATATAATGATATATTTTTGTTAGATTAATGTATACAAATAAATGTATGTATATAGGTATTTATTACAAAATTTACATGTGTTAAAATAATTGAACCCTAACCATTAACAAATACCATTTCCATGCTCTCTTCCTCATGGAAAATTAGGTCCTGCCAACCATTGTGACAATTATTTACATATGTTTTGAGATCTTCAATAGTCATGTTGTCAATCTATTCATCTGTATAATACACAAAATTAGCGCGCTCATTCTGATGATTTATTTGTCGATTCACACAAACATCGACTCCACCCAATCCACTGTTAATATTTTCAATGATGGTATCCCTTGCTTCTCAACTAATTTGAGAAGTGGCATCCATCTATGACTACAAAGGTTTGACACGAAGAGGTCGACTAACCAATGGTGGCTTAGGGCGAGGCACCTCAACATCACGCCTAGTGCCCCTACGGTCACACAATCGACTTTTCCTAGGACCATAAGATTCAGAGGGAAGGTCATTGTAATCAGGCTTCATTTTAAAAAATAATTATGCATAAAGATAATTTTGCAAAATAAAGCGGAACCTCATCGTTCCATGGGAGTCTTACATAGGCCGCAAGCTGTCTATCATACAAATAGTGAGCTATATGAGGGTGCTTGAAATATTGCACCTTCAACATATTTAATTTCAGCCCTTGTTTGAAATTAAACATAGACTTGGCCATTTTCGTTGTAATTCTTTGTTTAACAACCTCCCATTTGCATAATGACTCCTAGTAACTTTTCTTAGTACACACCTTTCATCTGGTTGCACAAAATTTTAGAATTGGTTAAAAATATAATTCCATTTGATCCATACTCTGTAGCTATTCCCAGTCCTTCTATCAATGCAATATAATATGCCTCATTGTTTGTTGTTCTTCCCGGTATATTCATTTTCCTTTGGACGACCTTGCTAGTCACAATAATGGAAAACACATATGTAATCAATGCTTTCTCTGGATTGGGATAGCAAGAAACATCTATGCATAATGTCCATTTTTCAACCATATTTAGTGGGTTTTTTATCGCTGAAAAAAAAATTTTCAATAAAAATATATTAAACTAACATTTATTGCAAATGCATCGGAGAAATGACACATGTGCATGAGATAAATGACATGTGCATGGTTGACCTTAAAGTTTGACTTAACGTTTATCGTAGAATTCACATCTAGAAATGAGATGTGTTAATGATTGCATTGCTTAGATTTTAAGGGAGATTTATGACACATATACATGGTTCATGCATGGTTTGCATGCAATTTTGCCTTAAAATTTATGGCATAAATCACATCTAGAAATGACATGCCTTAAGCAAGGATGAGATCCAGAGGCTACCTGGCCCTTTACATGCCTTAAGAAAGGATGAGATCCACAGGCTACATAGCCCTTTACATATTCCCTTAGAACTTGTAGAAGTTAAGACTCAAACAAAAAACTAAAATCCTATGGAAGTTCAGCCACTTTAGGTTGAGTTTTTAGGCCTTAAAGTTTGCCTTGAATTAAGGGGGGAAATCCTTGAGTTTGGGGGATCCTATCCTATCACAGTTCAACCACTTTAGGTTAAGTTTTTAGGCCTTAAATTTTGCCTTGAATTAATGGGAGAAAGCCTTTAGTTTGTGAGAGAAATTACATTTACATGGTTTGCAAAATTATTTTATGTACTTACTAAAACAACTAGTTGTGGTGGTTGATGAAGGTATGTCAAAAGTCACAACTTTATGAGTTTGTTGGAGAAATGAAATAGAAATGACACATGTACAAGGCTTGCCTTAGAGTGGTAGTGGTTTATGGATATTAAAATGAAGAACTTCTATTTTTGTTCCAGAGATTAACTGTAGGGGAATTTACTGGATATGTCACCTTTGAGAAAATATGAGATCCAGAGGCTACCTGGCCCTTTATATACTCTACCTTTAGAAATTCTAGAAGTTAACAGTCAATAGATAGACTAAAATCCTATGGAAGTTCAAAATCCTATGAGATTTCAACCACTTTAGGTTCAATTTTTAGGCTTTAAATTTTGCCTTGAATTAATGAGAGAAAGCCTTTAGTTTGTGGGAGAAATGAAATTTACATGGTTTGCAAAATTATTTTATGCACTTAATAACACAACTAGTGGTAGTGGTTGATGAATTTATATCAAAATTCATGCACCTTTATGAGTCTGTGGGAGAAATGACAAATTTCCTTATAGTTTATGGGAGAAATAAAATAGAAATGACACATGCCTTAAAGTTTGCATAAACGTTTATGGGAGAAGGGAGAAATGAAACATGTACAAGATTTTCCTTAAAGTGGTAGTGGTTTATGGATATTAAAATGAAGAAATTCTATTTCTATTTCAGAGATTGACTGTAGGGGCATTTACTAGATATGTCACCTTTGAGAAAAGATGAGATCTAGAGGCTACCTGGCCCTTTACATGAAATGACATGCCTTAAGAAAGAATGAGATCCGGAGGCTACATGGCCCTTTACATGCCTTAAGAAAGAATGAGATATGGAGGGTACCTGGCCCTTTATAGACTCCTTAAGAACTTGTAGAATAGAATCCTATGGAAGTTTAGCCACTTTAGGTTCAATTTTTAGGCCTTAAATTTTTCCTTCAATTAAGAGTTTTGGGGATCCTATCCTATGGAAGTTCAGCTAATTTAAGTTCAGTTTTTAGGCCTTAAAATTTTTGTATTAAAGGGAGGAAGTGTTGATTTTAGGGGATCCTATCCTATGGAAGTTCAACTACTTTAGGTTCAATTTTTAGGCCTTAAAGTTTTCCTTGAATTAATGGGAGAAAGCCTTGAGAAATGAAACATGCTTTAAAGTTAATGGGAGAAAACCAACATGACACATGCATTAAAAAAATTGCCTAAGAATTTAATGGAGAAATGACACATGGACACAGTTTCCCTTAAAGTGGTTATGGTTTATGGATATTAAAATGAAGAACTTCTATTTAGATATGTTCCAGAGATTGACTGTAGGGGCATTTACTGGATATGTCACCTTTCAGAAAATATGAGATCTAGAGGCTACCTGGCCCTCTACAGATTATGCCTTTAGAACTTATAGAATTTAACACTAAAAAAACAAACTAAAATCCTATAGAAGTTCAAAATCCTATGGAAGTTCAGCCACTTTAAGTTTTTAGGCCTTAAAGTTTGCCTTCAATTTATGGGAAAAAGCCTTTAGTTTGTGGGAAAAATGGTAAATACATGGTTTTCCTTATGTTTATGGGAGAAATCAGATCTGTAAATGACATGCCTTAAAGTTTTCCTTGCCTAGAGTTTAATATAGAAATGACATGTACATAGTTTGCCTTAAATTTTGCATTATAGTATACGCGAGAAATGACATTGTCTTATAGTCTTTGGGAGAAATGACATAGAAATAACATATGTCAAAAGTCACAGGGTTTTCCTTATAATTTATTTTTCCTTAGAATGTAGTTTTCCTTGAAATTTATGGGAGAAATCACATCTAGAAACCTTTATTTTGACATCTATAAATAGGCTAAGAACATTGAGAAAAATATTTCAACTTACAAATTAGTTAAGTCCTTGATAAGAAGTATGATTTAGCACTTATCAAATTGTTTAATAATTTAAAATAATGTCATTTTTGGCTTGTACTATCATTCATTATTGATATGAACAAGAATTTTACAACTTCAACATCAACCTACACTATCATCATAAATTAGTTATGTCCTTAATAAGAAGTATGATTTAACACTTATCAAATTGTTTAATGATTTATAATAACTGATATGTACAATAATTTTACAACTTCAAAATCAACCTACACTATCATCATATCATTGTAGCCATGTCAATATAGATTATTTATATCCATTACATCATAAAACACTCCACTTTTAACATTTTAAAAGAATAAAGCAACATGGAAGGTGTTAATTTAGGTACATTAATACACTCTACTTTTGACATTTTACAAGAACAAGAAACATGGAGGGTATAAATTTAGGTACATTAATAAAATACAGCCATGTAAATCTAGTTTATTAAGATCCATTACATCATATTTAACACAATATAGATTATTTATATCCATTGCATCCTAAAACCCTCCACTTTTAACATTTTACAAAAATAAAGCAACATGGAAGGTGTAAATTTAGGTACGTTAATAAAATACAGCCATGTCAATCTACATTATTCATATCCATTACATCATAAAACACTCCACTTTAAACATTTTAAATTTTACTCACCTTGATTTTGGGGGATCCTATCCTATGGACGTTCAATACAGCCATGTCAGTCTAGATTATTAAGATCCATTACATCATAAAACACTCCACTTTTAACTATCTACATTTTACTCCATTTGAGTTTGGGGGATCCTATCCTATGGAAGTTCAGCTAATTTTAGTTTTTAGGCCTTAAATTTTACCTTGAAGTAATGGGATACAGCCTTGAGAAATGACACATGCTTTAAAGTTAATGGAAAAAAGCCAATGACACATGCTTTAAAGTTTTCATTAAGATTTTATGGGAGAAATGACACATGTACACGATTTTCCTTAAAGTGGTTGTGGTTTATGGATATTAAAATGAAGAACATCTATTTAGATCTATTCCAGAGATTGAATGTAGGGGCATTTACTAGATATGCCACCTTTCATAAAAGATGATATCTAGAGACTACCTGGTCCTTTACATACTCTGCCTATAGAACTTGTAGAAGTCAACACTACCTTGCCCTTTACAGACTCTGCATATAGAACATTGTATAAGTTAACACTCAACAGATAGACATAAATCCTATGGAAGATCAGCCACTTCAGGTTTAGTTTTTAGGCCTTAAAGTTTTACTTTAATTAATGGGGGAAAGTATTTAGTTTTAGAGTAAGCTTATAAAATTCTTTAATATGAATATAGTACTTTATACCTAAAAAAAAATGGAATTGAAGACTGTGCTTATATATCAGAGTTCTGTTATGACATATTTACCTTCCCTACCTGAAATTATATTATCTTCCTTTCCTTGTATATTTCAAGGTACTAAAAGAACAAATTTTATGAATGGCATGGTTTTGAAGATTTAGAGTTGTTATTTTTCAATCTATTGAAACTAATAGTTTGTTATTTTTCATTTTTCTTAGAGTTGTTCCATATGAGTCTAATTCCCATAAGTGTGACATATATTTATTAATTCTCTGTTTTCAATTTTGTTTACAAGGTTGTCTATTGAAACTAATAGTTTGTTATTATTCATTTCTATTGAAACTAACAGTTTGTTATTTTTCATTTTTCTTAGAGTTGTTCCATATGAGTCTAATTCCCATAAGTGTGACATATATTTATTAATTTTTGTTTTTCAATTTTGTTTATAGGGTTTTCAATTTTTTCTTCCATTGCCCTCTAGGTTTAGTATCTTTTCCAATTTGATAAGTAGCAGGTTCAGAGTAGAGAGTAAATCTAGAATTTCCTAAATACATGACATTAGAGTGTAAAGCATTGGACATGATGCCATGGTCAAAAGGGTGGCAATGTGGGTAATTGTAGGAGGGTTTATTTACAAAATTTTAAAACAAGAGAATTTGAATTGGATGACCCTACGAACTTAAATGTTTCCTCTTAAAGAGAAATATTTCTAGTATATCATGGAAGTTGTCGATATTTACTTAGATCCTAGCATGTGTGAAAAACTCTTCATATTCCTCTCAAGATCTACTTCTATGTAACTATCCAAGGTACTGATATCATCATTAGAGACTTATAAATTCCAAATTGAAGGGAATTGATCTATGATATTGGTGGCCACCCGCCTATTCCACTTGGGCCCCCACCATCGTCTCTTTCAGTTTTTCAGTTTTGGCATAACTTACTATTTTTAGCAGTTTTTCGGGTCCTGAACTTCCGGAGCCGTTTTGAGGCCCTAAACGACGTTTTTTGGGTACTAAATTTATTGCGATTTTGATCATCAAAATAGTCACAAAAGTTGTAGTCCTCTGATAGAGCTTTCTAATGATGTATCATGTGCGTCAAACAGAGATAGTATGCCAAAGTTACGTCCCTGGGAAGTTGAAACACCAATTTACCCAAATCCGGCCCATAGTTTTGGCACTTCATCTCCTAGGGTTAGGTTTTTGGGATGCTTTAGGGTTCTCCATTGTTTCTCAATAATAAAATAGGCCCTTGAACCTCATTGTAACATAGTTGAGAGGCTTGTAGCCACCACATCTCTTCTTAGAGATAAACTATCAGCTTCCTATCTATTTTATTTCCATCCGTTTGTCATCATATTTTAGTTATTTGATATTAACGAAATGAAGTGTTATTTATACTACATATCTTCATTTATGTGTATTTCTGTATTTTATTGTGTTCCTAAATAAGTCTGGTTCAGTGGTATCAGAGTGGTCTCCTCTTTTTCGATCCTTCTTTGCATGTCCCCAACGAGGTCGGCGTATAGAGCTAGGGCTTGATCCGGTGGAACCTTTGTAAAGATCGGCTCGCAAACCTCACGACGCCCAGGGGGACGAAAAGAAGATGAGGGAAGCAGGAGATCCTATCAAAATATTGCTCGAGGAGGCCCTCGAAAAACAAAGGAACGCGATGATGGATAGCTTTGCTCAGATCCTTCAACGGCTGCCCACCGGCGGCGCATCTGCATCCAGTAGCCACTCTGGAGTCGCGACTCCCTTTAAGGTACAAGTAAATTTTGACATTCCCATGTTTGAGGGTCAAATAGACGCAGATGCCGTAGATAGATGGTTGAATCTATTAGAAGGATATTTCTCTGTTCATGACTTTTCAGACCGGGAGAAGATTATTTTTGCACTCCTCAAAGCTACCCCCCCTGTTAAGGACTGGTGGGAAACCTACTGTGAGAACAAGGACCAGACAGAACCCTCTCTGTTCTCGGCCGTACCAACTTGGAATTCTTTCCAAGACACCGTCAAGGAACAGTACTATCCCGTGGGGAGCTATGAGGACAAGTACATACAATGGACCACGCTGCGACAACAAAGGGATCAAGATGTGCATGAGCCGACGAATCTGTTCCATACCCTGCGCACAAAGTTGGGTATCAAAGATTCAGAGAAACATTTGGTGCTAAAGTATCGCAGTTGTCTGCACAGATACATTCAGGAGGAAACGGAGTTCCTCGACATCTCCTCGCTTGGTACGGCATACCGGTATGCTGCCAAGATTGAGCAGAAATTCAAACAGAAGAAGCGAGACTTTGGATCTGTGAATCAAAAGCAAGGGAAAGGTGCTTCCAAACCGCAGAACAAAGGACATAGCCAAGGCATGGTGGCTAAAGACAACCCTTCAAAGCCACAAGAAAAGAACAACACCGCAAAGCCAAAGAAGGACACGGGAAAGTGGTGTGAGTTCCATAAGAGCTCCACTCACAACACAAGTGAGTGTCGGGCCAAGCAGTCACTAGTGGCCGAGATGAGGGCTTCTGAGTCAGATGCATGCTCCGACTCCGAATCAGAACCTGAAAAGGGGAATGAAAAAGGGAAACAGATTATTGATGCGGAGCCCAACGCCACCGTTGCCACTACAAAGGTCCAGAAGGAGGAACCGGAAGATCCAGAGGAGGAGGAACGTCTCTTCCACTCCCAGATGTGGGTAAAGGGCTCCCCTGTACAGTTCATTGTCGACAATGGGAGCCAAAAGAACCTCATTTCAGCAGACGCCGTGAAGTGGTTGGGCTTGCCGACCACAACTCACCCACATCCATACACCATCGGGTGGCTTCACCAAGGACGAGATCTCCGCGTCAGCCAGCAGTGCCGCCTTCCCTATAGCATCAAGCCCTTCACGAATGAGGTATTATGTGACGTTGCTCCTATTGATGTTTATGATGTATTATTAGGACAACCATACTTGTGGAAGCGTCATGCTGTGTATGAGTCTCGACCTCGTGCTGTTATTATTACTTTGGGAAATAAGTTGTACAGAATACCAGAGGTACCACCTCCTACGACTATCTCTTTGGTTACTGCAAAACAATGTAGTAAGCTCATTTCCCAAACCAGGAAATTCGTTTTCCTGATGATCCGCCCCCAGGGCAAGAAGAAGACCGTGGCCACGACCTCCAGACAGGGCCCCTCTGCACGACAACAACAAATGGATAAGGTCGTGGAGGAGTACGGGGACATCTTCACCTCACCCACAGGGGTTCCTCTGCACTGCCAAGTCAAGCACCCGATTGATCTGACCCCAGGTGCGCCGCTACCCAATGGACCGATCTATCGACGCTCTGTTCTGGAAAATGATGAAATCAAGAGGCAGATTCAGGAGCTGTTGCAGAAAGGTCACATCAGACCAAGTTCATCGCCCCGTGGGAGCCCGATCGTGTTGGTACAGAAGAAGGATGGGACGTGGAGACTCTGTATTGAATATCGGGCGCTGAACAAGATCACTGTCCGGAATAGGTACCCAATCCCACGGATTGATGACCTTCTGGACCAACTCCAAGGTGCAAAATATTTCAGTAAGATCGACCTGAAGTTTGGGTATCACCAGGTACCAATTGAACCCTCTGATGTGTGGAAGATTGCCTTCAAAGCTAAGGAAGGCCTTTTTGAATGGCTGGTCATGCCTTTCGGGTTGACGAATGCTCCCGCAACCTTCATGAGGATGATGGACGACATCTTGCGGCCATTCACCAACTCATTCGTAGTGGTGTACTTGGATGACATTCCGATCTTCAGCAAGACTTGGGAAGAGCACCTTCATCACATCCGACAAGTCCTCCAAACACTGCGGCAACACAAGTTGTGTGCCAATTTGGAGAAGTGCACGTTTGGCATGACCCAGGTTCAATATCTGGGATACATTATTGATGGAAAGGGGGTGCATGTGGATCCAGCCAAGATCCAAGTCATTCGGGATTGGCCAGCCCCGACTACTATAACAGAGCTTCGCAGCTTTCTGGGTCTTGCTAATTTCTACCGTAGATTCGTGTCGGGATTCTCTCATATCACTTGGCCCTTGAGTCAAGTCACCAAAGGAGGAGCGAGAGCAAAATTCTTTTGGTCGGAACCTCAACAGAAGGCATTCAAAGAATTGAAAAATTGCCTCTGTTCTGCCCCAGTGCTCACCTTACCAGACTTGCAGCAGCCATTTGAGATCGAGACAGATGCCTCTGACTATGCTATTGGGGCAATTCTTACTCAACAGGGACATCCAGTGGCATATCACAGTGAGACATTGTCTGAGACAGTTCGCAAGTATCCCACCTATGACAAAGAAATGTATTCCATTGTGCAAGCCTGTCGACAATGGAAGCATTACATTTTGGGAAAGGAAACAATCATCCACACAGACCACCGGCCCCTGCAGTTCATACAGACACAAGGGAAGTTGCAGAATGATCGCCATCAGAAGTGGTCCACATATCTACAACAGTTTCATTTGAACATCAAGTACAAGAAGGGTAGCACCAATAATGTTGCAGACTGCCTCAGCCGACCACCGATCGTGGCGCTCACCACCGTGCTCAACTCTTGTGGGCACGAGACTTCTGATTGGCTGCTTCTCTATGAGAGTGACCTAGAATTCGGCCACACTTACAAGGCACTCTCGGGGGGCACGCAAGTTCCAAATTTTCACCTCCAAGATGCACTTTTATGTCACCTGGGACACCTTTGTGTTCCTTCAAGCGAGCGTGCAAAGATGATATGGGAAGCACACTACAGTCGAGTCGCTGGGCATTTCGGGGTCGAGAAAACAGTAGCAATACTATAGAAGTATTTCTATTGGCCGAACCTTCGAAAGGATGTCGAGAAGCACATTAGATCCTGCACTACTTGTGCCATTGCCAAACCGACCATCAAGAAGCAAGGCCTATATACTCCACTACCTACCCCTAGTCGACCTTGGGAATCCATCTCCATGGATTACATGTCGGGCCTACCCTCTACTAAGAATGGCAATGACTGTGTTTTCGTGGTCGTTGATAGATTCTCGAAGATGGCCATTATGGCGGCCTGTAAGAAGAATATCACAGCAGAAGCTACTGCTAAACTCTTCTTTGAACGAGTATGGGTGCACTTTGGGATCCCACAGTCTATCATATCAGATTGAGATAGCAGGTTCCTCAACACATTTTGGTCCAGCCTCTGGTCAATGTTGGACACAAAGCTCACCAAGTCCACAGCTTTCCATCCCCAAACAGATGGCCAGACAGAGGTCGTCAACATAATGATTGTACACATTCTGCGCATGTACAACTCAAAGCATCCACGCACATGGGACGAGAGCCTCCCCTATGTACAACACAGTTATAACCGGGCTCTCCACAGCTCAATTGGCCATAGCCCCTTTCAGGTGGGCTTGGGATTCCAACCACTATGTCCCATTGACATAGCCATGCCGTTTGCAGCTGCTCAGGCCGATTCAGCTCATGTCCAGTCTGAAGTTGACAAAGCAAGTAGCTTCATCGAGCGCATTCAACACATCCGCCAACAAGTTCATGATATATTGGACAGAGCCAATGCGAAGTACAAGCAGCGCCATGATCAACACCGGGTGCCACACCACTTCCAGGTGGGCGACAAAGTATGGCTACATTTGCAGAAGGAGCGCCTCACCGGACCTCACCGCAAGCTTCGCCCACTCCGATACGGGCCGTACACCATCACCAAGGCTGTAGGTAACAATGCCTTCGAGCTTAGTATTCCACCATTCCTTGGTCTGCACCCAGTCTTCAATGTGGATCGCCTTCGTCCTTACTTTCCACCTCTACTGGACACCTCGGACATTGCAGAACAACTCACACCAACAGAGTTAAAACCAGACTGCATGGAACAGGCCACCACAGATTGTATCATGGACATGCAAATCAAGAACACTCGTCAACAGCAGATCCAACTGTATCGGGTTGTCAAAGCTGGCCAACTCCCGCACCAAGGAAAGTGGTTCACCAGGGACCAAGTTCAGCAGAAATTTCCTCATCTCATGGAGGAACTTAACGCAATGGGGACCATTGCTTCCTAAGGGGGGAGGAATGATCCAGGTGGATATTGGTGGCCACCCATTTATTCCACTTGGCCCCCCACCATTTTCTCTTTCAGTTTTTCAGTTTCGGCATAACTTACTATTTTTAGCAGTTTTTCGGGTCCTGAACTTCCGGAGCCGTTTTGAGGCCCTAAACGACGTTTTTTGGGCATCGTTTTACCAACGAATTTGATCATCAAATTTGTCCCGAAAGTTGTATTCCTTGAATAGAGATTTCTAATGATGTATCATGTGCGTCAAATGGAGATAGTATGCCAAAGTTACGTCCCTGGGAAGTTGAAACACCAATTTACCCAAACGGGGCCCATAGTTTTGGCGCTTCATCTCCTAGGGTTAGGTTTTTGGATGTTTAGGGTTCTCCATTGTTTCTCAATAATAAATAGGTCCTCAAGCCTCATTGTAACTCAGTTCAGAGGCCTGTAGCTGCCACATATCTCCTCAGAGATAGCTACCAGCGCCCTAGCTAGTTTTATTTCCATTCTGTCTGTAAGCAAATTTCAGTTCTTTGATATTAATGAAATGAAGTGTTATTTCCGCTGCATCTCTGTATTTATGGTTATATGTTTATTCTGTTGCGTTCCCGCATAAATCCGGATCAGTAATATTAGTGAGGTGATCCCACTTGCATTTTGGCTATAGATGTAGTGAATGGGTAAAATTTGGGGAACCATGGATTAACAAATATAGTGTCTCCTCCAAAATAAGGGAAACATAGTTCTATACCACATAATGTTTTTTACAAATCAAATAAATCTATTGGCATATGGCTAATATGTAACCTTGTAAACCATTAAATATGCAAATTAACAAAAGTGATCTATAAAATTAATTTTGTTTTGTAATGTCGTACATACACTAGTTTTGGGACCTATTTATATTTTCCTATGATATAGGAATATTAGATAGAGGAGGGATTTTAGAAAATGAATTAGAAAATTTATTTTTAATTTCATACCTCCAAAGTGAGGGAGTGAACAAGTTATCATGGGAACGTTGGAAGCAATTGTCTTGTTAAATTAAAATATTCCAGCAACCTTGCATACACTAGTTTTGGGACCTATTTATATTTCTCTATAATATAGGCATATTAGATAGAGGAGGGATTTTAGAAAATGAATTAGAAAATTTATTTTTAATTTCATACCTCAAAAGCGAGGGAGTGAACAAGTTATCATGGGAACATTGGAAGCAACTGTCTTGTTAAATTAAAACATTCCAACAACCTTTTGTGCAAAAAAATATTTTTCCAGCAGTGGCTTTCTTTTACCATTACTGGCCTTATTTTCCCAGGTTGATTTTCCACTATTATGCAGTTCAAAAGAGGAGGATGTGATGAAGATAGTGTCAATTCCTCTTTCTTCTCATCTCTTAGCTTCCCAAGTCATTGGACAACTATTATTAGCTAGCAGTAGGATTATCAGGAAAATCGAGATTTTGAAAGACCTTCTTAAGTGGAAGTCCTTTGCCAAAAGGCTTGTTGTCCTGGTTTGAATTTCCATGAGAAAATATTTGACCTTGATCTCAATATGAGCTTTCCTTCTTGATATCAGTATGAGTTATTCTATATTTTCTCAGTTCCAGTCTATCAATCTATATCAGCTTTCTTATTTTCTATAGGTCTATGCTATCTATCTTAGCAGTTATTTGTTCAAGTATAAGATTATTTGAGATATTAGTAGTTGTCGTATACTGAGACAACACAACTAGTGGTGACTGGTTAATACTGAGACTAAAATGACTCTAACAAAGGTCAAGAGTGTATTGTGTTGAGCACTCATGCCAGAGCCTCCTCCTAATCTCTCCAGTTGGAAAGTCATTATAGAGTTTTTTTTTTTAACTATTATTCAAACCTTATTCTAGCCAATATAGGTTCATAAAACTTGATTATGGCTTACCTATAAATTGTGATGTGATTTTAATTTTTTTTTTTTCCAGGAAGAAAAAAACTAATGTTATTATTATATAATAGTATTTAAATCTTCATCATTTTGAGGATTATATTGGCAATACATAGTTTTGGAAAAAAACTAGCAAGAGAGACAGGATCTCTACCAATTAGACCATAAAACATAATATGATAAAAATAGATCTGAAAAAAACATTACCCACCAAATATATAAATCCTAGTTAGAGTCTAATTTTACACAAAAAAGGACAATGAACAACATATGAAAAAATAAACGAAATTGAACCCTGTATGTTGTAAACTAGGTCCCGAGGACCAAGCCATGAATTAGCATAGTCACCATATAAAATTCTTATATTGTTGTTTGACAATATTAAATAACTATGGTTTCACTAGACTCAACTTGAGTTATGTTATCTCTATGTGATAGGATCAGTGGAAGTTGAAAATTATCACACGATTACATACCCTAACACACAGTTTTATTGATATCCCTGGTTATCTCCATTTATATTAAATTAATATGGTTAACAGGTTTCATTTATTTAATTACCCCAGACACTTTATGAGAATTTTCACAACACATGATGAGTGGAGGTAATAGTGAAAACCATAGCATATATCTACCTAATTTAATCGAACCCTCTATAAATTATGTTTCCATTCATGATATTGGCTCTAAAAAGCACGTGGGATATACAGTAGGGTGCCAACCTGGAAATTCGGAGTCGAGGCTGCAATTCGGTGACAAGGACACAATTCGGAGTTAGGGCTACAATTCGGTGACAAGGCCGCAATTCGAAGCTGAGGCCACAATTCGGTGACGAGGCCACAATTTGGAGACAAGGCCACAATTCAAAGATCAACGAGGCTGCAATCAACAAGGAAGTTGTAGGAAAATTACCTGCAAACATAAAAACAACGATAAAACTCAAACATAATGAAAAAAATTAAAACAAAAATAAAGAAAAAACAAATAGGAATTACCTTACCCAACAAGACTCTGCCAAGACCCTATAGAGAACCCGACGCAAACACGATAAGTAGACTAAACACAAACACAACAGACGCAGATGAAACACAAACACATAATAAGCTCGAAACCCATTAATGGGTTTTGGGTGGTGCATTTATAAATTAAAGTTTGGCTGAATTATTTTAAGATTTTGGCTGAACTTATGTTGCCGGTTTTCCAATATCTGGCCAAAAATCTGTTTGCCCACACCATCAGTATGCGGTCAATGTAAATGGCAGAATGAGTTAGGCCAAACTAATTTCTAAATTTCAGCTGAACTCTATAGCAGTTCGGCCGAACTTTTATAAAAGTTTGGATGAATTGTTGAGAAAAAGAGTTTTCTGCCCCTGATTCTTAGAAAATTGTAGCCCAACTTCATGGGTTTACCCTTACATTTTTCCCGTACTTCGCTGCCCACCACATTTAGCTTTTACCTTAAGCCCTTTTCATAAGTTATTTCCCCACCGATGCGATATCGGCAAGACCCACCTCAACCTTGCCGCATTTTGAAAATGCATGAAATCATTTACATGTCGCCTATTCCTCTGTTTTTTGCACTTAACACTCACCACCGTTTATCTCCCCGTAGATCATAGCCCGCAACTTTTAATTTGCAACTCTTAACGTTTCTCTAAAGTTAAAACTCCGTCGATGCAATCTGGCAGGACCCACAGACCTGATTGCACTTCGCAAGATTTCCCACTTACCTTGTATACTTCAAGGACTTTGCAAGTTTTTGTTTTAACCTTTTTAAGCCGCCCGCAGCCACGCACTTCGCAAAGTTTTTTATTTACCTTTTTCAACCGCCCGCAAGATAAGTTATCTAGGACGCGATGTGTTAACACCCATGTAGATCAACTGACGCGGTCACCATTGATCTTAGATAAATGGTAACCCACAGGCACAAGCAGCCCGTTGTTTAATCCAGAGGGTGCATCCACTGTTGACCTCGTCGGGTGTCCTATGACCGAGATCAATGGTTGATATCTACTGCAGGGGCACAATGCCAATGATCGAACCGTACCCTAAGGTCCTTCCGTAGTGATGTATTACGCCAGTTAAAAGTTAAGATCGCCGATGTGCGATGGAGCATCGAACACGATGTGGTTTCAAATTTGGAACCAATATTATTTCAAGTCTGCCCTTTTGTGTGTCAAACGTTTTTTTGTGTTTAAACAACAAAATTAGAGCAGAGGATGATTTGGTTGTTGAACGTCCGGTTCCGCATTGAATTTTTTTGAATGTTCATGCTCCGGCCAAATTTGTATAATCCTATGTAATTTCATTTTGTTAGGGTGATGGAATAGAAAACGAAATTTGTTCCTCTTGTGTTTACGATGTGTGTCTATGAATTTTAATTTCTATAGAATTTGTGCATTCTATGTGTCGTGGGGAAATGCATCCCTCTGTGTTTATGTTTATTCAAAATTTTCAAGTGAAGAGAAATTCCAAAACTGAACTCCCTCGACCCTAAGAATTTCCTTGTGCGGAATAAGAATAATAATAAGGATTGTAATATGGATATGTCCACCAGCCCTAAAAAATTCCAGCAGAGTTGGTATGAAATAACACCCAGAATTTCCTTGTGCATAATAAGAATAATAATAAGGCTTGTACTATGGATATTTCCACCAGCCCTAAAAAATTCCTGTAGAGTTGGTATGAAATAACACCTGAGCAGGGTCAATTGAACTAACCTAGAACAAAAATCCACGAGGGAATTATCATAGACAATAGAACATCACCATAATCATAAGAAGAATCATAATCACTCACTACCTGCCATACAAAGGGATAGGGAATGAATTAGTATACAATAAAACTCAAAGATGACATTCATCAAGGAAAAATGAATTAACTTGGGACGACACCGACTTTTATCTATTCCAGCTTAAAGAAATTGAGAAAAACTGCACCATTTCGACTTGCGTCATAAATAAAATAAAAACAAAGAAGTTGTTTTTAAATTCTGGTGAAGGGAATGTTGGAATTTAATTCCAACTTCCAGCACAAATCAGCAGGATAACAGAGTAATGGCTGATGGGAGTTTGAGGAGCGGCGGCATGAATGCAAAGGCGGTGCAAGCTCTGTTCCTATCTGCAACAACCACCTACATTAAAACACCCACCAACCATATTTATTGCAGAGGCGGCAACATTCCGAGGGGGCCAGCAAAGCTCAAAGAAACAGAGGGAGCGCAACTCCCAGAAGAACTTACGTCAACCATGTATGGACCCACCACTTCACAAACCAAAGGAATTATGGAGGGGTGAGGGAAATCACGGAAAGGATTTTTGAAGCAGCCCCCAGAAAGCATAAAAAGGAATTAAGTTTTTAACCTTAGCATAAAGGTTTTGCCGTAAAAATGTTTTTGACTTTAATTTGGGTTAAATTTTAGTTACCGCTGTTTATTTATGTTTTAAATTTGGTAATATATATATTATAGATATTAGATATTTATAATATATAATATTGTAATGTCTTATATATATGCCCTGAGTTTTTACTTGTTGTGTATTTCTATTTTTAATTTCCCGAACGCTGAAAATAGAGTATAGAAACAGAGACAGAGAAAAATTTGGAAGCATTGCGTGTGTAGCAGCCAGTTGAAGGCTTTAACTAGTGAACCCAGAACACAGTTCTGAAGATTTGTAATAACAGATTTTTTATTTTATGAAGTAGAGATAAGTATTTCATCTCTGTGTTTGTTTGCAATTTAATTTTTAGTTTTTTATCTCTGTGTTGCTGAGGAGGAATTATTTTTATTCCTTTGTCTGTGTGTTAAGGAATTACTTAGAAAATTCCAACATGGTATCGGAGCTAGTCCGGGCTCCTTGAAGGTGTCAAGGAAGCTGAAGGAAGGGGTTTGTTGCAGCAGTTCTCTAGCAGAGTGAAGGCTCACCAAAAGTCCAAGGTATTTCTCAAAAAATAGTTTATTGTTTGATGCTAGGATTACAGTCCATAGAGATGTAAAAGAGAAGTCTCAAGAGTTTTAGAGACAGCTTATTTCTCAGCAGAGAGACAGTTTATTTATAAAAACACAGTCACAATGGCAGCAGCAGGCACCAGTCTGATAAATCCCCAACTTCCACAGTTTAATGGGAAGAATCATGAATATTAGGCTATCACTATGAGAGATCTATTTTCTTCACAGGACATATGGGAGCTAGTTGAGAATGGCTACCCAAAACCAGCAGATGTAGCAGCGTTGGCTGCTTTGACAACAACAGAAAGAGATTTGCTAAAAGATAATAGGAATAAGGACTCCAAAGCCCTCTTCTATATTTTTCAATCTGTACATGAGAGTATTTTCCCAAGGATTGCAGCAGCAACAAAGTCTAAGGAGGCATGGGATATTCTCAAGATAGCCTATCAGGGCATGGAGAAGGTGAAGACAACAAAGTTGCAAATTATGAGGAGAGATTTTGAAACTCTTTGTATGAAAGAGTCTACAAATATTAACTCATTATTCACACAAGTTATTGGGTTGGTTACCCAGATAAGGTCTCATGTTCAGACACTTGAAGACAAAAGAATAGTGGAGAAAATCTTGAGAAGTATACCTTCAAGATTTGATGCCATAATTGTGGCAATAGAAGAAAAAAAGGATCTCTCACAATTTACAGTGGATGAGCTGAGTGCATCCCTGATGTCTCATGAACACAGACTAAACAGAGGATCAAATTCCTCATTGGAAAAAGCCTTCAAGACCCAAATGTCTTTTGGTCGAGGCGGAGGTCAAGATAGAGGTAAAGGGAGAGGCAGAAGCCAAAACAGAGGTAGGGACAACCCTGGAGGTTAGAGTGGAAGGAAAAGAAATCAAAACCACAATGAAGGCTCAAGCCAACAACAAAATTATGGACAAAGTTATGATAACTCCCAAGTCCAATGTCATTATTGCAAGAAATATGGGCACTATGCCAATGAATGTAGGAAAAAGCAAAATGACATGAATAATAGGTAGAATGCTAATTTTGCAAAAGAAGAAAATAAGAACCAGAAAAATCTTCTATTAACATGTAATATTGCACAAGATAGACAATATGATGTATGGTTCTTAGACTCAGGTTGTAGTAATCACATGACAGGAAACATAGCAATGTTTGCCAATCTTGATGAAGATGTTAAATCCGAGGTAGCAATAGGAACTGATAGTAAGATATTTGTCAAGGGAAAAGATCGTGAGATCAAGTCTCTTGTAGAAAAATGCTCAAAAATGAAGTTGCTCGAATTGCTCCGAAAAAGATTGGATCGGGAAAGAGCTCGCTAAAACGATCTCCCGTAGAGGTCGCGAATGGCACTCAACCATCATTGTATGGAGGAGATATTACATTTTGAAATCGCTCAATAACTTTCAATTTTGAAAGAAAATTTTTTAATATATTGTAATGGAATAATTTTATTTTTATTAAGGTTTAATAGATTAATTAAATTATATAGTTTTAATATTTTATATGGTTTTTTATTAAATCATATATTATATTATTAATTATATGTTTTAATTAATTAGAAAAAAAAAATTAAACCTTATTAAAAATCTAATTATCAAATCATACTACATATTAAATCAAATTTGAAATATGAAAAATTGTTAAAACCCACAAACCTAAAGTTTTGGGTTATCTATCAAATGTCACGTGGGCTTTGGCTTATGTGTCAAAAACACGTTATCAGAATATTACAATGGAGCGGATTAAACAAGTGGATAAGTAAAATGTGCTATCATGACCATTCGCATGTGAACGTAAGACACGGCGGGTTGTTTGCCACGCCCGTTTCAAAACCGTTTGACTTAACATTGTTCGCGGCGGGTTCGGTGGTGCATGTGACCACGTTTCCCCCAGCATTTATTTTAACTGTCCGATGAATTTGGAGCGCGCCCCCTAATTTAGGCGGATTTGCCAAATTAGTGCCAGATAACTAAACTTAACTTGAGTTTTTAGGAGGAGACTGGCAGTTAGTAAATGTGGCATAACTTTGGCTAGGAGAGGCCTTTTGATACAAAAAAAAATTTTATTCTGGGGTAATTGATCATTCTGGAGCTTTTGGGAGTGTTTTTAGAGCCATCAGGGCGCTCTAACATAGAATTTACCAGAATTTTTGGTCGTGGAGCCACCAGGGCCTAAGGGAAGAAGAGTTGTTTTGGACTATCTTCATCCAATGGAGGTGTTTGTTTAGTCATTTTATACTGATTTGAGCCTTCTAAATCTAAATTTGCAGTGTATTTTGCGATTTGAGGCTTCTATACAGTTTTATTCACATTTTGAGCATTTAATCAAAGAGGAAAAAGCCTAATTAGAGGCTTTTGGACCCAGCGGAGGTAGCCCAAGAGAGGGGTGAACCACTTAAACAATTATTTTCTGTCATACTGTATAATTTTGCTGCATATTTTCAGATTCTGCTCCTTTAAACAGTAAATTTTTATAAGCAAACTTTTCCCAAGCAGGTTTAAACAGTGAACAAAACTTATTAGTTCATCTTCAAACCATTATAATTCATTTGCAGAATATGTATACTTGCCTATTCACACATTAAAGATGGATCAATGAATACTTTGCACTTAAAACAAATACTTTCATTGATCGGATCTCAGTGATTACATTTTATTTCTTTAGGCAGAGTCTGTAGAAGGGCCAGGTAGCCTCCGGATTCATCCTTTCTTTGAAAGGTGAAATATCCGATGAATGCCCCTACAGTCAATCTCTGTATGAGAAATACTTTGTTCTCACAATTTCAGATCAGGTTGGTATCAAAGCTCAAGGTTTTGCTTAAGAGTTTGTGAAATTTGTGCAAGTAAATTGTATTATTCTGCAAAATTTGATGCTTACTAGGCTGAAATTGCAAAGAGGGGAAGGTCAATTGGTTAGAGAACAATTTAATCCTCAACCAAGGAGGGCTAGAGTGCCATTGCATCCACCTTCCATTTCATCCTCATTAGCCTTAGAATCAGCCACAAACATGTCTTCCAGAGAAGGAGAAGTACATGAGGAAATGGATCCCAAGGAAGAAGAAAGAGTCTTTAGAAAATATTTCTTGGACATGACTGAGATGGTTAGGATTCTATACCAGGAGAGAAATGATAGGATTGCTGGAGAAGGGTCTAGAAACCAAAAAGAAGAAGGAGATTCTTCAAGAGGGAAGAAAGACAAGGATGAGTCTAAGAAAGGGAATGGAGGAAATGGTGATCCACCATCTCCATCGTCATCCTCTTCCTCCACATCATCCTCTTCAACTTCTATTAATCAGTCACACAAAACAAAAACATCTCTTAAAAATCCTTTGTTAAAGCTTGATGTAAAGTTTGAGTTGCCGATGTTTAATGGTGATGTGAATGCAGAAAAATTGGATAACTGGATTAGACAACTGGAAGTCTATCTAAGAATTCAGAATTTGCATGATGATGACACAAAAATCCAATTAGCCTCTTTGAGAATGGATGGAGCAACTTTGGTTTGGTGGGAAGCCAAGACTAGAGAGGAGATTAAAAAGCATGGTAAGATAACTCTAACTTGGAATGAGTTTATTACTGCTATTAAGAAATAGTTTTATCCTCTTGCTCATATTCAGAAAGCAATCATGAATTGGAAAAATTTTAGGCAACTTAAGGGTCAAAATGTGCAAGATTATAACCAAGAGTTTAGAAGGAGAGCACTTCTACTTGGAGTAGACTTACAAAGTCAAGACACCTTGTTGAAATACATAGGAGGTTTGCACAATTATCTGCAACATACTATTCTAATGTTCAATCCTACCAGTTTAGATGAAGTCTGTGTCCAGGCTACACATTTAGAAGCTAGAGGAAAGAATGCTTTTGATGCTTTTGATGAGGATAGTAATTTCAAAAACAAAGGAAAGAAGAGAGTTGCAAATTCAAGAAAGGAAAAAGGAAAGTTATTTTGCAAGAACTGTTCGAAGACAAGTCATGATGAAGATCATTGTTGGAAGCTTCATCCTGAACTGAAACCAGAAAAATTCAAGAACAAAAACAAGACCAAAGAAAAGGAGAAAATTGTTGCAACAGTTGAGCAAGACTTAGGGTCAGACTCAGGAGATGAGACAAAAAGCATAGGCATGGTTTTTAAGAACAATAAGGGGAAAGAAGTGGTGCAAGACACAATTCCTAGTTCTAGCTCTTTGAATTGTCACAAAGATACTCATGATGAAAAGAGGAGGATAGAGCTTTTCCATGTGAGGGTAATTTCAAAACATACCAAAATTGACACACTGTTTGATAGTGGGTCACAAGCAAATCTTATATCTGAAGACTTGGTCAAGCAGCTTAAACTTGAGACCATTCCACATCTGAAGCCTTATCCACTTGGATGGATATGCAAGGATGCCAATTTGCGAGTCTCGAGAAAGTGCATATTGCGTTTTGCAATAACTGCACATTTTATTGACACAGTGGAACTTGATGTGGTGCCGCTTGATATCTCAGGAATTTTTTTGGGAAGTCCTTACTTATTTGACAGGAAGGCCATCTTTCATCACCATGAAAACAAGTATCACTTGTTCAAAGATGGTAAAGAGTACATTGTGAGAGCACACAAGAAGAAGCTGGAATCTTCTTTACTCCATGCAAGTCAATTAAAAAGACTGGTTAATGCAAGTCAAAGTCTAACTTTGTTGATGTTGAAACGACCAGATTTTGAGCATTCGCCTTTTTATGATGTTGCTAATGATTTGTCTCAGTTTGATAACAGTTTGTCTTTGAAAAAAGATGATGTTATGTTGCACGAATTACCTTTTGGGTCAGCCAATGCAGAAAATGAAGTGTCAAAACAAAGCAGTGCAAGCAAGAAGGACACACAATTCAGCATGGGAAAAAGTTGGTTTCAGAATGGTACAATTCGCCATGGGAACAGTTTGCAAGGTGAAAGTCATTTTAAGTCTTTCTGGAAGTTTGATCAATGTAGAGAAAGTTTGTTTTCTGCAGATTACAATTGCTGTTCTGCAAATTTTAATCATTTGCATCATGACTCCGTCAATCTAAGCAATGGTCGATCAGTTGATTCCAGAGACAGATTATCATTTTCTCAAAAGCTTCATTTGATGAAATCGGGTAGATTTCAGTTATTCAAGGGTGGAAGAGTGGAGAATCAGTCTCCACATCATCAGTTTCAGTAATCAGAAAGCTTTTGAGGGTCCAAAAGCTTCCCATTTGGGAGGTGTGATAAGGAGATCAAGTCTCTTGAAGAAAAATGCTCAAAAGTGAAATTTATTGGAATTGTTCTAAACTAGATCGACAGGAAAGAGCTCATCAATATGATCCCAACGCCGTAAATGACACTCAAATCTGTTGCCGTATGGAGGAGATATTGCAGTTTGAATTTTCCCAATAACTTTCAATTTTGAAAGAAATTTTTTTAATATATTGTAATGGAATAATTTTATTTTTATTAAGGTTTAATAGATTAATTAAATTATATAGTTTTAATATTTTATATGGTTTTTTATTAAATCATATATTATATTATTAATTATATGTTTTAATTAATTAAAAATAAAATAAAATTAAACCTTATTAAAAATCTAATTACTAAACCATACTATATGTTAAAACAAATTCGAAATATGGAAAATGGTTTAATACCCACAAGTCTAAAGTTTGGGTTATTTATTAAAGGGCACATGGGCTTTGGTTTATGTGTCAAAAACACGTGCTGTAATATTGCAATGGAGTGGATTAAACAAGCGGATAAGTAAACAGTTAATATGACCGTTCGCATGTGAACGTAAGACACGGCGGGTTTGTTTGCCACGGTTTCAAAACCGTTTGACTTAACATTGTTCGCGGCAGGTTCGGTGGAGCATGTGACCACGTTTCGCCCAACATTTATTTTAACTGTCCGATGAATTTGGAGCGCGCCCCCTAATTTAGGCGGATTTGCCAAATTAGTGCCAGATAACTAAACTTAACTCGGAGTTATTTGTTGAGAATGCAGCAAGATGATGGAGCTTAGTGAAATGAAGTCGCCTTCACTAAGTGGGCCCGCAGGCAAATTCTCGCGCAAAGTCTATTTTTAGACTATGTCTATTTTTAGACATACGGAGCATAATTTGGGAATTCTACTTGGAGATTCTTAAAGTATGCGACATGTCGGTAAAAATAGATGAGACCCTTATTTTTAGGACCCGTGCTATTTTTAGACTGATCTCCTAAAAATATGGAAGTCAAATATTATTTACCCTTAATAATATTTTGACTATAAACAGCAGTTTACTCTCTTGGCGCACTTCAGTTTGAGTCATGGAGGTGGCTCATGCAACTGACACAAGGAATCACGTGGTTCCTAGGGTTTGATGGCATCTTGCATGGTTTACTTCAGTTAGACTTCAGTGGCATAAGTTTTGGAGGAGTTAACGGGACAAGTAGTGGAGTTATGTTCTGTTTGTTTTAGTTGAACTAGTTGGGATTAGTTAAACTAACTAATCAATTAGATATGAGGAGTAAATTAAATAATATTTAATTCACTAAATATTAACTCATTAGTCAACTCAAGAACACTTCAGTTCACTACAGTGCATGATCAGTTCAGTGGAGACCAGTGAAAGAGATAGATGAAAGGGTGAGTAAAGCTATCAGTTGTGACTATACTGCTGCTATTTGCAACACATAGATAGGTGGAGTAAACCTATGAGGATTGCGCAGTTCAGGCTGGTGGTTTATCTATATAAAGAGGCCATCCCATAGCTTTGAAATACGCAATAGAGGCTGGCTATCAAGTGGCTAAGGATTGGAGCAAGTGATTTGCTAGATCTAGCTTCGATAGTGTAACATGGGAGGTAGTGCATGAGAGCTTGTAAAGAGTTTTTGTACTATGATTGTTACATGATTTCTCCATTATAATATACACAATAGCTGGGGGGTTTTCAGCTATAGGCTTTCCCCATACATACTGAGTTAATGTGTGATTGATTTGATGTGCGATTGTTTCTATATTATTTCCGCATGTGACAATTAATTGTGGAAGAAGGTTATGTGTTATGCATGCAATTAGAGGTTGATGTATGATCGGGTTAATCTTCAGTGAATAAGTGATTTATTCAGCTAATTTCTACATGGTATCGGAGCGAAGTTAATTGTCGAAGTCTATTACGGTGATTGCAAACTTATTTCCTCGGACAGAGTTTGCATGCGGGCCAGGTAGCCTCCGGAATATTCATCCTTCTTTGTAAGGTGAAAGATCTGGTGAATGCCCTTTGCAGTCAATCTCTGATTTGGAAATAATTTGTTTTCAAGTATAGATCGGAAGAGATAGAGCTTTGAGTTTGGAATTCGAATTTTGCAGAAGGTTGTTCTTCTTGGTGCCAGTGTTGAAAGATGTCTTCTTTCAATGGTTTGCGACTCGAATATGCTCTTGAAGGCAGTTCGAATTATGTTGCATGGAAGGATCGAATGGAAGCAGTGTTAGAAGATAATGGTCTGAAGGAGTTCGTGGATGCGGATGTCCCAAAGCCCACTGATGCAGCTTTGGTCGATGCATGGCAAAAGAAGATCGCGAAATGTCGAAGGATCCTGTTGGAGGGCGTCAAGGATCATATTGTATCCAGCCTTCATGGTAAGGCTACTCCATATTTAATGTGGAAAGCTTTGACGAATCTATTCCAGAGTAAGAGTGACCAAAGGAAGCTGGCGCTCAAAGACAAGCTCAGGAACATCAAGATGGAGAAGGGCGACAGTATCGCCAAATACCTCACGAAGTTCACTCAATGCAGAGATGAACTGGGAAGTGTGGGGGTTACTGTCGATGAAGAGGATATGGTCGACCTGGCTCTCCTTGGTCTTCCGAAGGCTTGGCACTCATATCAAGATAGTGTCAATGGTCGGGAGAAGCTGCCGGGATGGGAGCGCCTTGGGGCGGATCTCATGCAGGAGGAGATAAGGAGGACTACTCGAGATGGATCTTCATCAAAGGGAGCTGATGAAGAAAACTGCGCTTTGGTGGCCAAAGCAAAGAAGGGGAAGGGTAAGAAAACCTCTCATTCTGGTGCAAAGGGTAAGAAGCAGATATGGCGAAAGTGAAGTGTTTTCACTGCCATGATCACGGACATTATGCTACCAATTGTCCAAAGAAGAAGAAGAACAAGCAAGCGGGAAGATTTGCAGATGGAGAAGCTTTGGCTTCACAGTTCGAGCTTGAATTTTCACTGATTGCATGCTTGGTTTCAAGTGTGATGGGATCGGTGTGGTTCTTGGACAGCGGTGCGTCATTTCATATGACGGGAGATCGGGAGTTGTTCTCAGATCCGGAGGACAAGGATTTGGGTATGCACATCGAGATGGGCGATGACGGTAGATACAGTGCGACTGGTATCGGTACCGTATCCTTTCAGAGGGAGTCTGGTAAACCCTTTGTACTAAAGGATGTCATGCATGTACCCGGATTGAAGAAGAACCTGATTTCAATAGCGATGTTGGAGGATAAGGGGTATGATGTGGTCTTCAGCGAAGGAAAAGCCTTCCTGCGCAGTAAGACTACTGGAGAGACCCGAAAGATAGGGGTTCGAACCAAGAACCTTTATCAGTTGCAGGTAGATGGCTGCGCAGCTATGGCATGCAAGGCGGGAGAAGTGGTGAGCCGGGATGATGAGGGCGAACTGTGGCACAGGAGATTGGGCCACCTTCACCATGGAGCTTTGAAGATTCTCCAGCAGATTTCTACTGGGATTCCTAAGGGCACCCTTGCGCAGTTAGATCAGTGCAAGGGGTGTAATTTAGGGAAGTATGTGAAAGCCACCTTTCACGAGAAGGATATTCGCACCACGACGATCCTTGAGAGAGTTCACACAGACGTGTGTGGTCCTTTCTCAGTTGCTTCGACAGCAAAGCACATGTATTATGTGATCTTTGTTGATGATTTCTCTCGAAAGTGCTGGATCTTCTTCATGCAGAAGAAGAGCGATACATTCGCGAAGTTCTGTGAGTTTAAGGCACTGGTCGAGAAGGAGTCGGGGAAGAAGGTGATTGCTCTAAGGAGTGATAACGGTGGTGAATTCATCTCGCTGAATTCAAGGAGTTCTGCAGCGCAGAAGGGATTCGGAGAGAGCTCATCGCACCCCATAACCCACAGCAGAACGGGGTGGCTGAGCGGAAGAACAGAACGATCGTGGGTGCTGCACGGGCGATGTTGCATGATCAGGCCCTACCCCTTCACTTGTGGGCTGAGGCATGCAATACAGCAGTGTATGTGCAGAACCGTTGTCCTCACAAGGTTCTTGGCATGAGTACACCAGAGGAGGCTTATTCTGGCAAGAGGCCTGACATTTCCCATTTGCGGATTTTCGGATCTCCTGTCTACATGCATGTGACGAAGGATGCGAGAAGGAAGCTGGATCCAACTGCTGAAGTTGGAATATTTGTGGGGTACACCGATACACCTCACAACTATCGGGTGTATGTGCCAGACAGTCGCAAGACTGTTGTGCGACGGGATATAAAATTTCAGGAGGAGAAAGCCATGCAGTGTTCGCTTGAGAGGGAGCTACACTTGCATGCAGATGAGGAGCCGTTAGTTCCTAAGGAGGAGCTTCCGGATGTGGATCAGCCACAAGAGGAGGTTCAGGAGGTGGAAGAAACCACCCAGGCAGCGCCAACCATCAGAGGGCGCATGCGCACTACAGAAGCTGAGCGACCGGCTCGGGATGCAGAGAAGGTTGTAGGACCACCTACAGCACAGCGCAGACAGAGACAGTCACCGGATCGGTACACTGGATACATGGCTCTTGTGAGTCAATGTGTTGTGACGGAGCCATCCTCTTTTGAGGAAGCCGTGGAGGAACCCGCATGTGTTGATGCCATGATCGAAGAATATGATTCGATCATCAGGAACAGTGCATGGGAGATTGTCCCAAGACCGGTTGGGAAATCAGTTGTAGGTTCGCGATGGATCTACAAGGTGAAGCAGGCGGCTGAGGGGAGTGTGGAGAAGTACAAGGCGAGATTTGTCGCCCGTGGCTTCTCACAGATCGAGGGGATTGACTATGAGGAGACTTTTGCACCTGTCGCAAGGTACTCTTCCACACGGACGATCCTTGCTCTCTCAGCGCAGATGGGGTGGCACATTCATCAGATGGATGTGAAGACTGCGTTCCTCAATGGAGTTATTGAGGAAGAGGTGTACATAGAGCAGCCTGAAGGTTTTGAGATCTTCAGCAGTGAGTCGCATGTGTGCCGACTCAAGAGAGCACCGTATGGGCTGAAGCAAGCACCTCGTGCTTGGTACACTCGGATAGACAGCTACTTCACCGGGCTTGGATTCTCCAAGAGTGAGGCGGATCCAAACCTGTACCAGATTGTGGTGGAGGGGAAGCCGTTGATCATCGTACTGTATGTAGATGATCTGATTTTGACTGGCGACGAGCAGTTGATACTTTCATGCAAGGAGGATCTTGCACGAGAGTTTGAGATGAAGGACCTGGGCATCCTTCATTATTTCCTGGGATTGGAGATTTGGCAGCGCAGTGGAGGACTGTTTGTTTCTCAGGGCAAGTATGCCCGGGAGATTCTCGAGAGGTTCAACATGCAAGGCTGCAAGCCTGTTGATACCCCTCTTCCTGGTGGATGGAGGAAGGGAGATGCTACTTCGGAGGAGGTAGTGGATGCCACCGTCTATCGACAGTTGGTGGGGTCGTTGATGTATCTGGTCAATACTCGACCCGATATATGCTATGCAGTTAACCAGCTTTCGCAAGCTATGGTTAAGCCTACCAAGCTCTTTTGGAAGGCGGGCAAGCATGTATTGCGCTATATCCGAGGCACATCGGGATATGGTCTATGGTACAGACAGGAGGATGGAGTGAAGCTTTCTGGTTTCACTGATGCAGATTGGGCAGGGAGCCCAACAGACCGGAAGAGCACTTCTCGAGGAGTTTTCAGCATTGGGTCGACAGCAGTTTCCTGGTACAGCAGGAAGCAGAGATCCGTGGCACTCAGTTCAGCAGAGGCCGAGTACATGGCAGCAAGCTTGGCCGCATGTGAGGCTATTTGGATGAGGAAGATCCTCGCAGGTTTGTTCAGGTTGCATTTGGAGCCTACAGTGATCTACTGTGATAACCAGAGCTGCATCAAGCTCTCGGCTAATCCAGTATTTCATGATAGGTCCAAACATATCGACATCAAGTACCATCACATCAGAGATTGTGTTCAGCGGAGGATCATGATGCTTTCATATGTTCCCACGGAGGATCAGGATGCCGACATCCTGACGAAGGCGCTCACCAGGAGCAAGTTCGAATTCCAAAGAGGCAGGATAGGGATTGCAGATAATCCATATCTTGCTGAGAGGGAGTGTTGAGAATGCAGCAAGATGATGGAGCTTAGTGAAATGAAGTCGCCTTCACTAAGTGGGCCCGCAGGCAAATTCTGGCGCAAAGTCTATTTTTAGACTATGTCTATTTTTAGACATACTGAGCATAATTTGGGAATTCTACTTGGAGATTCTTGGAGTATGCGACATGTCGGTAAAAATAGATGAGACCCTAATTTTTAGGACCCAGGCTATTTTTAGACCGATCTCCTAAAAATATGGAAGTCAAATATTATTTACCCTTAATAATATTTTGACTATAAACAACAGTTTACTCTCTTGGCGCACTTCAGTTTGAGTCATGGAGGTGGCTCATGTAACTGACACAAGGAATCACGTGGTTCCTAGGGTTTGATGGCATCTTGCATGGTTGGCTTCAGTTAGACTTCAGTGGCAGAAGTTTTGGAGGAGTTAACGGGACAGATAGTGGAGTTGTGTTCTATTTATTTTAGTTGAACTAGTTGGGATTAGTTAAACTAACTAATCAATTAGATATGAGTGGAGTAAATTAAATAATATTTAATTTACTAAATATTAACTCATTAGTCAACTCAAGAACACTTCAGTTCACTACAGTGCATGATCAGTTCAGTGAAGACCAGTGAAAGAGATAGATGAAAGGGTAGAGTTAGCTATCAGCTGTAACTATACTGTTGCTATTTGCAACACATAGATAGGTGGAGTAAGCTATGAGTATTGCAAAGTTTAGGCTGGTGGTTTATCTATATAAAGAGGCCATCCCATAGCTTTGAAATATGCAATCAAGGTTGGCTATCAAGTGGCTAAGGATTGGAGCAAGTGATTTGCTAGATCTAGCTTGATAGTGTGTAGCATGGGAGGTAGTGCATGAGAGCTTGTGAAGAGTTTTTTGTACTATGATTGTTACATGATTTCTCCATTATAATATACACAATAGCTGGGGGTTTTCAGCTATAAGCTTTCCCCATACATACTGAGTTAATGTGTGATTGATTTGATGTGCGATTGCTTCTATATTATTTCCGCATGTGACAATTAATTGTGGAAGAAGGTTATGTGTTATGCATGCAATTCGAAATTGATGTATGATCGGGTTAATCTTCATTGAATAAGTGATTTATTCGGCTAATTTCTACATTATTTTAGGGCAAATAGGCAATTGGAGTAAAAGAGCCATAACTTTGGCTAGGAAAGTCCTTTTTGGATGAATTTTTTTTTGTTTTTGGGGTAATTGATCATTCTGGAGCTGTTGGGAGTGTTTGCAGAGCCATCAGGGTGCTCTAACAGAGAATTTACCAACGTTTTTGGTCGTGGAGCCACTAGGGCCTAAGGGAAGAAGAGCTGTTTTGGACTACCTTTATCCAATGGAGGTGGTTGTTTAGTCATTTTCTACTGATTTGAGCCTTCTGAATCTATTTTTGCAGTGTATTTTTCCATTTGAGGCTTCTATATAGTTGTATTCACATTTTGAGCATTTAATCAAAGAGGAAAAAGCCTAATTAGAGGCTTTTGGACCCAGCAGAGGTAGCCCAAGAGAGGGGTGAACCGCTTAAACAATTATTTGCTGTCATACTATATAATTTTGCTGCATATTTTCAGATTCTGCTCCTTTAAACAGTAAATTTTTATAAGCAATCTTTCCCAAACAGGTTTAAACAGTGAACAAAACTTGTTAGTTCATCTTCAAACCACTACACTTCATTTGTAGAATATGTATACTTCTCTATTCACACATTAAAGCTGGATCAATGAATACTTTGCACTTAAAACAAATACTTTCATTGATCGGATCTCTGTGATTACATTTTATTTCTTTAGGCAGAGTCTGTAGAAGGGCCAGGTAGCCTCCGGATTCATCCTTTCTTTGAAAGGTGAAATATCCGGTGAATGCCCCTACAGTGAATCTCTGTATGAGAAATACTTTGTTCTCACAATTTCAAATCAATTAGTATCCTGGCAAGAAATGGCGAACAAAATTTTGTGCCGGATGTATATTATGTACCTTGCTTGAAATGTAATCTATTGAGCATTGGACAACTCATTGACAAGGGCTACAATGTATTTTTTAAATATGATGTGTACACAATCATGGACATACCTCCAAGCAAGAAAGTCATTGCAGAGGTGCAGATGACAAGCAATAGGATGTTTCCTCTCAAGCTCAGAGCAGACTTGAGGGAAGGAAGAAATGTAGCAGCTGTAACACAAGAGGTCTTTCAAGAGGAAGTGAAAGATGAAGGCTGGTTATGGCACTTGAGATTTGGACATCTCAATTTCGGAGGCTTGAACTTGTTGCATAGAAAAGGAATGGTAAAAGGATTACCATTGATTGAGAAACTAGACATCCTATGTGAACGCTGCATCTTGGGCAAACAACATAGAGAAAGCTTTCCGTTAGGGAAGAGTATAAGGGAAAAAGCACCCTTAGATATTGTCCATTCTGATTTGTGTGGACCAATGCAAATGCCATCTTTAGCTGGAAACAAATATGTTTTTAAATTCATAGATGATTACACCAAAAAGACATGGGTGTATTTCTTGAATCAACAGAGTGAAGCGTTTGTGAAATTCCGCCACTTCAAAAATCTCGTTGAGAAGCAGAGTGGGCACTACATCAAAGTGCTGAGAACTAACTGAGGTGGAGAATACATATCCAAATAATTCCTACGTTTCTATAGGGAGAATGGCATACCAAAGCAATTTACCACAAGGTACACACCTCAGCAAAACGGTGTTGCTGAAAGGAAGAATAGGACCATTATGGACATGGTCAGAAGTATGTTGAAGGAAAAAAATTTTCCAAATGAGTATTTGGCGGAAGCTGTCAATTGCGCAGCGTACATCTTGAATAGATGCCCAACCAAAGCTATCATGAACAGAATTCCAGAAGAAGCGTGGAGCGGCAGAAAATAGTTCCTCACCGACATCAAAGTATTCAGCTGTGTGGCATATGCACGTGTTCCAGATCAGCTGAGAAAGAAGCTTGACAGTAAGCGAGAGAAATGTATCTTTGTTGGATAAAGTGATTATTCCAAAGCATACAAACTCTATAATCCATCGACCAAGAAAGCAATAATAAGCAGAGATGTGTAGTTTATAGAAGAAGAAGCTTGGGATTGAAGTTTAGAGAAAACAGTGAACATGAAGACTAGTATGTCTCATGAAGAAGAAGAGGAAGAGATAGCAGCAAATAATCCCTCCACGGCAGCTCCACCACCACCATGTTCACAATAAACCACACCACATGCTGGAAATAGAACAACCTTGAGAAATCAAGTAAGTGCTTCTTCAAGCACACCACAGTGTATAAAAACACCTCGAGTTTAAGTGGAACTACAAGTACACCAAGAAGACCGAGATTCAGAAATCTGAGTGAGATTTATGAACAAGGAGAGGTAAATGATAATTCTGGTTTGAAATCTTTATTTGCTTTATATTGTCATGTTGATGACCCAATTCATTTTGAAGATGTTGTAAATGAAGAAAATTGGATTGAAGCAATGGATGAAGAAATTGGTGCAATTGAAAGCGTAATACATGGGAGTTAATGGACCTCCCTAAAGATAAAGAAGTCATTGTAGTTAAATGGGTCTACAAGACCAAAAGCAATGCTGAAGGCAAGATTGAAAGACATAAAGCAAGACTTGTTGTCAAAGGCTACAAGCAGCAACAAGGGAGAGATTACGAAGAAACCTTTTCACCAGTTGTAAGGATGGAAACAGTGAGAATAGTGTTGTCCATAGCAGCACAACATAAATGGAAGGTTTATAAAATGGATGTGAAATCTGCATTCCTGAATGGAGTGTTTAAAGAATAGGTATATGTTGAACAACCTCCAGGCTATGAAATTGAAGGCCAAGAGCACAAAGTATGCAAATTGAAGAAGGTTGTTTATGGGCTGAAGCAAGCACCAAGAGCATGGTATAGTAGGATAGATTCTTACTTGATTGAAAATGGATTTAAGAAATGTGATGGAGAACCCAAACTCTACATAAAAGAAAATGATTGTAAGATACTTACTGTTGTTTTATATGTAGATGATTTAATTTTTACTGGAAATGAAGATTCTCTCATTGCTGATTTTAAAGCAGTCATGAATAGTGAATTTGAAATGACTCATTTGGGTTTCTTAAGATATTTTCTTGGAATTGAAGTAGAGAAAAATGAAAATGGTATTTTCATTTCCCAAGAAAAATATGTGGATGAAGTTTTGAAAAGGTTCAACATGCAGAACAATAAGGCAGCTGTAACTCCAATTGTCATGGGCTTAAAATTGAGCAAAAAAGACAGCAGCAAGGATTTTGATCCAAAACTATTTAAAATCATAGTTGTTAGCCTCATGTATTTGAATCCAACTAGGCCAAATATAATGCACGCTGTTAGTTTAATCTCCAGGTTTATGGAAAGGCGGAAAGAGACTCATTGGCAGACAGCAAAGAGAATTATCAGGTATGTGAATGGAACGAAGGGGTATGGTATCTTATAATCCTAATCTGAAAACTTTGAATTGACAAGTTACACTAACATTGATTGGGTTGGAAGTGTAGATGATAGGAAGAGCACATCTGGATTTGTGTTTCACTTGGGATTGAGAGAAATTTCATGGGCTTCCAAGAAGCAAACAATAGTTGCTTTATCAATAGCAGGGGTAGAATATGTGGCAGCAACAGTAGCAGCATGCCAAGCAGTATGGCTGAGAAGAGTACTCCGAGATTTGTGTCATGTACAGGAAAAAGGCACAACCATTTACTGTGATAACAGCTCAGCGATAGCTTTATCAAAAAAATTTGTCTTTCATAAAAAAAAAAAACATATTGATGCTCAATTTCACTTTATAAGAGAATTGGTTAATAATGGTGAGATTATTTTGCAGCACTACAGAACAGAGGAGAAATTTGCTGATATCCTCACAAAACGATTAACACATAAAAGTTTTAATTATTTCAGGAAATGCCTAGGTATGCAGGAAAACCGAGCATTTGAAATTAAGGTGGAGTGTTAGAATTTAATTCCAACTGCTCGCACAAATCAGCAGGACAACAGAGTAATGGCCGATGGGAGTTTGAGGAGCGGTGGCATGAATGCAAAGGTGGTTCAAGCTCCATTCCTATCTGCAGCAACCACCTGCATTAAAACACCCACCAACCATATTTATTGCAGAGGCGACAACATTCAGAAGGGGGCAGCAAAGCTCAAAGCAACAGAGGGAAAGAAACTCCCGGAAGAACTGATGTCAACCATGTATGGACCCATCACTTCACAAACCAAAGGAATTTCGGAGGGGTGAGGAAACTCATGGGAAGGCTTTTTGAAGCAGCCCCTGGAAAGCATAAAAAGGAATTAAGTTTTTAACCTTAGCAGAAAGGTTTTTCCGTATAAATGTTTTTGACTTTAATTTAGGTTAAAGTTTAGTTACCGTAGTTTATTTATGTTTTAAATTTTGTAATATATATATTATAAATATGAGATATTTATAATATATAATATTTTAATGTCTTATATATATGTCGTGAGTTTTTACTTGCTGTGTATTTGTATTTTTAATTTCCCGAAGGCTGAAAACATAATATAGAAAAAGAGACAGAGTAAAATTTGGAAGCACTGCGTGTGTGTAGTAGCGAGTTGAAGGTTTTAAGTGTCCGTCTACAATTTAATTTTTAGTTTTTTATCTCTGTGTTGCTGAGGAGGAATTATTTTTATTTCCTCTGTCTATGTGTTAAGGAATGACTCAGTAAATTCTAACAGGGAAAATCTTTGTTGGTAAGGGAAATCAATTATTCCAACAAGAAATTAACATGGTATGGCGAAGAAGCCTAAATTGTATCATACAAACCTAATTAAATTTTATGAGAGAGTTATGGTGCCGAGAGAAAATTGCGAAGGCCTTTTGTAGCAAGTTGTCAACTTTCCTTCAAATTTCCTACACAATCAAAGGAACCCATATGGATTTGAAGTCCTTGATTAGAAGAATGATGACACTCCTGACGAATAGGGAACAGTATAAAGCCCGAGAGAAAATAAATAAATTGGATTGAAAAAAAAACAAAAATCATTAATTAGAATGAGCAAGAATCGAACTGCAGGAGAAAATCGCATTAGAATAAGTAGTCCTTCAACCCTCGAACATAAAACTGAGGTTCCAACGACTTGAGAGAGTAGAGTACCTGCAATGACTTCAGAAAGGAGATGTCCAAGAACATGAAAAATAATTAGAGGGTTTTCGAAACCAATGAAGACATTCTTTTGGAGACTCCACATAAGAAGTGCGACATCACTTCATCAACAACAAAAAATGTGATTTTTAGAGTAAAGAGAAAAAAATGTCTAGTAGAGGGAGATTGAAATTTACTTTACCTCCATGACCTTTGTACGCTTCTAGGAGGCCATACTCCTACAGATGGTTTCCGAGCAGAGATACAGTGACACCAGTCAAGGAAGGAAGCACGTATAGATGACATAATGTTCCCAGGTTTACCGAAATGAGGGTTTAGGGTTAAGATAGATCTCAAACTTTGATTTACCAACGTGCATTACAACCATTGAAAGCATGCTAGGTAGTCACATGCGCTCATGTGAAGGAGGCAAACGTGGAAATTGCGCAGTGAAACTTTTCAAAACCCAAGGGAATGAAATAGAAAACACTAAAAGAACATGCACAGAGCTCGTAAGGTTATACACCTGTATGGGTAGAATATGCCTAGATTTATTTATGAAGGCCATGTGAAAGTTAATACAATGACATATATATTATTCATCAAGATAGTAGCGGCATTATAACAAAACCATGGTAAATCTCCAAACGTTACACGAGAGCTACCATATCAATACTTTAAGAAATACAAGGCTATGATATAATAATAAGTATTACAATGTTACTATGGATAAGTTTATTTAAAGTTGATTTAAACTTAGGGTAAGTTGTTAATAGGTAGATTACAATACCTAGTAACAAAGCTACTATAACAAACACTTTGAATAAGGTTACTAAGGGAGATATCCCATTTAACTTCTGAATTAAAAGGGTTATGAGCATCAAGGATTAGAACAATACACAATATATCTCCAATAAATAAAAAAAGACAAACTGACCGATGATAAGAGTGTTGTTATATGGTACATTAAAAAAATAAAAAAAAGGTAAAAAAAACGACTGTTTGATTGGATAAAGATGATAAGAGTGTTGTTGTATGGTACATTAAAAGAATAAAAACAAGGTAAAAAAAATGATTGTTTGAATAGAAAAAGTTGAGAGAGTTGAGAGAGATAGAGTCTAAAATATATATTCTTAAGATACATCATCCTTATCATTTAAAGATGAAAATAAAACATTTTTTTGATTGCACAAAGACATCTTATAATGCACTAACACATGAAATTGAGTGCAATATCAATGATATAATGATTTTGATATTTTAAAAAATATAATATTAGCATTATATAATTTTTAAAAATAAAAATTTATAAGAGATTTGTGTTCTCTATAATTTCATAATATTTTTAAAGGAAATTCTATCATTTAGGCAACGATGATGATTCTTAATAGATATATGGTTTATGTGAATTAAAGATTATTCAAAAAAAAATTAACTTTTTGTTTGTATGTTAAAAAAGTATCAAGAAAAAAATTCCTAGATCAATAGAGTTTTGCTAACTTAAAAATTTAGGAAGGTTGATAGTATGACAAATATTTTGAAATTTATATCTAATGTGAATATAAGGATGACAATCTGAAAGAAATTGTTTTTCATTTTCTACCTTAGTAGTGTCACAAAGTTTACAAAATATGTCATATCATGATGTTTTGGAAATTGACCTATCCACAATTTTAGGTGAAGAAGAGGAGAATTTGTTTCTAACTTAAAATAATTACTTTTTTGTTACACTACTCAAGGCCAAGGATTCTTTTTATTTTAGAGAATTTGGCTGGATTACCTCCTTATAATTATTTATTCTCGTCTTATAGTATCTTATTTTCTTTTTTCTATCAAAGTCTTCAACACCTCACAATTTCTCTTTAAGCTTTGATGGAATAATATTTTCAACGTTATACTTAATATTTATATTTTCTTTACACTACAAAGGAAAACAAAATTTTTTTAGAGAATTTGGGTAGATTGCTTCCTTATAATTTTTTATTATCTCTTTATAATATCTTATTTTCTTTTTTCTATCAAAATATTTACTACCTCACAATTTCTCTTTAAACTTTGATAAAATATTATTTTCAACATTATAATTATTTTGTAAAATTATCTCTTTCTTTACCGCCTATATATATATATAGCATAAAATTTAATAAATCACTATTTAAAAAACTCAAAATTTAATCTATTCATAGATAAATTTTATAAATAAAAATAATATATTAAAAAAATATTAATTCAATATTTTAATTTCATATTTTTATATTATATTCAAATTTACTGTGAAAGCAATTAAAATCATCCATTCCAATGCATATTATTTTTTTCTGATATTTCAAATTATGCTAAAATATCATAATCATAACCTTACACCTGTTAATTTTTCCATTTCAAATAATAACAAATTATTTATATTTAACATTTTTTAATTCAAAATAAATTTACGATAAAAATATTTTTTAATATTGACATTTAGCTGTCCACCTAATTGGCAAGAGGTACAGGGGCAAACGATAACCGGTGGCAAACTCGAAAGGAATTATAATTGGCATGCTAAATGTTCAACAAATTTAATGGGTGCAAAGATATAGGACACTGTGTGAGGGCATTGGACCCCAATATTGTGCTAAAAGCACATCGCTAGAGTGCTTTATAACGAGAAGAATAGTGCAGAGGATTGAAGCTTTGTGAAACACATGAAATTATGAAGTCGTTCTTAATAGAAGGAAATTTGTAATTAGCTAGTTATGGAGCTTTTTAGGTTTTTTCTTTTAATGTCTTCTAAACCTTGAAAAATTTGTTTTGCTTTATCTCTAACTAAATGATCAACCTGTAGTGTTAATACGGAACCTAAAGTTAATTTAATAACTAATTTAATTTCAGTAAAATTCTTGATAAATATTGGCTACATAGAAATGTATTACTCTTATTTTTCTTGGATGTTACTAATGTTTTACTCTATCAGTAAGGGAGTTATACACTTCGTAGGAGAAAGAATGAAGGGAAGAAATTATATTAATGTCCAAAAAAATCACAAAAATAAGTCAATGAGACTGTAGAGTACAATAATGTGGATACAAGGAGTTTTTTTTTAATGATGGATTCTTAAAAAATTTTGAAATCTGACCAATAAAATTAAAGATATGATTTCAAGTCAAAATTTGATTTCTTCCTGATTAAGATATGTTTTAAAGTTATAATTCTACCAATTATATAATTTAAATTAAATATACGTGGTTGAAAATAACTATTTTTATTTTTATTGTTGATTTGAAAATATTTTTCAATCAAATTAATAAATATTGTGGCAATCGGCTCAAACCCATCCAATACCTTTCAATGAAAATATAACCTTTCTATTTTAAATTCAAATGGTTTTCCATAATCGGCAGGTATGACTTCAAGAAAAAAAGAAATCATCAACCAATGACGGAATATTAGATTTCAACTCAAATGATTTGCCACAATCGATAGGTATGGCTTAAAGAACAAATCATCAACCAATGATACATAGAATATTGGTATCATACATTTTTCGTAATCTTATAACAGATCAATGTTTCAATCGCTCATTTCCGTTACCGCAATAAAACATAAGTCGGAGAAGTACCGTCCGCCAATATTTTCAAAGTTCGCCATACAATTAACCAATGGCTTCAATGTTGAGAATACAGTTTATGAATGTCCTAACATTGTAAAAATATTTAACATTTACTGAGCTGCTCGAGAATTCGAACAACGATCGAGAATCTTCCATACGTACTCTGGCTTTTTCAACAGGGAGAAATTTTGGGCAAACATCTGGATGCGGGGAGGAGTCAAATCTTGCAACCTTTGAACCTCATAAGCCTTTAGATTGAGCTTTTGGGTAAGCGGGTTTCTCTGCAACATCAACAAATACATCCCTCAACAGACGCGGAGGAGTAGGTGGCAACAGGCTTTTGACCAACTGGTGGGTCTCTTCATGGCCAATCATTTCTGAGTGATGGTGGAGGAATTGTTTGAGTGATGTTCAATAGAACGTCTATATCTTGAATGGCATTTGCGAAACCCAATGAGGATGGTCTTTGGAGCAACAAGTCTGCAAAAATGCAACCCAACCACCATATATCAACAGCGGGGCCGTATTTACACAGATTTCCCATGTGTCCCAGATACACCTAAGGAGGCCGGTACTCTTTGGCGATGACCATAAGACTCATTACGGTTGCTTGTTTTCGAGCAGAGCCAAAGTCACATATTTTCACCGTCTGGTTCTAGTTATGAGAATGTTATTGGGCTTCAAATTGCCATGTAGCACATTGGCAGGGTGTAGATACTGTTGGAATTTCTCAACAATTCCGAACACATAGAGGAAATAAAATTTATTTTCCACAACACAAAGATTAAAAAAAACGCAGATACAGAGAGATGAAATGTAAATTCTATTTCATTAAAATAAACTCTGGTGTCATGGATTCACAAAACAAATCTTCTCCCTGCGTCACACACACACCGCTTAGATTTTTCCTTCTCTATCTCTCTGTTTCTATTCACTGCTACGCACAGTGCGGCTTGTCTTTTTCTTTTTTTCAGCCTGCGGGGTCTCTCAAAACAATACACTACCTTTACAATGCACTCACGGCATATATATAAAAACATTACAATATTCATATATATTGCAAATAAAAAACTAGGTCAAAACATTTCACAAACATTCCATGGGGTTGTAATACTTTGCCAAAGGTCTTTTCCTTATCCTCCGGAACTGCTCTCATTGGTCAAGAGGAGGATGATGTCACCTCCTCCGGAGGATTGCCTTCCCCTTTGCTGCTCATGCTTGCTGCCCCCCCGGAATGGAGCTCGATGTGCGTCAAGTCAAAAATAAATGTGGTCGCTGGAGAATTTATGTCTGGTAGGTGTTGTTGATAAGTTCATGATTGGGTGAAGATCAAATCTTAAGATTGCCACAGCCTTTGCTGTCTTTTGATCCCATCAGAAATTTATGTCGTTGTCCTTCAAACTCCCATCAACGTTTAATTCTTCATTCTGTTATTCTGCTTCTGCTTGCGTTCATTTGCTGTGTGCCAGTAGGTGGAATTAATATTCCAAAACTCCCCCTTAATTACAACTGCTGGTTTCTTGCATACTCAGACATATTTTGAGATAGTTAAAACTCTTCTGCGTTAATGGCTTTGTTAAAATATCAACAAATTGTTCCTTTGTCTTGCAATGCTGCAAAACAATTTCACCATTTTTAACCACTTCTCGTATAAAATGAAATTTTGCATCAATACACTTTGTTCTTTTATGGAGGACAGAATTCTTTGATAAAGCTATCGCTGAGCTATTATCACAATAAATTGTTGTTCCTTTGTCCTCTTCATGACATAAATCTCTGAGCATTCTTCTCATCCATACTGCTTGGCATGCTACTGCTGTTGCTTTCACATATTCTGCCTCTACTGTTGATAAAGAAACTATTGGTTGCTTCTTGGAAGCTCATGAAATGGCTATCAATCCTAAACGAAATACATATCTAGATGTGCTCTTTCTGTCATCTTCACTTCTAGCCCAATCACTGTCAGTGTAACCAATCAGTTTAAAATTTTCAGATGAGGAGTAGAAAATACCATACCCCTTCGTTCCATTCACATACCTTAGAATCCTCTTGGCTGCTTGCCAATGAGTCTCTTTTAGTGTTTTCATGAATCTGGAAATTAAACTTACAACATGCATAATATCCGGCCTAGTTGCAGTCAAATACATGAGGCTGCCAACTATGCTTTTATACAAACTTGGATCAAATTCCTTGCTATTGTCTTCTTTGCTTAATTTTAACCCCATGACAGTTGGAGTTATAGCTGCCTTGTTGTTCTGCATGTTGAATCTTTTCAAGTTTTCTTCAACATATTTTTCTTGGGAAATAAATATCCCATTTTCATTTTTCTCTACTTCTATTCTAAGAAAATATCTCAAAAAACCCAAATCAGTCATTTCAAATTCACTCTTCGTGGCAGCTTCAAAATCAGCAATGAGAGAAACTTCATTGCCAATAAATATTAAATCAAGATTACATATAAAACAACAATAAGTATCTTACCATCATTTTCTTTTATGTAGAGTGTGGGTTCTCCATCACATTTCTCAATTCTATTTTCAATCAGGTAAGCATCTATCTTGTTGTACCATGCTCTTAGTGCTTGCTTTAGCCCATACCGAGCTTTCTTCAATTTGCATACTTTGTGCTCTTGGCCTTCAATCTCATAGCCTAGAGGTTGTTCAACATATACCTGTTCTTTGAACACTCCATTCAGGAATGCAAATTTCACATCCATTTGGTAAACCTTCCATTTGTGTTGTGTTGCTATGGACAACATTGTTCTCACTATTTCCATCCTTGCAACCAGTGAAAAATTTTCTTCATAATCTCTTCCTTGTTGCTGCTTGTAGCTTTTGACAACAAGTCTCGCTTTGTTCCTTTCAATCTTGCCTTCAACATTGCTCCTGGTCTTATAGACCCATTTTACTCCAATGAATTCTTTACATTTATGGAGGTCTATTAACTCCCATGTATTACTCTTTTCTATTGCACCAATATCTTCGTTCATTGCTTCAATCCATTTCTCTTCCTTTACAACATCTTCAAAATGAATTGGGTCATCAACATAACAATACAAAGCAAATAAAGAGTTCAGACCATCATTATCATTTTCCTCTCCTTGTTCATAAATCTCACTTAGATTTCCGAGTCTTAGTCTTCTTGATGTACTAGGAGTTCCACTTGAACTCAACGGAGTTTCGGTTCCCTGTGGTGTGCTTGGAGAAGCACTTCCTTGATTTCTCAAGGTTGTTATATTTCCAGCTTGTGGTGTGGTTTGTTGTGCTTACAGTGGTGGAGGAGGAGCCACCGTGGGGGAATTAATTACAGTTGTGCATTCCTCTTCATCTTCGTGAGACACGCATGTCTTCATGTTCATTGTTTTCTCTAAACTTCTATCTCAAGCTTCTTCTTCAATAAACTGCACAAATCTACTTATTATTACTTTCTTGGTTGATGGATTATAGAGTTTATATGCCTTGGAATCATCACTATATCCAAAAAAGATACACTTCTCCCGCTTGCTATCGAGATTTTTTCTCAATTGATCTGGGACATGTGCATAAGCCACACATCCGAAAACTTTCATGTGAGTGAAAAATTGCTTTGTTCCACTCCATGCTTCTTGTAGAACTCTATTCATGACAGATTTGTTAGGGCATCTATTCAAGATATATGTTGCAAAATTGATAGCTTCAGCCCAATACTCATTTGGAAAATGATTTTCCTTCAACATACTTCTGACCGTTTCCATGATGGTCCTATTCTTCCTTTCTGCAACACTGTTTCGCTGGGGTGTGTACCTTGTGGTAAACTTCTTATGTATGCCATTCTCCATACAGAAATGTAGGAGATCTTTGGAGATGTATTCTCCACCTATATCAGTTCTTAGCACTTTGATGTAGTGCCCAATCTACTTCTCAACAAGAGCTTTGAAGTGGCAGAACTGTTCAAACACTTCAATATTTTGTTTCTAGAAATACACCCATGTCTTTCTAGTGTAATCATCTATGAATGTCAAAATTTATTTGGTGCCAACTAAAGATGGTGTTTGCATTGGTCCATAAAAATCTCAGTGGACAATCTCTAAGGGTGTCTTTGTCCTTATACTCTTCCCTACTGGAAAGCTTTCTCTATGTTGTTTGCCCAAGATGCAGCCTTCACAAAGGCTGTCTAGTTTCTCAATCAATGGTAATATCTTTACCGTTCCCTTTTTGTGCAACAAGTTCAGGCATCCAAAATAGAGATGTCCACAACCAGTCTTCATCTTTCATTTCCTCTTGAAGGACCTCTTATGTTATAGTTGCTACATTTCTTCTTTCCTTCAACTTTGTTCTGAGCTTGAGAGGAAACATCCTATTTCCTCTCATCTGCACCTCTGCAATGACTTTCTTTCTTGGAGGTATGTCCATGATTGTGCACACATCATCTTTAAAGAATACATTGTAGCCCTTGTTTATGAGTTGTCCAATGCTCAAAACATTACATTTCAAGCCAGGTACATAATATACATCTGGCACAAACTTTTGTTCTCATTTTCTTGTCAAGATACTTACTCTTCCTTTTCCCATGTTACAGACCTCACTATCAGTTCCTGTTGTTACATCAGATTTGACATTTTCATCTAGATTGGAAAACATTTCTATGTTTCCAATCATGTGGTTACTACAACTTGATTCTAAGAACCATACATCATCTTGTCTATCTTGTGCTACATTACATGTTAACAGCACATTCTTCTGGTTTTTTTATTCTTTTGTAAAATCAACATTCTGCCTATTATTCATGTCATTTTTCTTTTTCCTACATTCATTGGCTGCCCATATTTCTTGCAATAATGACATTGGACTTGGGATTTATCATACCTTTGTCCATGATCTTGATGTTGGCTTGAGCCTTCATTCTGGTTCTGATTGCTGCCCTTTCCAATCATGCTTGCATGGCTATTTCTTCCTCTATTTTGGCTTCTGCCTCTTCCTCTCTTGTTTTCTCTACCTTGACCTCTGCCTTAGCCAAAAGACATTTTGAGTCTTGAAAGCTTGTTCCAATGAGGAATCTATTCCTCTTTTTAGTTTTTTTTCATGAGACATCATGGATGCACTATGCTCATCCACTGTAAATAGTGAGAGATCCTCTGTCTCTTCTATTACCACCACTATGGCATCAAATCTTGAGTGTAGACTTCTGAATATTTTCTCCACTATTCTTCTTTCTTCAAGTGTGTCTCCATGAGACCTTATCTGGGTAACCAACCCAATCACATGAGTGAAAAATAAGTCTATAGTTTCAGACTCTTTCATACAAAGAGTTTCAAAGTCTCTCCTCAGCATTTACAGCTTTGTTGTCTTCACCTTCTCCATGCCTTGATAGGTTGTTTTGAGAATATCCCACGTCTCTTTAGACTTTTTTGCTATTGCAATCTTTGGAAAAATACTCTCGTGCACTGATAGAAAGAGATAGAAGAGGGCTTTGGAGTCATTCTTCCTATTATCTCTTAACAAGTCTCTTTCTACTGCTGTCAAAGTAGCCAGCACTACTACGTCTGTTGGTTCTGGGTAGCCGTTCTCAACTAGCTCCCATATGCCCTGTGAAGCAAATAGGGCTCTCATCGTGATTGCCCTATATTCATTGTTCTTCCCATTAAAATGTGGAAGTTGGGGATTTTTCAGGCAGGTGCCTGTTGCTGCCACCGTAACTGTGCAAACTAGAAAATTTTCTTGACTGTGTAAAAAAAATAAGCAGAAGCTTTCTCTGCTGGAGAAATCCGCTTCAACAAACCTCTTACAACTTCTGCAGTGAAGAGCGATCTCTGCTTTGTTCACTGAGCGCCTAGACTAGCTCCGGTACCATGTTGGAATTTCTGAACAATTCCAAACACACAAAGGAAATAAAAATTCATCTTCCACAACACAGAGACTAAAACAAATTGCGGACATAGAGAGATGAAATGTAAATTCTATTTCATTAAAATAAAGTGACTGTTACAAAACAGGATTCTTCAGAACTCTGGTGTCTTGGATTCACAAAACGAATCTTCTGGATGCTTCACACACAATGCTTAGATTTTTCCTTCTCTGTCTCTCTCTTTCTATTCACTGCTACGCACACAGTGCTCTCTATCTTTTTCTTTTCTTCAGCCTTCGGGCTCTATCAAAACAATACACTACCTTTATAATGCACTCACGAAATATATATATAGAAACATTACAATATTCATATATATTGTAAATATAAAATATTTACAATATATATTATGAAATATATATAATCTAACTTAAAACGAAATGTACCGTGGTAAATAAAATTAAACCAACGTTAAAACTCTAAAACATAATGCGCGGAAAATAAAAAGCTAAGTAAAAATATTTCACAAACATTCCATGGGGTTCTAATACTTTGCCAAAGGTCTTTTCTTTATCCCCCTGGAACTGCTCTCATTGGTCAAGGGGAGGATGATGTCACCTCCTCCGAGGGGTTGCCTTCTGCTTTGCTTCTCATGCTTGTTGCCCCCCAGGAATGGAGTTGGTTGTGCATCAAGTCAAAAATAAATGTGGTTCCTGGAGAATTTATGGCTAGTAGGTGCTGTTGATAAATTCATGGTCACAAGAAGACGACTTGAATATTACCATGTCCTCGTCCTTCAAACTCCCATCAACGTTTAACACTCCGTCTTGATGTTCTGCTTCTGCAAATGTTCATTTTCCATGTGCCGGCAGTTGGAATTAATATTCCAATAGATACTGAAGGGCCCTCAATAGCTGAGCATCAAAACACATAACGAATTTGTTAAACCATGCTTAGATTTTAAGACTTTCAGTTGTGATGCATTCCTGTTCCATCCCAACAACTTGCACCGGTAGGAGTGGCAACGATCCTCGAAAATTAAATTTATTACATGTTTCAAGAAATTTTGATATAACAATGGCTACACAAAATTTCTCAATTTAATAACGGCTCCAAGATTTGAATGAAAATTCAAATAAATAACGTCTACAAGATATGCCAGAAATAAAAGTTAACAATGACCGAATCAAATTAACAACGGCTACAAGATTTGAATTAAAAAAACAAAATAACAACGGACATAAAATTTCTAACAGAAATAGGGTTAAAAATGGCTACAGAGTTAAAAAGAATAGCAATAAAATTTTAAATTTACATTGGTTATCATACTTGTGAAAAAAATTCAAGAAATTTGCGAAGGACTGTTGTAATGCTTCCAAACAATATCGAAATGAACATCAGCTACCAGGTTTCAAAATCAAGCAAACAATGGTTAATGGATTTCAAGAAAAAAAAAAACAATAGAATTAACTAAGTACCGTGCCTTCGCAGTTTACCGAAAGGAATTATGGGTTTCATAGTGCGACATCCCTATGCAAGCTAGTATTGTTCTAAGTATTATGTGTTACTAGATATGAATTGTGTTAATCTTTAGAGAATTTTGGAATTTCATCACTAACAATTTTTTTTCGAATTTCATCACTAACCATTTTTCTTATTGAATTATGAAATATTCTTAAAAATATTCTTAAAATCTGCAATCTCAAATTAACAACTATTAATAATGCTAATCCTAAGAATGTGAAACCAAAATTCAGGTAGAAAATATCAACATGAAAAAAGGAATGTATGCATAAACAAAAACACTGTGATGAAGTGCGATATCCCACATACTAGTAGGGTCTTATATATATATATATATATATATATATATATATATATATATATATATCAAAAAAATTTTTTTTTATTCTTCATTACAAGATATGAGTTGTGTTTATTCGAGAGAATTTTGAATTTTAGCACTAACCGCCTATTTTTATCTCGGCTATATATTTTGTAGAATTTGTTGATAATAGCTATGAAATTAACTCTACTTCTATATATATTAAATTTCGAAATATTTTTCAAAATCTATAATGTACTAACCACTCCTAAGAATAAGAAGAATCAAATTTAAAATATCAATATTAAAACATTAAAAATGAGTGCATGCATAAACAAAACACAGATAGCTTTATATTTATAATTATAAATGAGAAATGAATATTATATATGTTGACCGTTCATAATCAACTAAACATTTAAGGGAGTCATTGATTGGTGGTTGTTTTACTGGCTCAAAGGATTTCTTTTTATAATAGATCGGCCAAATTCTCATGACCATTTCCATCACAATATAAATATCATCATGATTATATTCATTAATAGTTCGCATGATGTCCTTAATTTTCACAATGAAAGGGTGGTTGATTTCGCCACTGATTAGCACTTCAATAAAAGACTCTTGTGTCCGAGCCTCGTTTTTTAAAATACTATCTATTTTCTTGATTGCAACGTTCTCATTACGGATGTGTCCATGGCGGAGCAGACCAAACCATACGTTCTGCCCAAATAGGAAAGAATCTTATACTTTTTGTCTATACTACTTAACTCGTGTTAATGTTGTAATTACGCCGATAGGCGTAGCCCTATATCGGAAATTGCTTCATTAGTGATTATACTAATTAATATTTTTCATCCGATTGTCTAGATTGAAAGATGCCAGTATATTTTCGTCGTCGCCACTCAATCAATGAATGAAATTAAAAGCCATAACCTCCTTGCATTTCTAAATCAAGTCTTTAAACCCTACTTAAATTAATTTTTACCAAACTATCATTAAAAATTTACTATGCGTCTTATTTATCTCCACGTATGCCATCGACATTCTCCAACGCGCACTTTGAAACACATGTCTATTTGGATTCTGAAATGTATAGATGTTGAAGGAATAACGACATGTTGATTAGGAAGATGATTTGCCATCGAAAAATTCTCCATTCTCCAATGCGCACTTTGAAACACATGTCTATTTGGATTCTGAAACATATAGATGTTGAAGGAATAACGACATGTTGATTAGGAAGATGAATTTTCCATCGAAACATTCTCCAATGCGTCGAAGGTGATTCTTGAAATTCTGTAACGCTCCCAATTTCGTTCAGACCATAAGGCCACCCCATTCAGAGCAACCGAGACATTTGGACGGAGAGTGGCTGAGTAGAAATTCGTGTGTTTTAATCTGAAGCAGGGATGGTGGAGGTCGCGTAACCCACACAGAGCTTGAGCAACCCCTTCCCTCCATGATCATTTACAACCCTCTCTTTCCAGCTAATGGATAGAGAGTCTTGTTGGAGAACATACTGGTATGATTTTATCCCACTTACAGGTATAAATTTGGATAGGCCTTTCTGTGTTTTTTTTGTCAGATTTTATAAGTACCAGTTCTTGCAATTTTTACTAATGAACTGGCTATTTCGGTGGTTGCAGGGGCATTTTCAAAGGCAGATACATCGTTCCATTCGAGCGACTGGAATTTTACATACCTGTGCTATCAAATTCATCGTTACGATGTTTTTTAATTTGGAAAAGAACTCAGTCGCCAACGGCACCTATGAAAACAATACATAGTAATTTACTAATGCTTTCACTCATTTCTCGTTTATTCATAAAAGTTGTCTCTTAACGTTATTAGTTTAATCTTAAGCGTAATACTGCTTACAAGTGCTGGCCACTATAGCGTTCCATTCAAATTCACCACTTACTGGACTTTATCAACGCGAAACCCATTCGCGTTGATAAATACAAGGTTAGAAGGTGCTAAGATTATATATATATACAAGGTTAATGGTTTATAAAAATGAAACGAAAAGAAAAGTCCCACTCTATTGAATTAATTATTATGGAGTAAATACAGAAAGGGAATAAGGGTAAGGGTATGGCTATTATAGTGAAATATTATTATGAGAAGAAGAAATAACTAAGTAAGGATATTAAGCTTAATAAGACTTCTTCCATTTCGGAAAATTAAAATATATTTTACGATCAAGTTATAAAGTATCATCGTCGATAATTATAGAATTCTAATTCAGATAGAGCATGTTAGAATGAATGAATTAAACATAATGGTAAATTAATTGTATTTATAATGAATTAATTTTCTCCATCAAATTAATTCTCAATCTGGGGAATTTAGCTTTACTTTTCACTCAATGGTTAAAACCATATGATAAAAACCTACTTCATGGAAATCGAATCAATATTCGATACTTTTCAATAAACCCAAATGTATAAACTTTGAATCAATCATTGGTTTAATATTCAAACATTTCACCTCATATCATCGTTTGACTTTGGTTGAAACCGAAGTACCCATATAACCCAACACATATAAATCTTCGTCACACTTTGGCTTTGCATTTAACCCAAAGTATAACTACACACATATATAATATACTTTGGAAACAACGAAACCTTTCTGGGGGTGTATTACAACGCACCTGAGCCACGGTTAAGGACCCCCCCGGAACAATATCAACGTTTAGGTCCCACAGCAATTCGACTTACCTTGTTTTAACCTCCACTCATCTTCATGATGCGAATGCCGTTGATTTCCAGCACCACTCGATCGAACGAATATCGCACTTGTTCAAACCCAGTGACTTATCGCTACAAAGTCACACGAAATTTGTGGTAATTGAATACCACTTCCACAGTACATGTCAAGTGTTGGCCACTATCGCGTTCCATTCAATTTTACCACATACCAGACTTTATCAACGTGAAACCCATTCATGGGTTTGCAAAACCACTCCACAATCTACACTTTCGACTGATGGTTCCGCCATCAGTTATTTTCTCTATTCACCGTTTCACTTCAAAATTTCGCTTTCATCTCTACGCCTTCGACCCAAGGTTTCATGGAATTCGGATTCCATTTCACTGTTGTTCCATTTAACAACTTGAATGGTTTGTTTCATGGTTTTGTTTCAACTCAGATCTTTGCATATGTGTCAAACATAATTATTATCTTTGCCTTAGCTTTGTTATTTAAAGGTTATTTAAAAGTTTGGAATGTTAAAGACATTATAGTTATTTGATGTTATTATGTATTCAATAAACCAATTCTAACATTTCTGTTTTCCTTGCAGTGGGTTCGAGGTCTTGCAAATATAAACTTTTTCAAATAGAAACGCTTTCAAAGGTATATATTTATATATAAAGGGAATCATTTTTTCTTTTGAATAAATAAATAACTTTGCTACACTAATTCTATTCCTCTTAGTATGAGACTAATAGCCTTAAAAATGATAGTGTCTTTATCTAGGCTATTTTATCTATTTATGATTAGGTATTCGTAGTCATGATCAGTAATTTTGTTATTGTGTTTCCTCTTTCAAGATAATACAATGCATACATTTTGCATTGTACTGTACAATTGACACATATATGTGCTAATGTAATCATGCATATATAGAGAGGAATATTGTGCGTGGCTGGTATTTAGTCTATCATGTATATACAATTGACACATAAAACTCTTACAACAAAGCAATCTACTTGATGGATTTCAATCTCCCAAACTCAGACATTGCATTCCGGGCTAACATTCTTCCCATCCTTTATCTATGTAATGGATTCCTATCTCTTTGACACTGTGATTGCATGCATGGCCTCCATTTCAAATTGGACGAAGATAATTACAAAAGTGTTACGGCGTGATTGCATGCATGGAAATCATTTAAAATTGGAGGAAGATAAAAACAAAAGTGATGGACGGGTAGGTATGATGGGATTTGAGAATTAATTTTTTAATATCGACGTATAGAATAAGGTTTTCTAAGAAAATATACTTATATTTTGTGGGTAATATTGCATTCATGTTATTTTACTGGCATGTGATGTTTCGCTGCAGATTGTTTTTTTAATTCTTTTTGAAAAATATAGTTAGAAAATGAGTTGTTGTATTCGCTATATTCAAATCCACATTGAATACAAAGAATCTCATAATTTCAACAATTGATTGTACCTCGTTTCGTGAAGATCATCCAAACTGAAAGGAATTTCAATTTCAACAATTGATTGTACCTCGTTCTGTGAAATATAATGTTGAAACAGTAAAGGAGGTTTTGAAAGTCGGTACTAGTAGTCTTGCGCAACTTTAAAACTGGTAAGTGGTTTTCTTTGAAGGAATGTGATATCACCTGTTGAGTGACGCGTGTCAAGAGTGGCATTCCAAAACAGCTTTTATCGCATGATATTGGAGCGTTAACATTTGTGAACCAATGTTGTGTGATGGTCGTTGAATATGCACCTAATTTGGTTTTGGTTCATGCGATAATAGATCAACCGTTGGATCTATCTAGAAGATAACGCAATGTATTCGTAAATGTTGAGGCCATATCATTTGGTAAGTGTGCATGGTTTTAACTAAAGTTGAAACTTACAAATGAAATGAATTAATTTGTTGAGGGCTAAATTAGAGATCGTGTTGATATATTGAGTTTGACATTCTTCACATTTTAAACTAAAGTTTTAATATTTGAAAGACATGGTGGTAGCGGTGCGAAATGTAGTTGTGAACTGGAGACAATGATGTGGCATTGATATTATTTCCAAGGTTGAACTATTAAATAAATGAAAGAAAGAATGCAAGCCATTATATAGGTATGGATCATACTTTGGATTTAATCCAAAGTCAAGTATTAATCCGATATATTCATGAAGTGGGTTTATGGCATGGTTTCAACCATAGGAATTTGAAAAAAAAAATAATGTATTTGCCTACAAAGGTTTGTTCATTGGATTTTGCACCAAAGTCAAAGTCAGAATAGAAAATGTCAAAGTGGATTTTTAGACCTTAAGGCATGAAATATAGATAATTCCAGAGTAAGAATTATTTCATATTGAGATTTAAAGTTGAAGAGCATTATATATTCAAGATCATGGGTTTGGCAGCTTGGGCTGCCATCATTTAATTGATTTTTTTAAAAATTATGCTATATTATTTAATTCTGTTGGTGTCCCATGTTTTGATAGTTTGGAAAATCAAAAGACAAGGCAACATTAGAACCAATCTTTAGAGTTACAGGATCTAGTCCTCCTGTTCTTAGAGAGGGATCTCTCAAAAGTTTGTTTGCAAAGGTTTATCTTGTGTGCTTTGAGTATTGGTTTTAGACTAGTTATTAAGTGCAGGTGTTTATTTTTTTGTTTGTTTGGTTGGAATGATACAACAGAAACATGAAAGGCCTAGGAAAGATATATAGGACAGAGAAATATTTGGTTCATTGGGAAATGGAGTCAAGAAAAGGTCATAACAAACTCATCAATGGATATAGGATATCAAAGGGAAAATCTAACTTGGCCACAAGATCCTTTTGTTTTTGGAATGAGATGAACATTAATGATTTGGAAAGAGAGGTTTAATTCTCAACAAAGGGAATTTGAAAGCATAATTTGAACAATAAAGAGTTCTTTGATAGACATAGCTAACCATAAATTCTACAAATCACACCTTTAAGCAAATAATGATTTCAAAACAACTTTTAAAATGAAATCTAAGATTCGGGGAACACCCTATTTCCTCAAAGATTTTATTTTAAATGACTTAGAAAACATAAAGATTCACTGATAATTGTAGTCATAGAAGAGGGAACACCTAATACATCTATGATTACAACTATAAAATACCTTCAAAAAAAATGTTCAAGCAATGACAAAGGGCAAGATCGAAACAAACCTCTTTGACTAACTTAAGAAAATGGTACTTCAAAGGGAGACTTCAATAAGAGCTTTCAAGTGATAGCAGACAAGCAGGGAGAACCATAAATCATGCTGAAATCAACTATTTGAGCTATTATAGAAATAAACAGGCATGAGGACTAAAGAGAGAGATTGAAGACTCTAAAATACCTCAGCAGAAGAAAACATAAAACAGTGAAGGATGAGCAGGTCTAAGGTGCTTCCAGGAGTCATTTCTTAGCCTAATACTTTCTATCCTACTGTAGTAAGAAATTTTGGAACAGAATGAAAACAGGAGAAAACAATAAACAGTTCATAATACTTCACCAACAGCCAAGCTCATGGATCCAATGATAGATCCTTCACAGTAACAAGCATGCAACAATATCATCAAGGCTTCCAAGACTTCAATTTGTTCTTCAACTTCAATGGACTATGTATTTATTTCAGAGAGTTTCAATATTACAACTGGTGATCAAACAACAACCAACCCCTCACTCATCTTCTACAAAAGTATATATACAAGAATGAGGAGGTGAGATCTGATAAAAGATCTCCAATTACAATTAATACAGACTTAATGGCTTCTTGGCCTTTGGGGGGCTTAATGAGGAAACTTACATGGGTGTACTCTGTATTAAATGTTTTACATAAATATTTAAGCTCGGTGGGAGCTTTTGTTGACCTTTGAGGCTCTATGTGGCGTCGAAGTAACTCTGCAGATGTTTGTCATTAATTTTCCTACGGAATTTACCCTTTGGCTGTGTTGTGAGGCAGATATCTGGTCCTGATCAATAAATTCAGCCTCTGATTGAATACTTTGAGGCACAGGTGGCATCGTGGTAGCTAGAGGGATCAATTTACCTCAATTGTGGCGGTGAAGGTTTCCCTGTCGATAAAACACTTCAGATTTTCTTTAAACTGTGTTTTAAATCGGGGATTAGGCTTTTGATAAACATTCTTAGCCGTGATCCCCGAAAATCTGTCTTTAATCCTCTGTTTTGATATATTTTTGCCTTCGGCACTGATACTCTTTGATTTGTGTCTAATTCACTATGCTTTGCTGGTATGCAAGGTCGTGCAGGGATGATATGGCATCAATGCCTCACAGATGATTGATGAAACGTGAATTTTAAACCCTGCGAATGATTTTTGTATAACAAATAGAAGGTGGGAGGATCGTCACCCTCTAGCTTCGAATTTTCTTCATACATAGTGGAAAAACCCTTTGAACCCTATAAAATATGAAAAAGATTAAAAAATCCTGCATTTATAGGTTTATTGCTGCGGAGGACGTGTGGGGGAATAATGGCCATTGGATGGCATCATCCAATGGTCGGGATTGATCGGGAGAAACCATAGAGAGGTGGAAGAAAGGTTTAAATCAGAGCCATCGATCGCGCAGAGATCGATGGTCGGGAGTGGAAAATGGAAAGTCAAATCGGGAAATGTTGAGTGGACGACGGAAATGGGCGATGAGATATGAACCGTCGCTCTGTAGATCAGATCGACGGTGGAAATTAATTGGATGTCGCATCGTAGCCCGGTTAACTGTCGAGCATCTTCGATGAGCGATAGCTGTTGGATGGCCCGCCCCAGATCGGACGGTGTACATCGATATCGCTCGGGGCCCATGTCCGAATGTTAACGCGCGATGGACAGCGGTTTTATGAACAGTGCCCAGGCCACGCGTCAACCGATGAGTGGAATCACTGGCGATCGAGAAAAAACCGCCGTCGCCCAAAGGAGGTGCGATAGATACCACGCGGTTTTCATAATGGTGAGTGGAATGCGGGGACCACAGGAGAGATGAACTCCGCGCCATCTGATCTTCAGATCAGATCGACGGTGCGGAACGATTTAAAATTTGAACCGGCGGAAATTTAATAAAATAATAAAATCGACGATTTTTTAATATATAACCAAAGGTTTTAAACTTTGGGCAGAAAAAATTAATACAAAAAATGGCCCTGCGCCCGATTGTGGGGCCGTGGGGCACATGGGAGATAATAAGACCGGAGGCTTATGAAAAAAGGGCTAAAGACTTAGTCCGAGGGGGCTTAAGTCCATACCATAAAAAATGTGATTTTTATGGTTTTTGAATGATTTTCAAAGGGTTAGAGGGGTTCCGATATAGTTTAAAAATGAGTTTTAAACTATGTAAAGAGGATTTTCACGAAAGGGAGAAAAGGAATCATGAAAATAGAGGAGTTTTATGGGAAAAAGAGGGATAAAAACTGAGGTTAGTTTTGGCAAAAGGGGAAAAGGAAAAAGGTGTTTGCAGCAGTATTTTTCCTTGGGAACCAGCAGGATTTCTGAAGGGGAAAAAAGGCACAGTAGTGAAGATTGGGACAGAGGCAGGAGGCCTCCAAGAGTCTTCAAGAGCCAACACTTTTTAGTCATAAATTTTGTTCCTTGAAGGCTCCAAAGAGTTTTAGCCAGCATTTGGTATAACAAATTTTATAGTTGGCTAATAGTGGCTCCACTTGGGGATGATGCCTTCTTGAAGGCATCAAGAACTTTCAGACTTGGATTCTCTGGGAGGCTGATCAGTTGCCTCATCCATTGGGCTGCCCTTCCTTTGTTGAGATGACTTTCTCTGAAAACATATTAGCAACCATAAAGATAATGGATCTTTATCAATACAAGTTTCTACCTACCCAATCTTACTGATCTAACATTTTTTCTTCATTTAGAGTGCACTTGGATTGGAAAACTCTTTTACAACATTTTATTCTTTTGAAAGCATAAAACTATTCTAGTTCTACTTCTTATTTCTCCATGGACTCAAATTAAGCAGTTGAGCCCATATGCTTCTCTACCTAATCTACTAATCTGTTAGGATTAAACAGTCTAACAGATTTCTATTCTCTAATTGCTAAAGAAGAAATTTAAAAAACATACAAGTCAGGATTGAACAGTCTAACTTGATGTTGATATATGGCATAAAAACAAACTACACATAGATTATTATTTGCAGAAAATTAAATCAAAATGATGAAGGCTTAAGATCTAAAAATTCAAAGAACTTCCTTCATCTTTTTACAACTCTGTTTTGAATTTATTTGAATTGCTTCTTCCTTAATCTCTGGTTCAGATTTTGAGCTAATTAGAACCAGATTTACATCTTTTTTGACTCAGAAAAATAAAACAGATTTGAGTCATCTCTATTTGGAAACTTAGGTTCAGATTTTGAACATGTTTGAACCTTTCATTTCTATCCTAATCTATCTACTGATAAGCCAAGATTAAACAGTATGGAAAATCGAATTCACTATCCTATCAGCAGAAAATTTAAAGGCTAATTAGTCAAGATTAGGCAGTTTGACTAACTAGAAGTGTGTTTTTGAGTAGTGGCATTTAAGCTTGCGCACTTTCAGAACTTATTTCTCTTTTTTTTGGTATGGGGCCATACCTTTATTGTTTTTACAATCTGCCCTCTTTTCTTTCTTTCTTTGTTTTTGTATTTTTTATTTTTCTAACTTTCAATGTAATGGTTAGACTATGATATTTACAATGCAAAATAAAATGCTTTCAAACTTAAGATTCTTGGCAGAAGTAATGCTTGAGCATCCTGCCATTGATAGGACCTCCATAGAGATCTTCTCCATTCAATTCCTTCAAGAAAAATGCATTGTGACCCCTCTCAGCATGAATAATATAGGGCCCTTTCCACAAGTTCTCAAATTTTCCATGTTTTCCCTTCTCTTCTTTTCTTGAATCCCACTTAAGAACAACATTTCCAACTTGGAAATTGTTTGCCTTAGTCCTCTTATCAAATAGCTTCTTCATATTTTCTTGGACTAACTGTGTTCTTTCATAGACTTCCTCTCTGGTCTGCTGTAAATGGATTGTTTGGTTGATTCTTCTCTGCATATCATTCTCTTCAATCTGCACTTCTTGAAGGCGCTTCATGACTGGCACTCCCAATGAGGTGGGAAATACTGCATCCATGCCATAAACTAACTGATAGGGGGACATATTTATTGATTTCTTTGTAGTTAACCTATCAGCTCATAAGGCATGAACCAGTTTATTGTGCCATGATTTCTGATTTTGTTCCAACATATTTTTAATGATATTGATGAGGTTCTTGTTGGAAGATTTAGCTAATCCATTTCCTTGGGGATAGTAAGCAGTGGAATGGCCCAAGGTTATGTGGTATTTTTAACAGAAATCAACCATATTCTTAGATTTAAAAGTAGCAGCATTGTTTGTTATGATTTTTCTGGGACAACCAAATCTGGATAGGATATTTGTTTCAAGGAACTTGATAATGACAGAGTCATTAGAATTTCTGGAGGGTATAAATTCTATCCACTTGGTAAAGAAGTCAGTAGCTGTGAGGATCCATTTATGTTGAGCTGAGGAGGATGGGTGAATTTCCCCAATGAAGTCTAAACCACATTGTTGAAAATGTGCCTCAACTTTGATAGGATGTAAGGGTAAGGGAAGAAGTTTTCTTTTGCCATGAAAAATTTGACACTTATGGCAAGACATGACCAACCTTTGAGTGTCTGGGAAAAGGGTAGGCCAATAGTAACTAGATCTAAGAATTTTGTTTGCTGTGGCCTTCCAGTAGAGGTGTCCTCCACATTCTCCGTCATGCAATTCATGCATGATTTTTCCTGCATCATCTTCAAGTAAACATTTAAGCAAAATTCCAACAACATTTTTCCAATATAATACTCCATCTAATATGCAAAAACTCAAAGCTTTTTGTTTCAAAAATCTAGCTTTAGTTTTAGACAGAGAAGGAGGGGCATTTAAATATAAAAGCACATAAACAATGTCAGCATACCAAGGAGAATTTAGAAAAGTTTCTTCAATAAAAGGGGCACTAGATTCTTCTATTTCTTCCAACACATCTACCATGTTGATGTCTAGTGCTTAGAAGTTAGACTCAGCCATAAGTTTTGCTAATCCCTGCCCTTTAACTAGTTCGGTGGGCCTAATTTCTAAGTCATATTCAAGAATAGTTGCAATCCATTTTCCTCTTTTACCATCAGGGTCTTGACTTAGAATGTCCTTGACAACAGTATGTGGAACAAAAGCAATTATGTGAGAGTGTAAAATATAGACCCTAAAGTCTTTTAATGATTTCACTAATGCTAAGGCTTGCTTCTCCATGATGTTATATTTGAGAGGAGCATCTCTCAAGGCCCTACTAAAGAAATATATTGGTTGTTCTTGCCCCAAATCATTCTTTTGAAGTAAAACTGCAGCTATTGTATGTTCAAATGCAAAGGAAAAGATGTAAAAATCTTTGGTAAAATCTGGACTAATCAAAACTGGGGTTTGAGTAAGAGCTTGTTTGACTAGCTCGAATGATTGTTTAGCTGGTAAAGTCCATTTTACACCGACATTTTTCTTAAGCATGTTTGTAATGTTTTTTAATAGCTCAGCAAGATTAGGAATAAACCTTCTCAGAAAATTAATCTTTCCGATGAAAGATTGCAACTCCTTGAGGCTCCTTGGATGGCTGATCTGCAATATGCCATCTATCCTTGTAGGGTCTATTTTGATTCCCTCTTCTGAAATTATATGGCCAAGAAGTTTTCCTTCTTGGAGACCAAAGAGTGTCTTCTTGGGATTCAATGACAAGCCAAATTTCCTACACTTCTCAAAAACTTTTCTGAAGTGAGTCAAATGTTCTTCATCAGTATTTGAAAAGACAGTATTTCATCAAGGTAAATAATTATGAAATAGCCAATATCTTCAAAAAATGCTATGTCCATGGCCCTTTGGAAGGTGGCCCCTGCATTCATTAACCCGAAAGGCATTTTGACATACATAAAGGTGCCCCAAGGTGTGGTAAAACCAGTTTTGATTTGATCACTTGGGAGCACTAACACCTGGTTGTAACCCAAGAACCCATCTAAGAGTGATATCATTTTTGACCCAACTACCCTTTGAAGTATATAGCCCATCTGCGGTAAGGGGTAGTTGTCTTTTAAAGAGGCTCTGTTTAAATTTCTGAAATCAATACAGAGTCTGATTTCCCCTGTTTTCTTTCTAACAGAAACTAAGTTTGAGACCCACTCTGAATACCTAATTGGCACACTGATCCCAGCAGCATGCATCTTTTCAATTTCTTCCTTAACTAAAGGTAATAAAACAGGGTTTATTCTCCTTATTTTTTGTCTAACAGGCTTTTGATTTTCCTTCAAAGGGATTTTATATTGGATGATGCTGGTATCATATGATTTTAGGTCTTTGTATCCCCAAGAAAAAACGTCTTTAAACTCTTTGAACAGCTCTATGTACTGCAATTTTATGTGAGTTGGGAGAGTTCTGGACAACTTGATTATCTTGGGTTCTGTTAGACTGCCTATGTTATGTTCTTCTACATCTGTTTCCACAGGCTCCATTCTTGGTTCTTTGGCTACATCGTTAAAATAAAAAAGGTGTTCTAAAGGTGCTAGACCTCTTGGAATTTTATCATTTTTGCATTGTAAAACTTCCAAGTCTTCTTGGTCTGCATTGCCAGTTATCTCTGCTTCAAAAGGACTCTCACAATTATTTATATCAGCAGTATATGTCATTTTAACTTCTGGGATTTGTTCAATATATTAAAATTTTTCTTTATGGCTGGTTTATGATATTAGTATGCTGAAATCGCTTTCTGATTTTAAGAAATCATCTATGTGTTTGTCTGAATCAAACACTTGCCAGTGATCTTCGTTGTTAGGCACAACAGGCCTATGTTTTGCCTTCACACTGAGTTGTTCATTTATTTTCGGTATCTGGCAATTGTTGGCATTTAAAGCGAGTTCATTTGCTAGATGATTCAATTCTCTTGGAATGAAAATAAGTTCATACTTTTCAAAGGTTTTTAATAGATCAAGGGCAGCATTTCGATATTCCCTAAGTCTTGGATTTTTAGCTGAGTATTCTCCTTTGATTTGTCTTATGATAAGTTCAGAATCTCCTAAGATTGATATCTTCTGGGCTTCTAACTGTTTAAGCAATTGTAAGCCTAGGAAAAGTGCTTCATACTCAGCAATATTGTTAGTGCATGGAAAATCCAATTTGTATGAAAAACTCTGTTTTGTATTTTGAATCCACACACCTACTCCTGCACTTGTTTTATTACAAGATCCATCAAAATTTAGGGTCCAAAGTATGTCATTCCTATTTTCATTTTCTTGTTGTTGTTGATTGGTAATGTTTTGAATTTGATTGAAGGGAAGATTTGATTGTTTAGGTGAACTGATTGGGTCCATGTTTTCTTTATCTTGTTGAGTAATTTCATCTTCATTACATAAGATAAAGGAATCTAAACTTGATTGAATAGAATATATTGGAGAGTTGTTTGGTTTGTCTATGTTGCTCACCATGTACTTCATGTGGGATTCCCTATATAGTCTTTTGTTTTGGTTAAAAATAGGGATGGTGGCATAAGACATGTCCATTTGAAGGCTCCCCTGAAGTTTGGATCCCCAAGATCTTGATAAGAGCATGCCATACTTAGGGGGAATGTCAGCTACAACTATATCCATGACCAAAATCTTAGCAGGGATTTGGGATAAGTTAACACACAAATCTTTGATTAAACCCAAACATTTGACTCTGCTTGAGTCAAAGGAATACAAGTCTTTGTATGGTTTAGTAATTTCTAAGCCTAAGCTTTCCATCACTACCTTGGGCATTAGATTGTGTGAAGCTCCTGAGTCTAACATGGCATTGTGTAAAATTTTCTCATGTATGTTCAAGCTAACATAGAAGGGAGGTAAAACTCCTTCTTGGTATTTTCCTTCAACTTCTGGACCAAACAACAATTCAGGTTTTTCATCTGTCAAGTTTAAGGTGTCAGTATCAATTCCTAAGTTTAAAGCTTTCAAAACTTGGTTTCTGTACACTTCTTGAGTTACTAGTTTAGCTAGGGGAATGGTAATTTTTATCTTAGCAATCTCTCCATCAAGGTTGAAAGGAATAATTGACTTGTTTGTATTTACATCTGTTTTTTCAATTGAATTCTTTTCAGCAACTTTGATTTGCTTAACCTTGTTTGGACTGGTAATTGGGGCAGTTTTATTAGGACCACTAGTTGAAGTGCTAGGGGTACTCTGTTCAACCTTTGGCGGGACACGTTTATCTTTGTTTAAGTCTGGTTTCTTAGCCAAAATTTTTGTTTTCTCTGCTGTATTTTTGGGCTGGTTTTCTGCGTTTTTCTTGACAACATTGCTAGTGTTCTTATCCTTTAAATTATCTATGTTTCCCTTGCTCCTAAGATCATACTGTTTGTGTACCTCCATGATTGCATTTTCAAAACCCAATCTAAATTCATCAAGATCTTCATAGGTGTTTTTATTTTGATCATAAGAGAAGAAATATTGTTCTTCCTCAGTGAGGAAAACATCATCCCCACTTTCTGATCCAATCAGGTTTACATGAGATTCTTCCAACCTTTCCAACTCCCTATCTTCTTCATATTGATCTACATAGTTCTGTTGAAAGGGAGGTCTAATCTGTTGGTCACTTTCTTTTTGCTTATCTTGATTGTTGTCCCTTCTATAATTCTGATTTCTATTTCTGTTTTGGGAGTTGTTCTGATTGTCTCTTGGTTGTGTTCTCTCAAGAATGCTCATCCTTTTCATGATCTCTTCCAACATCTGTTCTGTCTTTGAGCTAGATGTGCAGGGTGTAGTGTCATCTTTATAAGTTACCCTCTTCTCTGATCTCAACCTATTTCTTTTCTCAATTATGTTTGCTTCTATGCTCACAGTTCCTTTCTGCATGTCTTCTAAGGTTAAGTAGTCCCTCTCCCTTAACTGATACATCATGTCAACATGAAGGCCTTCAGGACATCTTACTAAGGCCATGCCTTGAGGATGTTTCATGTGAGGTGGAAGAGCATTTTAAATGCTATTAAACCTAGTGGAGTAGTCAGGAATACTCTCTCCTTGATTTCTCTTGAGGCTGCTATATTCTGCTAGTATTTGGAGAGGATTCTTTTTGAGTTCCCATTTGTTGATAAATGTTTGATGCAAGGCAGGGAGATCATTTATGCTATTAGGAGGTAATTTTTTGAACCATTTCTTTACATCTCCTCCTAAAATCTGGGCAAAGATCCTCATCTTCACAATTTCTTCTTCTATCTCCATGTAATCAAAAGCATCTTCCATCCTATCTACATGATGTTGGGTTGTTGTAGACTCTTTTCCAGTGAAGTGAGGGATTTTAGATTGGTAATCATTTGGTAAGGGAAGTAGAGGTTGTGGTAACACTAACGGGGCATACCATGTTGCCATGGTTGGAAATAAGGGTGGATTTACAGTAGTGAAAGTGGGCTGAACATGAGTGTTTTGCACAATGGTAGTACGAATAGTAAAAGAAATACTTAGGTCGGAAAGCTGATTTTGAGCAGACTTGTTATAAAAAAGGCTAAAGTGATAAAGAAGCTGGGAATCGGGAGGAGTGGAAGGTGAGGCTTCTCTACTGAAGCTTTGTTGCAAATCTGCAATATCAAGGTCAGTTTGGTTTAAGTCACCTTGAGATCTGGTTCTAAAGATGTTCTTTGTATGATGTAAATCAATGTGTGAATCCTCTAAGACCACAAGGTTTTTAGGGACATAATTTTTTCTTACGAGGCTCCTATTAGCAGCTTAATTTCGAGAGTTAGAAGTTTGCCACAAAATTCTCTCAGGATTGTCAACGATTAAAGGAGGATTTGGGTCTGGATGGGCTCTAGTATTGATCCTATGTGAAGCCATACTGCTTTTCAAAAATGAGAGAGGTGGGGGTTTTAGGGACTGTTTTTGGAAGCTTCACTTCTCAGGATGTTTTGTCTAAAATGGGACTAGGCTTCTAAACTTTTTTCAAGGCTGGTTAACACAGTCTTAAAGAGATTTGGGAACCTAGATGAGTAATAGGCCTACTGGGGCTAGTGGAGTCGCCAGGTGGAAATTTTTAGTTTTTTATGAAGGTAAGATATTGGATGGTTCCACCACCATGCTTATTTATGAAGCCAAACTGAAATGTTTTTGGTTTTTCTGAGTTTCTTGATTTTATAGGTTATGAGAGTGTCCTAAATATGACTTAACACTTAGCTAGGGTGTCAAAACATACAGAGTTCATTCTTATGGCTTGGTAACTGCTTCCTCCAAGGTTTGATAAGGTTTAATGAGAATTCTAAGGGTTACTTAGTTTGTCACTGATTCAATTAAGTCCTATCATGATTGCCATTGCTTATTAGTGCTTGAAGAAGGTTACTTATGTTATACTGGGCCTAAAAAGTTTGAAGAAAAGTTTTCAAACCATTATATTCTCAGTAGGTCCCACCGTGTTCGCCATTATGTTGGTGTCCCGTGTTTTGATAGTTTGGAAAATCAAAAGACAAGGCAACATCAGAACCAATCTTTAGAGTTCTAGGATCTAGTCCTCCTATTATTAGAGAGGGATCTCTCAAAATTTTGTTTGCAAAGGTTTATCTTGTGTGCTTAGAATATGGATTTTAGACTAGTTATTAAGTGCAGGTGTTTATTTGTTTGTTTGTTTGGTTGGAATGATACAACAAAACATGAAAGGCCTAGGAAAGATATATAGAATGGAGAAACATCTGGTTCATTGGGCAATGGAGTCAAAAAGAGGTCATAACATACTCATCAATGGATATGGGATATTATAGGGAAAATCTAACTTGGCCACAGGATCCTTTGGTTTTGGAATGAGATGGACATCAATGATTTGGAAAGAGAAGCTTAATTATCAACGAAAGGAAACTTGAAAACAAAACTTGAACAATAAAGAAATATTTGATAGACAGGGCTAACCATAAATTATACAAACATTCTTTAAGCAAATAATGACTTCAAGACAACTTTCAAAATGAAATCTAAGATTTGGGGAAGACCCTATTTCCTCAAATATTTTATTTTAAATTACTTAGAAAACATAAAAGATTCACTGATAATGGCAGTCATAGAAGAGGGAACACCTAATACATTTATGATTACAACTATAAAATACCTTCAAAACAATTGTTCAAGCAATGACAAAGGGCAAGATCGAAACAAACCTCTTTGACTAACTTAAAACAATAGTACTTCAAAGGGACACTTCAATAAGAGCTTTCAAGTGATAACAGACAAGTAGGGAGAACCATAAATCATGCTGAAATCAACTGTTTGAGCTATTATAGAAATAAACAAGCATGAGGACTAAAGAGAGAGATTGAAGACTCTAAAATACCTCAGCAGAAGAGAACATGAAATAGTGAAGGATGAACAGGTCTAAGGTTCTTCCAGGAGTCATTTATTAGCCTAATACTTTCTATCCTACTATAGTAAGAAATTATGGAACATAATGAAAACAGAGGAAAAAATAAAATAGTTCAGAATACTTCACCAACAGCCAAGCTCATGGATCCAATGATAGAGCCTTCACAGTAACAAGCATGCAACAACATCATCAAGGCTTCCAAGAATTCAATATCATCTTCAACTTCAACGGACTATGTATTTATTTCAGAGAATTTTCAATATTACAACTAGTGATCAAACAACAACCAACCAACACCTCACTCATCTTCTGCAGAAGTATATATAGAAGAATGAGGAGGTGAGATCTGATAAAAAGATCTTCAATTACAATTAATATAGATTTAATGACCTCTTGGCCTTTGAGGGGCTCAATGAAGAAACTTACATGGGTGTACTCTGTATTAAATGTTTTTACATGAAGTTTAAGCTCGATGGGAGCTTTCATTGACCTTTGAGGCTCTGTGTGGCATCGAAGTAACTCTGCAGATGTTTGTCATTAATTTCCTGGGCAGAGTTTCCTCTTGGCTGTGTTGTGAGGCAAATATCTGGTCCTGATCAATAAATTCAGCCTCTGATTGAATACTTTGAGGCACAGGTGGCATCGTGGTAGCTAGAGGGATCAATTTACCTCAATTGTGGCGGTGAAGGTTTCCCTGTCGATAAAACACTTCAGATTTTCTTTAAACTGTGTTTTAAATCGGGGATTAGGCTTTTGATAAACATTCTTAGCCGTGATCCCCGAAAATCTGTCTTTAATCCTCTGTTTTGATATATTTTTGCCTTCGGCACTGATACTCTTTGATTTGTGTCTAATTCACTATGCTTTGCTGGTATGCAAGGTCGTGCAGGGATGATATGGCATCAATGCCTCACAGATGATTGATGAAACGTGAATTTTAAACCCTGCGAATGATTTTTGTATAACAAATAGAAGGTGGGAGGATCGTCACCCTCTAGCTTCGAATTTTCTTCATACATAGTGGAAAAACCCTTTGAACCCTATAAAATATGAAAAAGATTAAAAAATCCTGCATTTATAGGTTTATTGCTGCGGAGGACGTGTGGGGGAATAATGGCCATTGGATGGCATCATCCAATGGTCGGGATTGATCGGGAGAAACCATAGAGAGGTGGAAGAAAGGTTTAAATCAGAGCCATCGATCGCGCAGAGATCGATGGTCGGGAGTGGAAAATGGAAAGTCAAATCGGGAAATGTTGAGTGGACGACGGAAATGGGCGATGAGATATGAACCGTCGCTCTGTAGATCAGATCGACGGTGGAAATTAATTGGATGTCGCATCGTAGCCCGGTTAACTGTCGAGCATCTTCGATGAGCGATAGCTGTTGGATGGCCCGCCCCAGATCGGACGGTGTACATCGATATCGCTCGGGGCCCATGTCCGAATGTTAACGCGCGATGGACAGCGGTTTTATGAACAGTGCCCAGGCCACGCGTCAACCGATGAGTGGAATCACTGGCGATCGAGAAAAAACCGCCGTCGCCCAAAGGAGGTGCGATAGATACCACGCGGTTTTCATAATGGTGAGTGGAATGCGGGGACCACAGGAGAGATGAACTCCGCGCCATCTGATCTTCAGATCAGATCGACGGTGCGGAACGATTTAAAATTTGAACCGGCGGAAATTTAATAAAATAATAAAATCGACGATTTTTTAATATATAACCAAAGGTTTTAAACTTTGGGCAGAAAAAATTAATACAAAAAATGGCCCTGCGCCCGATTGTGGGGCCGTGGGGCACATGGGAGATAATAAGACCGGAGGCTTATGAAAAAAGGGCTAAAGACTTAGTCCGAGGGGGCTTAAGTCCATACCATAAAAAATGTGATTTTTATGGTTTTTGAATGATTTTCAAAGGGTTAGAGGGGTTCCGATATAGTTTAAAAATGAGTTTTAAACTATGTAAAGAGGATTTTCACGAAAGGGAGAAAAGGAATAATGAAAATAGAGGAGTTTTATGGGAAAAAGAGGGATAAAAACTGAGGTTAGTTTTGGCAAAAGGGGAAAAGGAAAAAGGTGTTTGCAGCAGTATTTTTCCTTGGGAACCAGCAGGATTTCTGAAGGGGAAAAAAGGCACAGTAGTGAAGATTGGGACAAAGGCAGGAGGCCTCCAAGAGTCTTCAAGAGCCAACACTTTTTAGTCATAAATTTTGTTCCTGGAAGGCTCCAAAGAGTTTTAGCCAACATTTGTTATAACAAATTTTATAGCTGGCTAACAAATTCAACATTTTATTAATTATTATATATTACTATTATTGTTAATTATTTAATAATATTATTAATTGATAGTAGCAATAATATTAATTAATAACGATATTTTTAATAATATTTAGTAATAATACTTATGAATAATGTTTTTTGGTAATAATCACATACAAAACAATATCATCCACGAGTTTTATAATTCAATTTCGAGATCATATTTTATTCTAATAGTTTATTTTTAATATTATTTTTACTTAAATTATTAATTTTTAATTTATTAAAATGTTAAATAATTATTAAATAATTAAATAATATTCAAAAATTTAATTAAGTAATAATAGTAACAATAATATTATTAATAATACTTTTAATTAATTAATAATTTAAACATAATAATAATGATTCAATTTAATATAGAATAATTAATTCAATTAATTAATGTATTTTACAAAAAAATAATTTCATAATAATATTAAATATAAATTAAAAAAACAATATTAAAAACAACTATTACAGTAAAATTATTATTATAAATAATATTATTATTATCATTTTAAAATAAAACATGTGAGGCTCTATAAAATATGGTTGTCAATGGATAATCATGGTTCACCAAGATTGATCATGGATAACCAAGGTTGATAATGATTGACCATGTTTTAGTCTATAAAACATGGTTGACCATGCATACACAAGGTTGACCATGATTGACCGCGGTTGATCATGTTTAACTTTATAAACCATGGTTAACAATTCTTGACCATGTGTGACCATGATTGACCATGATTTTCATATTGAGACAATTTTTCTCTTATTGTGACATTGCACCAAGGTTCAGACGATGGTTGATTTCCATATTGAGACAATCTTTGTCACAATGAGATGTTTGACCATGGTTGACCATGCATAAGCATGGTTGACAACAATTGATTTGATAAAATATGGTTGACCATGGTTGAATAATATTAAACCCAAAGAACTGGTATTAAACCCTAAGATAAATATTATAAACAATAAAATAAACCAAATGGTTGATATGAAAATCACCCATGGCCAACCATGGTCATAGTTGGTCCAGCGTCGCATTGTAACAACAATTGTCTCAATGTTTAAATCAATTCCCTGGGTTGACCAATTCCTTTGGTTTATAATTTGTTGGGTAATGGTTTTCCCTTGGGTTCACCAATTCCTTTGGTTTATAAAATTAAAACCTTGGGTTTATAAGTTCTTTTGGTTTATAATATGAATAATCCATCAATGTCATCCATGATCAAATGTCACATTCTAACAAATATTGCCTCAATATCATTATGACAACAATTATCTCAATGTTTAAATCAATTCCCTCGGGTTCACAAATTCCTTTGGTTTATAATATTAAACCCTTGGGTTTATTAGTTCTTTTGGTTTATAATATTAAACCCTTGGGTTTATTAGTTATTTGGGTTTATAATATGAATAATCGATCAACTTCATCCATGATCAAATGCCACATTCTGAAAAATATTGTCTCAATATGAAAATCATCCATGGCCAACCATGGTCATAGTTGGTCCAACGTCACATTGTGACAACAATTGTCTCAATGTTTAAATCAATTCCATTGGGTTCACCAATTCCTTTGGTTTATAATATTAAACCCTTGGGTTTACTAGTTATTTTGGTTTATATTATGAATAATTGATCAATGTCATCCATGATCAAATGTCACATTCTCAAAATATTGTCTCTCAATATGAAAATCACCTCGTAATAACGCTCGTGATTGTACAAAAATTATCTAATGTTTAAATCAATTCCTTTGGGTTCACCAATTCCTTTGGTTTATAATATTAAAACTCGTTTATTGTAGTCAATGTCATTATGAATAATTGATCAAATTCATCCATGATCTTATGTCACATTCTGACAAATATTATGACAAAAATTGTCTCGATGTTTAAATCAATTCCCTTGGGTTCACCAATTCCTTGGGTTTATAATATTAAACCCTTGGGTTTATTAGTTCTTTTGGTTTATAATATGAATAATCGATCAACTTCATCCATGATCTTATGTCACATTCTGACAAATATTGTCTCAATATGAAAATCACCCATGGCCAACGATGGTCATAGTTGGTCCAACATCCCATTGTGACAAGAATTGTCTCAATGTTTAAATCAATTCCCTTGGGTTCACCAATTCCTTTAGTTTATAATATTAAACCCTTGGCTTTATTAGTTCTTTTGGTTTATAATATGAATAATCGATCAATTTCATCCATGATCAAATGTCACATTCTGAAAAATATTGTCTCAATATGAAAATCACCCATGGCCAACCATGGTCATAGTTGGTCAAACGTCGCATTGTGACAAAAATTGTTTCGATGTTTAAATAAATTCCCTTGGGTTCACCAATACCTTTGGTTTATAACTTGTTGGGTAATGGTTTTCCCTTGGGTTCACCAATTCCTTTGGTTTATAATATTAAACCCTTGGGTTTATTAGTTCTTTTGGTTTATAATATGAATAATCGATCAACGTCATCCATGATCATATGTCACATTATGACAAATATTGTCACAATATGAAAATCACCCATGGCCAACCATGGTCATAGTTGGTCCAACGTCCCATTGTGACAACAATTATCTCAATGTTTAAATCAATTCCCTTGGGTTCACCAATTCCTTTGGTTTATAATATTAAACCCTTGGGTTTATTAGTTATTTTGGTTCATAATATGAATAATCGATCAATGTCATCCATGATCAAATGTCACATTCTGAAAAATATTGTCTCAATATGAAAATCACCCATGGCCAACCATGGTCATAGTTGGTCCAATGTTGCATTGTGACAAAAATTGTCTCGATGTTTAAATCAATTCCCTTGGGTTCACCAATTCCTTTGGTTTATAATATTAAACCCTTGGGTTTATTAGTTCTTTTGGTTTATAATATGAATAATTGATCAATGTCATCCATGATCAAATGTCACATTCTGACAAATATTGTCTCAATATGAAAATCACCCATGGCCAACCATGGTCATAGTTGATCCAACGTCGCATTATGACAAGAATTGTCTTAATGTTTAAATCAATTCCCTTGGGTTCACCAATTCATTTGGTTTAAAATTTGTTGGGTAATGGATTTCCCTTGGGTTCACCAATTCCTTTGGTCTATAATATTAAACCCTTCGGTTTATTAGTTCCTTTGGTTTATAATATGAATAATCGATCAATGTCATCCACGATCAAATGTCACATTCTGAAAAATATTGTCTCAATATGAAAATCACCCATGGCCAACCATGGTCATAGTTGGTCTAACGTCGATTGCATGTCAATTGTTCTGTTGCTGACATCAATTCCCCCTCGGGTTCACCAATTCCTTTGGTTTATAATTTGTTGGGTAATTGTTTCCCTTGGGTTCACCAATTCCTTTGGTTTATAATATGAATAATCGATCAATGTCATCCATGATCAAATGTCACATTATGACAAATATTGTGTCAATATGGAAATCACCCATGGCCAACCATGGTCATAGTTGGTCCAACGTCGCATTGTGCCAACAATTGTCTCAATGTTTAAATCAATTCCCTTGGGTTCACCAATTCCTTTGGTTTATAATTTGTTGGGTAATGCTTTTCCATTGGGTTCACCAATTCCTTTGGTTTATAATATTAAACCCTTTGGTTTATTAGTTCTTTTGGTTTATAATATGAATAATCGATCAATGTCATCCATGATCAAATGTCACATTCTGACAAATATTGTCTCAATATGGAAATCACCCATGGCCAACCATGGTCATATTTGGTCCAATGTCGCATTGTGCCAACAATTGTCTCAATGTTTAAATCAATTCCCTTTAAGTTCACTAATTTCTTTGGTTTACAATATTAAACCCTTGGGTTTATTAGTTATTTTGGTTTATAATATGAATAATCAATCAATAACAGCCATGATCAAATGTCACATTCTGACAAATATTGTCTCAATATGGAAATCACCCATGGCCAACCATGGTCATATTTGGTCCAACATCGGTTTATAATATTAACAATCAGTAAGGTTGATTGATCACTTGTGGTTTATAATTTCTTGGCTAATGGTTTTCCCTTGGGTTCACCAATTCTTTTGGTTTATAATATGAATAATCGATCAATGTCATCCATCATCAAATGTCACATTCTGACAAATATTGTATCAATATGAAATACACCCATGGCCAACCATGGTCATAGTTGGTCCAACGTCGCATTGTGACAACAATCATCTCAATGTTTAAATCAATTCCCTTGGGTTCACCAATCCCTTTGGTTTATAATTTTTTGGGTAATGGTTTTCCCTTGGGTTTACCAATTCCTTTGGTTTGTGATATTAAACCCTTTGGTTTATTAGTTCTTTTGGTTTATAATATAAATAATCGATCAATGCCATCCATGATCAAATGTCACATTCTGACAAACATTGTCTCAATATGAAAATCGTCCATGGCCAACCATGGTCATAGTTGGTCCAACGTCGCATTGTGACAACAATTGTCTCAATGTTTAACTCAATTCCCTTGAGTTTACCAATTCCTTTGGTTTATAATTTTTTGGGTAATGGTTTTCCCTTGGGTTCACCAATTCCTTTGGTTTATAATATTAAACCCTTCGGTTTATTAGTTCTTTTGGTTTATAATATGAATAATCGATCAATTTCATCCATGATCAAATGTCACATTCTGACAAAAATTTTCTCAATATGAAAATCACCCATGGCCAACCATGGTCATAGTTGGCCCAACGTCACATTGTGACAACAATTGTCTTAATGTTTAAATCAATTCCCTTGGGTTCACCAGTTCCTTTGGTTTATAATTTGTTGGGTAATGGTTTTCCCTTGGGTTCACTAATTCCTTTGGTTTATAATATTAAACCCTTGGGTTTATTAGTTCTTTTGGTTTATAATATGAATTATCGATCAATATCATCCATGATCAAATGTCACATTCTGAAAAATATTGTCTCAATATGAAAATCACCCATGGCCAACCATGGTCATAGTTGGTCCAACGTCGCTGGCTGACAACAATTGTCTCAATGTTTAAATCAACTCCCTTGGGTTCACCAATTCCTTTGGTTTATAATATTGAACCCTTGGGTTTATTAGTTCTTTTGGTTTATAATATTATGAACCCTTGGGTTAATTATTAGTGTTTATTAATTTCTTCAACTTGAGTATTTTTTTAATAATTTTATTGATCCTTCACCTTATTGGTCCCTTAGGTTATTAATATTTTTCCCTTGGGTTCACCAATTCGTTTGGTTTATAATATTAAACCCTTATGTTTATTAGTTCTTTTGGTTTATAATATGAATAATCGATCAATGTCATGCATGATCAAATGTCACGTTCTGACAAAGATTGTCTCAATATGAAAATCACGCATGGCCAACCATGGTCATAGTTGGTCCAACGTCGCATTGTGACAACAATTGTCTCAATGTTTAAATCAATTCCCTTGGGTTCACCAGTTCCTTTGGTTTATAATTTGTTGGGTAATGGTTTTCCCTTCGGTTCACCAATTCCTTTGGTTTATAATATTAAACCATTGGGTTTATTAGTTGTTTTGGTTTATAATATGAATTATTGATCAATGTCATCCATGACAAAATGTCACATTCTGACAAATATTGTCTCAATATGAAAATCACCCATGGCCAACCATGGTCATAGTTGGTCCAACGTCGCATTGTGACAAAAATTGCCTCAATGTTTAAATCAATTCCCTTGGGTTCACCAATTCCTTTGGTTTATAGTATTAAACCCTTGGGTTTATTAGTTCTTTTGGTTTATAATATGAATAATCGATCAATGTCATGCATGATCAAATGTCACATTCTGACAAAGATTGTCTCAATAAAATCACGCATGGCCAACCATGGTCATAGTTGGTCCAACGTCGCATTGTGACAACAATTGTCTCAATGTTTAAATCAATTCCCTTGGGTTCACCAGTTCCTTTGGTTTATAATTTGTTGGGTAATGGCTTTCCCTTTGGTTCACCAATTCCTTTGGTTTATAATATTAAACCATTGGGTTTATTAGTTGTTTTGGTTTATAATATGAATTATTGATCAATGTCATCTATGACCAAATGTCACATTCTGACAAATATTGTCTCAATATGAAAATCACCCATGTCCAACCATGGTCATAGTTGGTCCAACGTCGCATTCTGACAAAAAATGTCTCAATGTTTAAATCAATTCCCTTGGGTTCACCAATTCCTTTGGTTTATAATATTAAACCCTTGGGTTTATTAGTTCTTTTGGTTTATAATATTACGAACCCTTGGGTTAATTATTAGTGTTTATTAATTTCTTCAACTTGAGTATTTTTTTTAATAATTTTATTGATCCTTCGCCTTATTGGTCCCTTAGGTTATTAATATTTTTCCCTTGGGTTCACCAATTCCTTTGGTTTATAACATTAAACCCTTGGGTTTATTAGTTCTTTTGGTTTATAATATGAATAATCAATCAATGTCATCCACGATTAAATGTCACATTCTGACAAATATTGTCTCAATATGAAAATCACCCATGGCCAACCATGGTCATAGTTGGTCCAACGTCGCATTGTGCCAACAATTGTCTCAATGTTTAAATCAATTCCCTCGGGTTCACCAGTTCCTTTGGTTTATAATTTGTTGGGTAATGGTTTTCCCTTGGGTTCACCAATTCCTTTGGTTTATAATATTAAACCCTTGGGTTTATTAGTTCTTTTGGTTTATAATATGAATAATTGATCAATGTCATCCATGATCCAATGTCACATTCTGACAAATATTGTCTCAATATGAAAATCACCCATGGCCAACCATGGTCATAGTTGGTCCAACGTTGCATTGTGACAACAATTGTCTCAATGTTTAAATCAATTCCCTTGGGTTCACCAATTCCTTTGGTTTATAATTTGTTGGGTAATGGTTTTCCCTTGGGTTCACTAATTATTTTGGTTTATAATATTAAACCCTTGGGTTTTATTATTCTCTATTGTTTTTAATATTGCGCTTAGTCTTATTGATCCCTTAGGTTTTTAATATTTATCCCTTGGGTTCACCGATTCCTTTGGTTTATAATATTAAACCCTTGGGTTTATTAGTTCTTTTGGTTTATAATTTTAATCACACATTGGATTTATTAGTGTCTTGAGTTTAAAATATTAATTCTTAGGCTTTATTAATTTCTTAGATTTTTCAGTTTAAAATATTAATTTTTACGGTTTATTAATCTCTATTGTTTTTAATATTCATCCGTTAGGTTTATAATATTTATCCCTTGGGTTCGCTGATTCCTTTGGTTTATAATATTAAACCCTTGGGTCTATTAGTTCTTTTGGTTTATAATGTTAATAATCCCGTTGGTTTATTAATATCTTATGTTTAAAATACTGATTCTTATGGTTTATTAATTTATTAGGTTTTTTAGTTTAAATTATCAATTCTTAGGGTTTATTAATCTCTTGTGTTTTTAATATTGTTCCTTTATGTTTATAATATTTATCCCTTGGGTTCACCATTTCCTTTGGTTTATAATATTTAAACCTTTGGTTTATGATGACATTGGGTTTGTATTATTAAATATCCCTTGGGTTTATTAATATCTTTAGTTTAAAATATTAATTGTTAGGGTTTATTAATCTATTAGGTTTTTGTTTTAAATATTGTTTCATATGCTTTATTAATCTCTTGAGTTTAATATATTAATTGTTAGAGTTTATTACTTTCTTATGTTTTTGGGTTTAATATTATTAATATATTAATAAATATTATTAATATATATTATTAATAAATATTATAATATTATTAATATATCAGTAAATATTAATATTATTAATATTGATTATTTATTATATTATTAATATTATTAATATATATTATTTATAAATATTATAATATTATTAATATATCAATAAATATTAATATTATTAATATATATTATTAATAAATATTATAATATTATAAACATATCAATAAATATTAATATTATTAATATTTATTACTTATTATATTATTAATATATATTATAATATTATTAATATATATTATTATTGTTATAGGCCTATCGGCGTATATCAACCACATTGGTGAATGTGGTTGTAAATCTATTTTATATACGCCTATCGGCGTATATCAACCACATTAGTAAATATAATGTGGTTGTGCTAGTGATAACTAAATTAAAATTTTGAAAGCCCTACTCCAAAATAGACACTTCTATCAACATAATTATTTTAATATATATAATTTAATCAATGACCGTTTGAATATTTTGTAAATGACTAAGGAAAGGAGTATACAAAAAAATAATGATATGTGTGGATTTTTTTCTTTCGAAATTGTTTAAAAAAACACATATAATAAATTTTAAAAACTAGTAAGGATGTGCACATAGTTGAATTAGTTTTAGCTTTTGATAAATGTTCTTGATGTACAATGTAGTTGAATTACTTTGTGGCCATAGCAATATTAACAAAATAGGGGTTATTCCAACTATTTCACTTACATGCACGACTCCTTGGAATGCCCAGTGGATCCAAAAGTATAATTTATTTGATATCTAAAACATTATTCCTATATGTGTAAATATACCAAAAGATTTGCAGAAAACTGGAAAAATTTACAACACATACTAATTAATAGGAGACGGGACTACATCTCCGATCCCTTTACACTAAATGATACAAAAAAAAGCATTATCAAGAATTATCAAAAGACATTCCCAATAAATTTTAGAAGCTTGGAGATTTTTGGGTGTTGGAGTTTCTCTCTTTGCAGTGTTGCATACCTCTTATTAAAGGAGGGGAGGGTCGCAAGTTTTTTTTTAACACTTGTAAAAAGGATGGAGAGGAGGAATTATCACCTCTAACCTTTTTTGTAGTTTTAATATCACCTTCCCTCTTTTTCTACTTTTTTGCAGATGTGACTTCATTTTTTGCCCCCATGTCCTTGTCTTATGTTTGTTTAGGGGTTTTCTGAAAGGCCACTTCCAATGACCTTTGAGAGTCTATCTCTTTATCCTTTTCTACATGAACACTTGTAACATCTTTATTAGTTCATACTTTCTTATGTGGTTTTCACAGATTACATTTTCTCTCTTTGAATTTTTGTTTGTAGATCCATAAACCAAAGATCCTTGATGGTTCCAATTGTTTCTAGGAAAATGAAATACCTTTTCTGATGTAGCCTCACCCTCCATGACTAATTTTCTTGAATCAAAATATCTTAGAGGGGAAGAATGTCATTTTGACTCTCATAACTTGTGCATTGGGAGTTGACTACCTAGATCTCTTAGTAAAGTTGATTTTGGATTTCCTCTTCTTCATCTGCATGATTGAGGGAATCAAATTTGTTCCATGACAAATATTTTTCCTTTCTAGAGGAGAATTTCACCTTTGGCAACTAATTTCTTTGGAGAGGGAAGGCTTTTAGGTCCCAATCCATTTCCAACTTGTATTCTTATATTTTTTGGGGGGGCACCCTTTCTTCTTTTGATTTATTCCATTGTTCTCCTTCCTCATTACTTTTATAAATTTATTTTTCCTTTGGGAATTTTTAGGAAAAATGCTCATATTCATGAAATTTATTACATTCAAATGGAAGTTGATTATAATCCACTTCCTGATAATGACTTTTATTATCTAGCTAGAAATTATTGTTGTTGAGACTCCCTTATCAAGATCCACTTATACACAAATCCTAACACAATATTACATACCTTTTCGTGGTTCTTCCCAATCGATATAATGACCCTTATGTTTCCAATGTTCCTAAAGTTGTCCTTGTTCCAAAATTGAAGGGGAAAATGTTATAATTTAACCAAAATCTGAACTATTGATGGAACATCATTCTAGGGTTGAAATATGGACTCCAATTATTTAGATACAAACCTTGAGCCCCCATAAAATATGGCCCATTTTGAAAAATTACTTCTTGATCTTCTTTATTTTCAAACAAGAAAGAGAAAACCTCCTCCCAAAGAAGGAAACAGAAAGCTATCTTGCTATCTTTCAATCATCGGTCTCCAATATTTGTACAACCATAGATTCAGAGTGCGGTGAGCATCACAAGCCCATAAATTGTCTGATTAGGTATTCACTACCTTAAGAGCCATTGTATGAGATTGATTTGCATGAACCAAATTTTTCGGGACATCATCTTGTTTCTTCACAAATCAGGCTAAGTTTGGAGTTCTTGTACTTTGTACCATAGGAAACCAGTGCATTGAAAAACATCGATATAGGAATTAGGAGGAGGCAAATGGTTAGGCCCTCTAGAACCTAAAACCATCAGCGAGGTAGATAATGTTTCTTCAGTTCTTTCCTTAATCGCTCCTCAAAAACAAAATATTTTTATTTTTGTACTTCCCATGCCCACTTATATGTTGTAGATATGTTTTCTTATACATATTATATTTTAATCTATATAAAAAGAAAAATGTGCATGTATTATTATTGCACTTTCACTTCTCCATTAAACAAGACAAAATCAATTTCTCACTAAATTAGTGTTCTTGATTCTTTATTTTATTGTTGACTCCGCATGCATTTTGTATGTTAACAATTGTCATTTAACCCTTTTTATAGACAAACTTCTAATTATGGTGGGTTTTATTTTTAATGTTATTTTTATATTTATTTAATCATATTTTTTCTATGTGGTTCACAATCCTCGAAGATCGGTGATTGATATGTCCACAAAATATATGTACAAGGATTATCTACCCAAAAGGATCAATTCCTATTGGCTTAACCACAAATCTTGACTGCAAAAGTGTCAAGAGAATTAAACCGGTGACCTCTCAATATCTAAGGTTCTTTAATGATGGGGGCTTGACCAACTGAGCTAATCCCCATGGCTTTTATGTTTGTTAAATCATATAAACCTAAATAATTAAATATAAAAAAATTATATTGTTGTTTAAATGTGTAGTGTATAATTTGTTAAGATGAAGAAAATGTGAAATCCAAACTCAAATTATAATCTCATAAAAATTAAACAATAAGTATGAGAAATTAGAAACTTAATTAGTGAGCTTAGGAATACTAGAGAGTCATCTCATGTTTCTTTAGCCACTTTGCTTCACATAATTGTTTCTTCCATTGGACATGTTCGTGACCAATTTTCATATATATATATATATATATATATATATGATGGTAGGATGAGAAAATAATATTCAGTTCACATGAACAATTAATAGGTGATAGAACAACATGTTACTAAAGAGATGGTTGTCTAATTGTTTGTTAGCCATAGAACCAACCAATATTTATATAAGAAAAAAGATCCTTAGCATGGATTAATGCACTTTCCAACCATTCAAAGACAAATCGGTGGATAGATGGTTTATGGTATTTATTAAGACTCATTACAATAAGGAGGTTCCATTGTATTTTCTATGTGAATTATGGGATTAGTTTTTTTTAATCGATATATCAATTATTTCAACATTTGTGAGATTTAGGAGGTTGGTATTGGATTTTATAAGGAATGAGAAAGGGCTCGACATAAGACATATATATGGTTATTCCTTCCTAAGTATACAATGAAATCCCCATGTCCACTGACATATTGTTCTCCATGTAAATTTTAATCTATGTGAAAAAATGTGTTTTAATATTGTATGTGCATTTCAATCTATCTTAAAAAAAGGTCATAACCAATTTTCCACAATTTTCTCTAACCGATTCCCTCATTTCTTAATTTTCTTTCTCCACTTCCCATGTGCATTGTTTTGTTGATTAAGTTTGGATTTGATCAAGACAAGCATTAGGGTTAATGACAAACATTAGAGATGAGGTCATCACTGGTATTCAACATTTTCAAAAGTGTAGCTCTTATTTTGAGGTTGGTTATATTCCAAATGTTATTTTTATATTTTCTAAATTATACAAATTTAAATATTTTTATAAAAAAACATACGGTATTTAAAATTTAAATGTATATTTTGCTAGGAAGAAGAAAAATCCCAATCCAAACCTAAACCCTAACCCTAAACTCCTTCATGATTCTCATAGGTGAAATTTAATTAATGTTTAGAAGAACTTTGGAAACTAATTGAAAAACTTAGGAATACTAGAAATAATTCCATGTTTTCTTAGCCACTTTGCTTGACACCATTGTTTCCTCCATTGGACATGCTCATGGTAAATCATCCAATGAGAGAATAATAATCAATTGACATAAGCATGGAAGAGGTTAAAAATTTAGATAGTCCTAAGAAGATGATTTTCCAAATGTTTATTATCCCTATAACGAATAAACCTAGATACAAGAAAGAAGACTCTTTACATGGATCAGTGCACTTTCCAACCATTCAAAGAAAAATGGGTCGATTGGTGGTCTATGGTATTTGTTAAAACTCCTTTCCATCATATTTTCTATGTAAATTATGGGATGAGTTTATTTTTGGTCAACATGTCATTATTTGACATTTATGAGATTATGGGATTGGTACTATATTTTATTAGGATTTAGAAAGGGCTAGGAATATCACATATAGATATTTGAGCCTTATTAAGCATACTCTTAATTCCCCAATGTCCCCCAACCCCATATGATATGTGATCTTGGAGAAAATATTCTTGTGACTATTTATGTTATATTCATCTTAAGAAATAGTTTAATTCATTTTAATATATTGGCCACATAATATTATCAAGATACATATAGAAACATTTTTATAATACTAAAGGTAGGGTGTTTAGGCCATGTTGTTGACTCTAGACAGACATGACATCTACCTAGGGTAGCCATTTCTTTCTAAATCAGTCGTTCCTCATCAATTCTCTCATTGCAACCATATTTTTTATAGATCAATATATGTCTCATGCATGAGAATTTATTAGATTAGGTTAGGGTAGATATTTTTTATTTTCATTAATTACTTGTATAATCACAATTGACAAATATTTGATAAATATAATTATGTAGTGTTTATAATTATCAATCTCTTTGACATGTACAATCTTATAAGACAATAATCCTATGACAAGGTCATAGGATACACACTCTTGTAATGATAGAGTAGTTGCAACAACATATTTCATTGGAGCACCACACATAAATATTAATATGTGGAATTGTTATAAGACACTACTCCATCATTGATTTTTTGAAGACAAGTATTTCATCATCCTTGATATATGTTATATATTGTATACTTTACCTCAAATTTGAAATGATGTAGATGTATATTATTAGATTCTTTTCATTTTTACTTTTTAATTTATTTAATTGAAAATAATTTAATTTATCCATAAAATTCCTTGACCTCTGTAATATGATCATTTATCCAATATTTTTACAAAAATGGAGGTTACAATTTACATACTTAGTTCAAGGTCTAGAAATTTCAATATGTATGTTTATTTCATTTGGTTCGTTATGCACTTATAATATTTCTAAAATGTTGAAGTATATTTATAATTATCATTAATATAGTTTTAATTATTTGGTAATGCTCTAGTTGGATATTGGTGGCCACCCAACTCCTCCAGTGACTCAATGGTTCTCTATATTATTAGTAGATTTTGCATGGTTTTATGGGTCCCAAACTATACCTTTTCAGATGGAAAATGTAAGCCTAGATGAGTTTGAAGATTTGATTCTCTATTTTTTTTTTTGTGTGTGGTGGTGTCCACATTAAAACATTTTATAAAAAAAAAAAAAATAGTTTTTTCTTAATCCCTAAATATAATGATGTTTAATACTATTATGTAATGCGCCGCTTGAGGCAATTATGTGTGTGTGTGTGTGTGTATTTATGTGGAAAATTAACCTGAAGGGATCACATCCCACTGACCAAAATAGTAGAGCCTAACCCTGAGGATGTTGAGGAGAATTGACCCCATGACCTTGCAATAGGAGAGGTACTTAGTAATGAGAACCTGAACAATTGAGATAACCCTCAGGGTTTTTCTTGAAACAATTATATAAGTTACATAATTTTGTTTATTTAAAAAATAAAAGCACACACATGTTAATGTTATTTAAAATATATAAATATTTAATAATTTAATGAAAATGATTAAAACAACAATGAAAATAAATAAATTTACAATAAATACTTATAAAATAATTTTAACAGAATTAAAAATTATTAATAAAAATAGCATATAAGAAATTTCGACATAATTCAAATTCATACAAATGCTAGTGAAGCTTAATTTGAAATATATACCATACTTTGATATTACATTCTTATTGCACATAATGTTGTCATTGATTACAATAAGACACCACTGATGTCAAAGGGGAAAATAGGATAAAAGAAACAAGACTATTTGTAAAGTAGTATGATAGCTTGAGCTTTCACAAGGTCTCATTACATGAGAACATGGACTCTTGAAGTTTACTTTGACTTTGTAAACTCAACCTTATTTTATGGTTAGCCTCTCAAGAACTGACCCAAATAAATACTATACATATAGTTGAATGGTCATTTGATCAATATGTAAGTTTGAGAAACATTTGGTCTTCGTAAGGTTCTATGCTCAAGTTAAAACGTGTAAGTGATCAGGAGATCCAGTCTCTTGTAGAAAAATGCTCAAAAATGAAGTTGCTCAGAATTGGTCCAAAATAGAACGAATGGAAAGAGCTCGGAAAAATGATCCTGTAGACGTGAACGACACTAAAAACCGACACCGTATGAGAAAGTTATTCAGCTTTGAAGTTTGCCAATTTCAATTAAAAAATGGCCAATTTGACTTTACAAAATTTTTTTATTAAAAAAAGAATATTCTGAGAATATTTTGTGGAATATTCCACAGAATATTTTGGGAATATTTCATGGAATATTCGGTGGAATATTCCGCAGGTGTCCAATCACAGGGCACCACGTGGCCAACCCGGAGGCCCCCACGTGGCCCCAAGGTCAAACGAAATGGCATTTAAAACTTTTATTTTGGACGCGGCAAGGTTCGACCCCGGGTCGGGGTGGACACAAGCGGGCGGCCTGGCTGTTGGGCCACGAGTGGTTCTTGGAAAACATTGTGGCGGACTTCTATTTAACCTCGGAATTTGATATGGGCGGGCCCGAAACGGGGCCAGCCCCTAAGGGCTAGCCCCCTCCACTACAAGACTGTGGCCTGGAACCGTGGGTTCATCACTCGGCGGTTAGATATATATGATGGTTTTCCAAATAGTTATCATGGTGGTCACGTTACAGCGGTCATTCCCATGACAATTAAAGCCATGGTTTACAAAACCATTACCTCTAACAATTAAACTCCGACATACATGTGACCGACTCAAAACAAAAAAAAAACCGTAATATTTATTACAAGCCCTAACCGCACAGATAAAGTTGGAGACTCCGCCTGTTTTGGTGCCACTCACTATTTTAGTGGCCTTATCTGCAATTACTCCACAATTAGTGGAGGATTTTTAGCCCTAATTGGGCAAAAGTCAGTTTCAGTCATAACTTGGGCTGGGGAAGTCTAATTGAAGCGATTTTTTTTTTTGATTTTGGGGTATTGAAGCATTTTGGAGCTGTTGGGATAGGTTGTAGAGCCATCAAGGCACTATATCAGTGATTTTATCAGCGAATTTTCTTGTGGAGCCACTAGAGCTTGGTGAAAGATCATCTGTATTGGACTATACTCATCCATTTGAGGTGAATGAATAGTCAATTTTTACTGTTTTCAGTCCTCTGTTTCTGAATTTGCAGCTAATTTATCCTTTTGAGGCTTTATTGATAGTGTACTACTTATTTTGAGCATTAATGAAAGAGGGAAAAGCCTATTTGGAGGCTTTTGGACCTAGTATAGGTAGCCCAAAAGAGGGGTGAACTGCTTAAACAAATTCTATCTGTTATGCTGTGTATTTTTGTTGTTATATTCCAGATTTTACTACATTAAACAATAATTTTTAATAAGTCCACTTTTCCCAATGAGACTTATACAGTGATAAAAAATCATTAGTTTCACTTCAAACCACATTACTTCCATTGCAGAATACTTGAACTTGCTTATTCACACATAAAATTTGGTTAATGAATACTTTGCAAACATAAAAAAATACTTTCATTGCCATATGGGTTTAGTGTTTACCTTATATTTCTTTAGGCAGAGCCAGTAAGAGGGCCAGAAGCTTCTGGTTTCATCCTTTCTAGTAAAGATGAAATAACCAGTAAAAGCCCCTACTGTCTATCTCTGTATAAGAAATATTTTGTTCACACAATTTTCAGATTAGATTGGTATCAGAGCTCTAGGTTTTGCTTAAGAGTTCGTGAAATTTGTGCAAGAAAATTGTGTTATTCTCCAAAATTTGATGCTTACTAGGCTGAAATTGAAAAGAGGGGAAGGTCAATTGGTTAGAGAACAAGATAATCCTCAACCAAGGAGGGCTAGGGTGCCATTATCTCCACCTTCCATTTCATCCTCATTAGCCTTAGAATCAGCCACAAACATGTCTTCCAGAGAAGGAGAAGTACATGAGGAAATGGATCCCAAGGAAGAAGAAAGAGTTTTTAGAAAAGCTTTCTTGGACATGACTGAGATGGTTAGGATCCTATACCAGGAAATAAATGATAGGATTGCTGGAGAAGGGTCTAGAAACCAAAGAGAAGAAGGAGATTATTCAGGAGGGAAGAAATAAAAGGATGAGTCTAAGAAAGGGAATGGAGGAAATGGTGATCCTTCATCTCCATCGTCATCCTCTTCCTCCACATCATCCTCTTCAACTTCTGTTAATCAGTCACACAAAACAAAAACATCTCTTAAAAATCCTTTGTTAAAGCTTGATGTGAAGTTTGAGTTGCCAATGTTTAATGGTGATGTTAATGCAGAAAAATTGGATAACTGGATTAGACAACTAGAAGTCTATCTAAGAATTCAGAATTTGCATGATGATGACACAAAAATCCAATTAGCCTCTTTGAGAATGGATGGAGCAGCTTTGGTTTGGTGGGGAGCCAAGACAAGAGAGGAAATCAAAAAGCATGGTAAGATAACTCTAACATGGAATGAGTTTATTACTGCTATTAAGAAACGGTTTTATCCTCTTTCTCATATTCAAAAAGCAATCATGAATTGGCAAAATTTTAGGCAACTTAAGGGTCAAAATGTTTAAGATTATACCCAAGAGTTTAGAAGGAGAGCACTTCTACTTGGAGTAGACTTACAAAGTCAAGACACCTTGTTAAAATACATAGGAGGTTTGCACAATTATCTGCAACATACTATTCTAATGTTCAATCCTACCAGCTTAGATGAAGTCTGTGTGCAGGCTACACATTTAGAAGCTAGAGGAAAGAATATTTTTGATGAGGATAGTAATTTCAAAAATAAAGGAAAGAAGAGAGTAGCAAATTCAAGAAAAGATAAAGGAAAGTTCTTTTGCAAGAACTGTTCAAAGACAAGTCACGATGAAGATCATTGTTGGAAGCTTCATCCTGAACTGAAACCAGAAAAATATAAGAACAAAAACAAGACCAAAGAAAAGGAGAAAACTGTAGCAACAGTTGAGCAAGACTTAGGGTCAAACTCAGGAGATGAGACAAAAAGCATAGCCATGGTTTTAAAGAACATTAAGGGGAAAGAAGTGGTGCAAGACACAATTCCCAGTTCTAGCTCTTTAAATTGTCACAAAGATACTCATGAAGAAAAGAGGAGGATAGAGCTCTTCCATGTGAGGGTAATTTCAAAACATACCAAAATTGACACACTGTTTGACAGTGGGTCACAAGCGAATCTTATATCTGAAGACTTGGTCAAGCAGCTTAAACTTGAGACCATTCCACATCTGAAGCCTTATCCACTTGGATGGGTATGTAAGGATGCTAACTTGCAAGTCTTAAGGAAGTGCATATTGTGCTTTGCAATAACTGCACACTTTATTGACATAATGGAACTTGATGTGGTGCCGCTTGATATCTCAGGTATTGTTTTGGGAAGTCCTTACTTATTTGACAGGAAGGCCATCTTTCATCGCCATGAAAACAAGTATCACTTGTTCAAAGATGGTAAAGAGTACATTGTGAGAGCTCACAAGAAGAAGCTGGAATCTTCTTTACTCCATGCAAGTCAATTGAAAATATTGGTTAATGCAAGTCAAAGTCTAACTTTGTTAATGTTGAAATGACCAGATTTTGAGCATTCAACTTTTTATGATGTTGCTAATGATTTGTCTCAGTTTGATAACAGTTTTTCTTTGAAAGAAGATGATGTTATGTTGCACAAATTACCTTTTGGGTCAGCCAATGCAGAGAATGAAGTGTCAAAGCAAAGCAGTGCAAGCAAGGAGGACACACAATTTAGCATGGGAAAAAGTTGGTTTCAGAATGGTAGAATTCGCCATGGGAACAGTTTGCAAGGTGAAATTTATTTTAAGTCTTCTAGGAAGTTTTATCAATGTAGAAAAAGTTTGTTTTCTGCAGTTTACAATTTCTGTTCTGCAAATTTTAATAATTTGCATCATGACTTCGTTTCGATCTTACCAAGGGTCGATCAATTGATTCCAGAGACAGTTTATCATTTTCTCAAAAGCTCCATTTGATGAAATCGGGTAGATTTCAGTTATTCAAGGGTGGAAGAGTGGAGAATCAGTCTCCACATCATCAGTTTCAATAATCAGAGAGATTTTTGGGTCCAAAAGCTTCCCATTTGGGAGGTGTGATCAGGAGATTTTTGGGTCCAAAAATGAAGTTTCTTAGAATTTTTCCAAACTAGAATGACTGGAAAGAGCTCGAAAAAATGATCCTGTAGACGTGAATGGCACTGAAAACCGACATCGTATGAGAAAGTTATTCAGCTTTGAAGTTTGCCAATTTCAATTAAAAAATGGCCAATTTGACTTTACAAAAAAAATTATTAAAAAAAGAATATTCCACAGAATATTCTGGGAATATTTTGTGGAATATTCTACAGAATATTCTGCAGGTGGCTAATTACAGGGCACCACGTGGCCAACCCAGAGGCTGCCACATGGCCCCAAGGTCAAACGAAATGGCATTTAAAATTTTTATTTTAGACGCGGCAAGGTTCGACCCTGGGTCGAGGCGGACACAAGCGGGCAGCCTGGCCTTTGGGCCACGAGTGGTTCTTGGAAAAAATTGCGGTGGACTTCTATTTAACCTCGAAATTTGATATAGGCGAGCCCGAAACGGGGCCAGCCCCTAAGGGCTAGCCCCCTCCACTACAAGACTGTGGCTTGGAACCGTGGGTTCATCACTCGGTGGTTAGATATATATGATGGTTGTCCAAACAGTTATCACGGTGTTCACGTTACAGCGGTCATTCCAGTGACAATTAAAGCCACGGTTTACAAAACCGTTACCTCTAACAATTAAACTCCGACATACATGTGACCCACTCAAAACAAAAAAAACTGTAATATTTATTACAAGCCCTAACCGCACGGATAAAGTTGGAGACTCCGCCTGCTTTGATGCCACTCACTATTTTAGTGGCCTTATCTACAGTTACTCCACAATTAGTGGAGGATTTTTAGCCCTAATTGGGCAAAAGTCAGTTTCAGTCATAACTTGGGCTGGGGAAGTCCAATTGAAGCAATTTTTTTTTTGATTTTGGGGTATTGAAGCATTCTAAAGCTGTTGGGACAGGTTGCAAAGCTATCAGGGCACTCTATCATTGATTTTATCAGTGAATTTTCTTGTGGAGCCACTAGAGCTTGGTGAAAGATCAACTGTATTGGACTATACTCATCCATTTGAGGTGAATGAATAGTCAATTTTTACTGTTTTCAGTCCTCTGTTTCTGAATTTGCAGCTAATTTTTCCTTTTGAGGCTTTCTTCACAGTGTACTACTTATTTTGAGCATTAATGAAAGAGGGAAAAGCCTATTTGGAGGCTTTTGGACCCAGCAGAGGTAGCCCAAAAGAGGGGTGAACTGCTTAAACAAATGCTATCTGTTATGCTGTGTATTTTTTCTGTTATATTCCAGATTTTACTACATTAAATAGTAATTTTTAATAAGTCCACTTTTCCCAATGAGACTTATACAGTGATCAAAACTCATTAGTTTCACTTCAAACCACATTACTTCCATTGCAGAATACTTGAACTTGCTTATTCACACATAAAATTTGGTTAATGAATACTTTGCAAACATAAACAAATACTTTCATTGTCAGATCGATTTAGTGTTTACCTTATATTTCTTTAGGCAGAGCCAGTAAGAGGGCCATAAGCTTCTGGTTTCATCCTTTCTAGTAAAGATGAAATAACCAGTAAAATCCCCTACTGTCTATCTCTGTATAAGAAATATTTTGTTCAGACAATTTTCAGATCAGTAAGTGAACGCGTTGGTCCTTGTTTTGAATGAAGATTGTTACTGTGTCTATTTATTTTCTCTTTACCTCTCGCTTGACTATTGTGCAAATGATTCAGTGCTTCTTTAAAAAAACATTTGTTTTGTTATCGCAACAGGGGTGGATCCTAAGAGTGTGAATGTGAAAAAATATATTGGGACACATAGGGGTCCATGAATGATCTACGTAACCCCGGAAGGTTTATCCATGGATATTTTGAAAGGGCCTACAAGGTCAACGTTGTGATTTTATTCCTGGGGCAATGTGGAATAGAGGGTCCTGCACAATTCTTGGAAGGATAGAAAGGTAGGGGCCACCATCATATATTATATCTAAGTCATAGGAGAGGTATAATGTAACACCAGACTTGAATAGGTAAACAACTAGGATAGTAATGCGTTGTAGTGGTGATGTCATTGTGACTTGGGTAGCCACATAGGGACAATGCGGGTGCCACGTGGTAGCTTAGATGATGTGGTGAGACCTAATATGCTAGAATTTAATCAACCATATATTTTGGCCAGTAGCTATATCGAAGAAAATTTTATGTTGTTGGAGAGGTATCGACCAGACGAACACAACAATGTCATCTATTTTATGTTTTGAGGATGTTGAAAAATATCGAAAAATTTAGGTCCCTTATTTCCATAATAGATCATTGGAGGTTAGGTCGTCAGAGTAACTACCTCATTCCACCCTTGGTAGGGACTAGGGATAGTAGGGGTATGTTAAAACATCCATGTGCATGTACAAAACCACATATATGGAAGATGGCTTCCATATATCCTCATAGATATGGACATGTGCATATATGAAATTCACACATATGAAGAAACCATCTTCAGTATATGCATGGTTTCATATATATGTTCATATACATACATTTCACATATAAAAATTAAGTTATGCATATACATAAGATGGATTTTGTACGTGTGAAAATTTTGTATATGCACATAGATATGGAAGCGTGGATATAAAAATGTCACACATATGAAGAAATTCAAGTGCATTTATGAAACTTAACTTCTATATATATATATATATATATATATATAGGTACACACACATGGAATATGGAAGTGCTATGTATATATGAAGGTTGAAGTTGTGCACAGATTATGTATGTGCATAGCTTCCATATATGCACATATATGGAAGTTGTGCACATACGGTAGATGCACATATACAAAATTTTTACATATATGGAAGATGCAAATATAAATAAATAGTGTGCTTTAAGGGGTATAGTTATATCCTTGTTTGATATGGCTTTTGCAGTAAACTATGGGATGAAAGCTAACCTAAGCTCTAAAAGTGTCGGTATATTTGAATTACTATTTGCATAGAACTTGGCCTTGTCCTCAAGGTGATGAGACTCAAGTGCAATACATCTGGATAGTTATAATTTTTCTATAATTTTAATAAGGGATTTATTTCTTGTCCTATTTTCATTGTGATGTACAAGTTAGTTGTTTCAATCTTGAGTTCATTGCCAAGAAACTCAAAGCTACAAGTGTCTCATTTAAGGTTATTGGACAAGTCACTTCATCTCCTTCTATAGAGGTGTTGGTTAATGACACATTGAATCTTAATGGAAAAATGTCATATCTTAGGGATTTGAGGGAGGAGACAAGCTTTTTGTTAGAAATATGTCAGCAACTAGAGTCATGTGTTTAGAGAGAGAGCAAGAAGGAATGAAAAACTAAAATGCACTTGCATGGGAATTTTCATTTGTGTCCAGATCCACAAATGAGAAATTTGTGTTTTCAAAGTCCAAGCCAAAGGTGGATATTATTTGAGAAGAAGGTAGTAATGGTGATAGGGAAATTTCAACTATGGTTTATGCAACAGGATTTGAACCATGGGATGTGACAATATGAGATGTTTTAAATGTAAGAGTGACTCTGCAAGACTTCAAAGGCATAGTCTTCCTTGGAGGGTTTAGTTATGCATATGTATTAGATTCCACTAAGGGATGGTGTTTAGTCAATTTAATGTTCTTAAATTGCAAGCATAAATTATCGACCAAAGTCATTAAAATGATGAAGTGAAAGGGAACTATATGTGGTAGAAGTATTTATCGTTAGAGTGAGGATTGAATTTTGAGTTTTGTTAATTTTTGAATTTTTGGATTAGTGTTAAATTCCTATGGATCAGTGAGTTTTTTAGAGAAATATATTATCTATGTTAGATGGTATTCCTATAGTTCATTTCAATTGAATTGAGTCGTTTAAAAATGGTTTGTGAGATAAATCCTTTCAAAAGATGTGTTAGATTAATTTCTACTTTGTTTTTATCAAGTTGTTTTTGAGATTTTTATGCTACAACAAACAGAGAACTAACTCTAAATTATGAAAGAAAGTGTAGAAATTTGAATAATTTGCTGAATTATTCACCGAGATTATCCTGGTTACACACTATTTGAGCTTCATGCATAACACAACCTCTTCTACACATTAATCATCACATGCGGAAATAAAAACAACAAGCGGTATTGAAAACATTCACATGCGCACATAGAAATTCAACACATATAACACAATATGTATACCAGGGAAAGCTTACAGCTAAAAACCCCCTACTGTCTGTAGATCTCACCCTTTCATCTACCTCTTCCATTGGTCTTTCACTGAACTGTCCATGCACTGAGTTAACTGATGTGTTCTTTAGTTGAATAATGAGTTAATAATTAGTGAATTAATTAATAATTAATTCACACCACTCATCTCTAGTGTATTATCCAGTTAAACTAAATACAACTAGTTCAACTAAGTTAAACCGAACACAACTCCATCAATTGTCTCATCAACTCCACCAAACTCTGCCACATGAGTTCTAACTAAAGTCAAACATGCAATAGCTCAACTAACCCATAGGAAATTCGAATTTCCTTCTGCCAGCTGCATGTGCCACATCTGTAGCTCGAACTGAAGTGCTCCAAGAGGATAAGATAATGTTTATAGTCTAAATATTATTAAGGGCTAATAATATTTCACTGTTCTATTTTTAGACAGGCAGTCTAAAAATAGACTTCGACCTGTATGTCTAAAAATAGATGTCCATCTATTTTTACCAACTTGACCAATCATCCAAGAATAGCATCCCAAAACTCCTAGACCATGCTCCATATGTCTAAAAATAGACATAGTCTAAAAATAGACTTTTCGACAAAAATCACATGTGTGGTCCCCACCTAGTTTAGGTGATCACTTTCCAACTAGGATCGGGAAAGATGTTTCAGGAGGCTTCCTTCACTGTTTCTTGTTGCCATTTTCAACACTCCCTCTCAACAAGAAAGGACTGTCTTTGCATGCGACATGCAACTCCATGCATTCGCCCTGCAACCTCCACAAGCGCCATGCAACTTCATGCATGCGACATGCAACTCCATGCATTCGCCATGCACCCTTTGCATGTGCCATGCAAACTCATGCATGCACCATGCAACTCCATGCATGTGCCATGCACCCTTTGCATGTGCCATCTACGAAACTGAATAGGCTCCAAACAACTCAATCAGTCTGATGCATCTAGCATCTATCATCAAAGTCTTCGACCTCTTCTTAGCTACTGCACATGTCATCAGGAACCACTGCGTTGTCGAACTCTTTGCACCCATGCACTCTTGCACTTGCTGTCAACTCTGATCCGCGCTCCAGTATCTGACACTGTCACTTTGATCTGCTTGCATCACTCCAACTGATCTGCTACTGCTGCGTTGTGGGCTCCTCGTAGCCAGGTTCAACTCATGAGATCCACACCATCTCATGAATCCTGCCCAGAAATCTCCTCTTGGGATTAATCATGCATGTCGCCCCACCTCTCACCTGGTGGTATAGCTGCATGCACTCCCTCTACCCATCTAGCACGAAATTTCTCTGCATGAGTGGTTTCTTCCACTCCATGATCCTCTTCTTGTGGCTGCTCCACATCCCGAGGTTCACTGTTACCTGCATGCAAAACTTGCTCCCTCTTGAGCATCAGTTGCATGTCTTTCTCCCGCTTCCCAACAGTAGGAAGCTCCGTAGACATCCCATCTACTTCAAGTCTGTAGAGATTCTTTGTCCGAATCCCAACCTTCTTGACTTGTCCTTCCTCATCCACACTAACTCCTACACTCCGAAGCTCATCCCTACAGTGGACAAACTTTGTCAAGTATACCGGAATAGTGTCATTCTTCTCCATCTTTATTTTCCTGAGTTTATCCTTGAGCGCCAACTTCCTTTGGTCACTCTTGCTCTGGAACAATTCTGTCAAAGCTTTCCACATCAAGAATGGAGAAGCTTTACCATGCAGGCTGGATACTATGTGATCCTTCACGCCCTCCAATAGAATCCTTTGACACCTTGCTGTCTTCTTTTGCCAAGCTTCAATCACAGCAGCATCCGTAGAAGTAGGCTTTGGAATTTCTTTCTCTATGAATTTCAACAACCCATTGTCATCTAACACTGCCTCCATCCTGTCTTTCCATGCAATATAATTCGAGCTGCCTTCCAAGGCATACTCCAATCGCAATCCGACGAAAGACATCTTTGCTTTTGACACCAAGAAAAACAATTCTGCAATTTGAATTCCAACAGCTCCAAACTCCACCGCTTCTGATCTAAAATTCGTGAGAACAAATTATTTCCAAATCAGAGATCGACTACATGGGAATTTACCAGACCTTTCACCTTCAAAGAAGGATGAATCCGGAGGCTACCTGGCCCGATTGTAGACTCTGCCTGAAGAAATAAAATGCAATCACTTTCTGAATAATAGATCTGATGATCAATATCGCTCTGATACCATGTAGAAATTTGAATAATTTGTTGAATTATTCACCGAGATTATCCTGGTTACACACTATTTGAGCTTCATGCATAACACATAACCTCTTCAACACATTAATCATCACATGCGGAAATAAAAACAACAAGCGGTATTGAAAACATTCACATGCGCACATAGAAATTCAACACATATAACACAGTATGTATACCGGGGAAAGCTTACAGCTGAAAACCCCCTACTATCTGTAGATCTCACCCTTTCATCTACCTCTTCCACTGGTCTTTCACTGAACTGTCCATGCACTGAGTTAACTGATGTGTTCTTTAGTTGAATAATGAGTTAATAATTAGTGAATTAATTAATAATTAATTCACACCACTCATCTCTAGTGTATTAGTCAGTTTAACTAAATACAACTAGTTCAACTAAGTTAAACCGAACACAACTCCATCAACTGTCTCATCAACTCCACCAAACTCTGCCACATGAGTTCTAACTGAAGTCAAACATGCAATAGCTCAACTAACCCATAGGAAATTCGAATTTCCTTCTGCCAGCTACATGTGCCACATCTGTAGCTCGAATTGAAGTGCTCCAAGAGGATAAGATAAAGTTTATAGTCCAAATATTATTAAGGGCTAATAATATTTGACTGTTCTATTTTTAGACAGGCAGTCTAAAAATAGACTTCGATCTGTATGTATAAAAATAGATGTCCATCTATTTTTACCAACTTGACCAATCATCCAAGAATAGCATCCCGCAACTCCTAGACCATGCTCCATATGTCTAAAAATAGACATAGTCTAAAAATAGACTTTTCGACAAAAATCACATGTGTGGTCCCCACCTAGTTTAGGTGATCACTTTCCAACTAGGATCAGGAAAGATGTTTCAGGAGGCCTCCTTCATTGTTTCTTGTTGCCATTTTCAACAGAAAGTTCTAATTTTATGAAATCATGAGAATTGAAAACTAACTTAAACTTAAACCAAATTGCTATGAAAACAGAGCTTCTATCTACTGCAATTTTTAACCTGGTATGTAAACTAAAAGGAAATGAACTGAGCTATATAAAATATGGAAAGAATGAATTTAAGAAATGAATTTGCGAAATAAGAAAAAATAGAGCATTGAACTATTTAAACTGAACTTGAAAATGAAATCAAAGCATTAACTAGATTCAAACTACAAAATAGAAATGTGTTTGAAATAAACTAAAAATTGAAAGAAAATTACCTGATCTTCTTGCAGGAGCCCTTCGCAATGCAGTAGGTTTCTTTAACATTAAAAACGCATCAATGCATGAAGAAAAGGAGCTTTAAATTGAGATAAAAGTCTTCAAACAAAATACTCGCGAAAAATAAAAGATGGCGCAACCTGAATACATAGAGTTTCCATGGTTTTATAGAGTGAGTTTAATAATACGAAAGCTCTATGCCTACATGTCCCTTTAGAATCCTTATACAAGTTAAAAACTTAAACAAATATCGTTATCCTATCGATTTTCTATTAGGAAAGAAAATCAACAAAGTTGTGACACTCTCGAACTCTGTTTCTGAACGTTGCTATGTGTTGATTGCTACCTTTGACCATGTAAATGTGTGATCTCCTTGATGAATTGGTTTGGATAATTAGGAGGAGATCCATGATGGGATCATCCTCTATCTACCCATATACTCATTTGTTGAGTTGGCGCACTAGAACCTTGTTATCAATGAAGGTAGTTGCGGATATGTGGAATAGTTGCGGAATTGTGTTAATTCTGTAGATGAATGTAATATTTAACAAAACAATAGGGAATATTAAAAAATATGGAAAATAGGACACATAAATGTTTCAACTTTTCAAAACCATATGATTTCTGCCTTTATTAGGTTGATAGTTATGGGAGAAGAAGGAAAATATAGATGCAAAAGGGTGTCAAAACAAAACAATTCTGGGAATCTACAGATGGGCTGCCACAATACGGCTCAATGACTCTCTTCTTAAACATGTGATTACAATTGTTTTAATAAGTAAATTTTATTTGTTATGGGTTAAGTCTGCATGCTTACATTTACTACTTTAAGTAAAATATACCTTATTAATCATGTAGCTTAAGGGGTAATCCAATTAAACTTTCGCCATTTTTAAAACACTTGTATGTTTTGTCACCAACTAGACACATTCATTCTTAGTGTGTGCAATGGATGTCAGTTGATGTCAAATTTTTCTGTTTGTTTGAAAATAGAGGACTACCATAATTCCTAAGGAAAATAGGCATGTTCCTTGAAGATGCCACAAAAAAATCACTTATGATCTTCAAACTTGTGGCAGTAGAGCTGACAGAGAACAATGTATGTTTATCTTGTATTTCCATCATCTTACAATGGGTTTTCTATTTGTGACATGTGTTTTGAATCTTGAAGTGATTTCACAGTGAATTATATTTGAACGTGGTCTAATTCAAATACCAATGGAGGCTAATACATATTTGTATAACTTGCAGATAATTTGACATAAGCTTTATTATTTCTCTCTTGTTTAATGGAAAATGTCCATCAGGTCATATCCTGTCTATTTATACATTTTGCATATGGATAATTTATTGGGAACTTATTCATTGATATCAATTAATGAAAAATATATTTGCAACATTTACATGTGGAATTCATTACAAATGAAGGTGGAAATACAATCATATTACAATGGTACAAGAAAAAGAGTAGTTTTCATCATGTAAGTAAATACAATATCATTTGCCCAGTAATTGGATTAATAGTATGGTGTTATTTTTATCCTTTATCTTAAAGGCACATTGGTTATTTAAATTCTATATTTTTAGGAGGGGAATTTAGAAAGAAAGGTAAGAGGAGTGGGAAGAAAAATTGTAGACTTTAGAATGAAAAAAAGTTCAACAAAATTGCCTTTCCCTTTTCCTATTTGTGTGTCTCACATTAATGTAAAAGAAATTTGTTCTCACCGATGTTTTTTTCATATACTGAGAGTATACTCTCCACCTGTTAGTTATTATTCTTTACAAATTCAAACACTGGTTGGTACATCTTATGAATTGACTTGACTTCATGTATTAAACTCAAAATGAGTCGACATTGGGTGATGTATCTATTTTAGCCCATATGAGAACTACACAAAGTTTGCAACCCCAAAAAGTTTTTATACCTTATTTAAAATTTCAGTTGGCCTTTGGATTGAAATTTTCGTGTGCCTTTGTTTATTTGAATGTCAACAAATATGGTATATGTTGATGATGGAGATAGCTATGAAATATTTTATGATGATGACCTTGTGGTTATGATCACATCAATTCAAAGAATTATTATTGTGCATGCCTTCCTCTCTCATTTCAAAAGTGTAGTTGACTTGGTAGTTTACTTATTTACTTTATCGTAAGGTGTTTATGGGATAACACAAAGAGCTATCGAATTTTTTTCTTGTACAAGAAAAAAATTGTATAGTCTATGTTTGTATATTGTGAATATCATCAAGAATAAAATTTATATATTGTTTCAAAAATAGGATAGCTAGTCTGATGAAGTACCTACATGGGAGAAATGCAATGGGCATGATCTAGCCCACCTGAAGTTGTGAATCTTAAAATTCCATACGTCTACCATAATATTTGGACTCCAATATATGAAGTGATTTTTTTTAATGAAATTTTTTAACATTTAACCAACATAATGTTCTTGATGAATTTGGTGAACAATTTTTTATTGTTGTCAGTTTTTTCTGTAGAAGCGAAGTTAATAGTTCTCAAAAAAATAGAGAGTAATTATATTAAAATTTTGTATGCTCGTGTGTAGTGCATATACAATATTCATGATATTTTATGTCTAGTAAGACACAAAAATAGACACTAAACAATGATTTAAAGTTGTTGTTACTTATCACTTATGCCTAGGTTTCTATAATAAGGGAAATTTCAATTTTCCTTTTGAGTGAACATTCGAGAGTTTTAATCAAAGAAAAGATTCAATCAATTGTGTTACATTGAATATATTTATGTATTATTTGTTGAAATGGCTCCCATTCAGGGCTTCTAATTTAATTTTCCCTTAATTAAATTGGAAGAGAAATTGTAATTTCATCTCATGACAGCTTGTATTAGTTAACTAAGTCAGAAAGATTGAGTTAACTTAGGAAATTCGAGTTGAGGGTCAAAGAGGAGGCATGTTGAGGATTTTCCTATTTTAGGGGGTCCAGTTATAGTTATTTGTGAGTTTTAATTATTTAACTCAATTAATTGAGTTAAAAAAAATTTAACTAGTTCTAACTAAGAGATGACCTACTGAGAGGTCTAGTGAATTAAATCTAATTTAATTCACAATGAGTGATAAATAATTTAACTGGTAATTCACTATAAATATTTGTTTCATGTTATTTCTAAGGAAGGCCCAAACTAAGGTTAAAGGGATGATAACTATCAGTTGTATAATTAGAAAATTGTACAGGTCAGTTATAGAGTCATGTGGAAGCCTATAATGCATTGCACAATCAATTCCAAGGAATATCCTATTTAATAGGGTGAAAATCCCTTGAGGAATGCATGAGCAAGGCTGTCTAAGAAAAGGTTGGGAATTGGTTAAGTACTTGAATGATTTTTCCTATATCAAAGTGAGATAGTTGGAAGAGTGCACAAGTTTCTTAGAGAGATAAAAACATTGTATTTTTTCATGTTCTTGACTTTATACAATATAAATATAGAGGGGATTTAGGTAGTGTGCTTTCCCCATATACATATTGTGTTGTCTGATTGATTTATTTATTCCTCTTACTTGTTATGTGATTGTGCGATCATGTTTTGTTTCCGCAAATTGTAGAAGGATTCAGTATTTTGTTTTAGTACATTACAAGATCAGATTGAATCCCTTGGTTAGAATTTCTATGTGGTATCAGGGCGCCAGGAATCACAATAAAAGAGAATAAATTGAGTTTTTTTTGAACAAGTAATCAAACTTGCAGATTCATTCTTCGGGAGCAGCAACAAATCAAGATGCCTTTCAATGGCTTGAGACTCGAATATTCACTCGAGGGAAATTCAAATTACATAGCATGGAAGGACAAAATGGAGATAGTTTTGGAGGAAAATGGACTGAAGGCATTCATTGACAGTGATATTCCTCAGCGCACTACAGCTGATGCTCAACAACTTGATGCATGGAAGAAGAGTGTAGTGAATGCGAGAAGGATCATGTTAGAAGGAGTTAGAGATCATATTTTCTCGAGAGAGTCAGGTAAACATATTTCTATAGGAATTCTAGAGGGTGCACTTGCACAGAGAGACACATGAAAATGGTGTACATTGGGGAAGTATACCAAGACTAATTTTCACGATAAGAAAATCCAAGAAAAGGTGATCCTTGATATACTTCACTCAGACATGTGTGGACCATTCTCAACAAATTCCACAACAAAACATAGGTATTAGTTGATTTATGTTGATGATTTTTCAATAAAGTGTTGGATTTTCTTCATGCAGAAGAAAGATCATACGTTCTCCAAGTTTTGTGAGTTCAAAGAACTTGTCGAGAAATATACAAGGAAGAAAGTGAAGGTTCTGAGGAGCGACAATGGTGGAGAATATATCTCTAATGAATTCAAGAACTTCTGTTAAGAAATTCTATAATGAATATCTGACAACAATGTTCGACGAATTTTTGACACCAACCCATGAGATTAACTTCAGTTTTTCAACCGCAATCCGTCAAAAAATACTCGATGATTAGGCACAATATATAATCGGATATCTGATGTCAAGTTGTCGAAAAATTTTCAATGACTGGCCATCACGGGCAGCGGATGTTCAACTTGAATCTCGTCGAACTTCCAACGAGTAGTGAAGTGTTGGATATTTGATGAAATCTCACCAATTAAATTATGACTTAGGTGCGTCAGATAACTGATGAAAATGAGTCGAATATCTGACGAATTTATGTTATATTTTGTCCATAGTTGTACTAGTTGATCCTCACCAACAGAGAAGAAGAGTACTTTTGGTACACTTGATCAAAAATATTCTCTTGACACGCTCCATCACTTTCAAATAGTTGGAAATGGGGAGGATGCATTATCGGCAACACAAACTCAAATTATTTGAGGGCATTACCACATATAAAAAATATTGGACATGCAAAAACAAATGCTAGTGAAGATCATTTTGAACTAAGAAGTGAGGTGCTATCTAAACTTCTTCCTTTGAGCAATTACCAAAGTTGCCTCAAGAAATGAGTGGAGGAAATTATCAGTTCATTCATGTTGATACAAATATTGATAATGATATTTACATTAACGATGTTTTTATGAGTATATATTTCAATGTGTTGGAAATAAGAGTTTGGAGTTGCAGGGACAAGAATTGCGACAAGAGGAGTTAAAGAAACGTGAGTTGCAACATGATCAATCCAAGAATCACAACAATGAAATGGAAGATTTACATTTCTGATGAATCTCTGGGCATTGGGTTTAGGGCCTGAGTGACATCTTTCAAACATAAATGTTGTCATGTTAATTTGAAGTATCCAATGCAGATACAAGATCCTTCTTGTCGTGTTGCAAGCAGAGATCGATACGAATCCACCAGTGAGGACATATTATCTTTGTATGTGAAAAGCGCTTCTTGTATTCAAAGAAGGTTAACCATTAATTGTCTCAAGTGACACATTACATAATAGTATTAAACAATGTTGCATTAAAGTATTAAGAAAAAATTAATTTTCTATAAAAAAATTTAAAGTGGACTCCACACATATAAGCTTACATTTTCCATCTGAATAGGTATAGGGTTTTTTCAAGGCTTCATTCTCTCTATTGAGATCTATTAAGTTAAATGAATTCAAGGAATCTCTAACACACAAAATAACCCCAAGAAAAATCTTGTAAGTTGATGAGACCAACTAAGATGCAATGATTATTTGGCATAAATGCATAATGAAACAATCCTACGCCAACCCTATAAAAAAATATTTATTATATATAATTCTCCAACAGATAATTAAGTGATTGTATCATGGATGGTATGGCAAGGGAAATGATTCTTTAGTCTTTAGCAATAAAGGCCTAAAAATTTGATCCCAAGAGTGTGAAATTAAATTTTACATTACAAAGAAATTTCATCCCATGTTTTGATAATATAAAGATTAATTAAATTATTTAAAATGTGGTTTTATAATATTTTATTCAATAATACACTGACTTATCCACACTATTCAAATACGAAATTTTATAAATATTTACAGTATAATCTAAAATCACATGTCATAAATTCATCTCTCTCTCTCTCTCTCTCTCTATTGAATGTTACTAATTCACTAAATAACAATTAATTTGAAATAGAAGAATGTAATATTATAGCTAATTATAAAATTAATAATAGCCAATGATTTTAGAGTGAGTTCAACATTTTAATGACATATAGATTCATAGAGAAAGTGGGAAACTTTTATTTAGTAAAGAAGAAATAATAATAATAAAACACATTGCAATGTCTAAATTAATAATATTAAACTAGCCTAAATCCATTTTAAACTCATATCTATCAAGAGGAACAAATATCTAAATGTGTAAACATTTCCTCAATTTATAATTAGTGTCTTTCCAAAGTTTTATTGACAAGGTTTCAATAAATGCTATAATGTTTAATATATTCAAATTCATCATATCTATACAATTAATCACTTTAATATACCACTATGGCATCACTTCTAATGGACATTTTAACTTTTATTTAAGGGAGATTATAATTCCATTAGACAAAGTTACAAAATAATCAATTTTTTATGAGTAATATGCTTCTTTTTCTAACATAAGTACTATCTTTCTAATATTTCACTCTTCATTTCTAACTTAAATATTATAAATTTCCTTTTTAAATATTTCTCATACTTCTCCTTTTTTGTTTTATTTTTTATTTTGTTTTCATTAAAATATTCAATTTTAATATTATATTTCATTTTTCTAACCTAACATAAGTATTATGTTCTTATATTTATTTTCTCCTTTTTTAACCTAGTTATATTTCTTTGTAAGAATTCCATTTTCTTAACTTTTATCCTATATTTCTCTATGTTTTTTGTATTCAAAATCACAATAATATATATTGTTTAACCATTTTACCCCATATATATATATATATATATATATATATATATATATATATATATATATATATATATATATATATATTTCTTTTCTCCTTTATATATATATATTTTTAAGCCTTCCATTTTCTTAACTTTTATGCTATATTTCCCTATGTTTTTTATATTCACAATCACAATAATATATATTGGTTAACCATTTTAATATATATATATATATATATATATATATATATATATATATATATATATTGTGATATTTTCTTTAAATTGTATTTTAATTTTAATCCAATTTTAAGGTTCAAAACAAGAATAGGTAAAGTATGTATGCCTTAGTAGACTTAGCGGTTAAATCTGTGTCCAGAGGTAGGTCTCTTGTCCCTTGACCTTAAAATTAGGTAAAATATTTGAAAATAAAAATAAAATTATTTAACATTTTTTGGTTAAATTTTATAAAATATTTTACCTAATTTATAATAATAAAACTATATATATATATATATAAACTCTTTCTTGATCAGATTTCTCATTTTTTCCTCATGATGAACCACGCTGGTTGGTTTGAAACTCGTTGGCAATTTTGTTTTTACATGTGATTTTCACCTAAAAAAATTTTATACACAATTTATGGATCAGAGAAGCCAAATTCCTAATAAAATAAGAAAAATAACATTTTACTATAAAAAATTAACTCTATGTATAAATATAGACTATGAAAATGGATTATAATTATTTGTGTATAATATTTTGGAGTATTGTAACATAATAGCTTGGTAAAAATTTTTTTTTGCTGTTTTCGCTACCAATTGTCTTTCCAGAGAAAAAATATTAAAGATATAATTTAATTAGTCATTGTATGTTTTGAGAGTGTGATAATGGTAGTAATAATGTCGTCCTCTATTAAAATTTTTTTGTTGAATGTTCCCAAATATCGACTGTCCAGACTACCCACCCATTTCAATGCACAACAATTTGCTTTCTTCATTTGCAATAAAAGCTTTCATAGCATGCAGAACAAAATCTGCACCCGCACCCCATGCAAAGTGAAAAGTGATGGTGGGAACCGTGATTTTCAATGTATGAGGAGACAACCTGTAACAGTCATCCAGGCTGATGGCCGATCCATTGGCCTAGCCGTAGTCTAAAAAACTCACAGAATAACCCAGAAATTCTGGTAAGATTTTGAAAATTCTGGCAAATATTTATCATAATCTTGTTTACAATTGTTAAACTTCATTATTTTGGGTGCCTTAAAGGTTTTTGATAGTGTTGAATCCATTTCCACTATAAAAAAAGTAATTCAAACACTCCAACTACTTGATTTTTTTCATTTTTTTAAACCAAATTCCGGCAAACAAATTGTCGTCCAAGCTATTATGTTCTGTCTGGTAGACAACTCCATTGGCCGCAGGAGATAAATTAATGTTCTGCGAAATGACACTCTTCAAGGTACTGTACCCATGCTTAATTAGTGTTCTGCTGAACAACCCTCTTCAAGGTACTATACCCATTATTCAACAAATAAGTTATGGTCGTTCCAAAACTGATGATAATTCCCCACTACCATTTGCGTTGAGATCGAAAGTGCGTTGGGGCAGATCAAGTCGGTAGCCATGTATATTGATTCCTTTGACGTGAAAATAATAGAAATTGGGTTGTGAATCGCTGCAAACGAGCGGAGTGGATTTGATGCCTGGGCAGTGTAAATCTACAGAGCTTCTGAAGAGCAGAGGGTTGGTTTTGGAAGCAGGGTCATCCATTGAAACAAATAGTAAGAAAATTTGGGAGCAATGAACTCTTATGACTTGGCGGTATTCCCTGCAACTCTTAAAAATTTGTTTTAAACTTTTCCAACGGAAGTGTTGAATTTGATATCTTGAGCGCTGAGTGACATTGAACCCAGAAAAGTGGACATGTAACTTCATCAATTACATCAACGCTAAGGGATTTAGAGTGGTCTTGTCCACCATCGGAATTAACTGCCTCAAATACAAAGAGTTGTGACACCTGCCGGAGTAGGAACGATGGAGTAGCCACGAAAAATAGGGCAACTAATATTTTCTAGGCTATTGGCCCATTAATGTCCCTGAAGTAACAATGACCATGAAAACTCATGCCATGCACTTCATTTTGTTGAAACCCCATCTTATCATCCAGTACTTTCATTGAGCTATTAACTTTTCAAAATATTTGCGCAGCCTAAAATCACAAAGATCTCTCGCTCCAGATCATAACGTCTGGTTTAATTAAACTGTGAAGTTCGGGGTTAAAATTAAACTGTGAAGTTTGAGTTATGCCCGCAGAACATAATTCTTCATTTTACGGAAACCGGCGTGGGCGACAATGGAAGTGAGGGTGGAAAAAACCAGACAGAGCTCACTACTGGCCTCCTTTCCCTTCCGCGAGTTTGAGATATATATTTTTTCCTTTAAATTTTTGTGTGTTTTCAGATAACTTGGGCCTGCAGTATAATATTTGTTTTTCGAGGGTGGAAAAAATGAGACAGATCTCGACAGATATCACCACGGGCCTTCTTTTTCCCTTCTTTATATTATTGTGTTCGCAGATAATGTGGCCTGTAGTATAATATGTTGAAACATTTAAACCCCAACTGAAACTGCGGCAAAGGACAACAGGAGCAATTTATTTTTGTTTTTACTTGCACACAACCTCACATTCAACTCAAGTTTTAAAACACTGCAAATTTCAAGTTTCTAGTTAAATGGTCGTAGCCATGCTTCACATTGAAGGATCGTGGTTTGACCATGCAACACCAGGTTTCTTTATTCTCTACACCATGCCACTTTAAACTCTGTAGCCTCCCTGCCATTACAACGCACCAACCTACATTTAAAACCCTGCAAAAACCACAACTTTTACCACGCGTTGAATTTTTTTGAATGGGCCACGTAATGTTTGTGGATCCCATAGTTCGAGTCAACTCCACCGTGAACCAATCAACGTCTTATCGCACAACTCCAAAGCCCAGTCAGCCAATGAAGAAATGGATGCGATAAGGAATTATAAACCAGTGAAGTGTTTATCGCAAATCCAGAATCCTACGTCAATAGCTCAAAATCTGGATGCGATAACTTTATCAAAAGGAGTTTTGACTTATAATTTTGAAGTCCACGAAAAATATTTCATTAAGGTTTTAACTTTAGGAAATTTAAAATTTTAATGTTTTATATTTGTATTAAAATGTTGCGGCAGTTTTAACTTTTAAAGCATTGGTTATATATTATTAAAGATTTTTAATATATATATATATATATATTATAAACATAGTATGTTTATAATATATATATAAAAACAACAGCGTGAAATATGTGAGTAATGTAATCAAGCCCGAAGGCTAAAAAAAATAGAAAGCATTGTGTGTGCATCTTTTTTTTACTGTGTTTTATTTTTATGCCGAGAGCAATATAAAAAAAAAAATCCAGAGAGTGAAACACAGTGATACTGTGTATTAAAAAAAAATAGAGTATTGTATGCAGAGATAGCACTGTGTTAAAAAACAGAGTTTGAAGACAGAGAGAAAAAGGTAGAAAGTTGTGTTTTGTAGCAGCTAAGTGCAAATTTATTTTGTAATCCTCAACTGAAGATTCAGAAGAAGAAATTGTAATTTTTTAATTGTTTCTCAAGATTAATGAAATATAAGTTTTATGCATCTCTATCCTTAATTTTTACAGTTAAATCTTTGTGTTTAGTTGAGGAATTTTGTTCCTTTGTGTGTTAGAATTACTCAGAAAATTCCAACATGGTATCAGAGCTAGTCCAAGCTCTTTGAAGTTTTTCAAAGAAGTTGAAGGAAGGAGCTTGTTGCAGCTTTTGACCAGCAGAATAAAGGCTCAGCAAAAGCAAGGTATTTACCTCAAAACAAAGTTTTGTTTTGTTTTAAGGATTTCAGTCTAGAGAAGTCTCTTGAAGATAGAGGTTAATCTCTCAGCAGTGAGAAGGTTCATTTAGAAACACAGTCAAGTTTTTTTTTTTTTAAAGCATAGTTCAATAAGCTAGCCATGGTAGGAGCCAACACAAGCACGAGTATAGGAAATACTCAACTCCCATAGTTCAATGGGAAGAACTATGAATATTGGGAAATCACAATGAGAGCTCTGTTTGCCTCTCAAGATTTATGGGAGATAGTTGAAGATGGTCTAGAAGAACCAGCAGATGAAAATGCATTTAATGTCTTAACACAACAGAGAAGGATTTGCTGAAGAGTAATAGGAAGAAGGACTCAAAAGCCCTCTTCTATCTCTTTCAAGCAGTGCATGAAAGTGTATTTCTAAGGATTGCAGCAACTAAGAGGTCCAAGGATGCATGGGATACTCTCCAAATAGCCTATCAAGGTATGGAGAAGATAAAGACAAAAAAGCTTCAATTAATGAGAAGGGATTTTGAAGTCATTTTCATGAAAGATTCTAACACAATAGACTCATTATTCACACATCTGATTTGGTTGGTTACGCAAATGAGATCTCATGGAGAGACAATAGAAGAAAGAATAATAGTGGAGAAAGTATTGAGGATCTTACCCTTCAGGTTTGATGTGATAGTCACAACCATTGAAGAGATAAAGTATCTCTCAAAGTTTACAGCTGATGAGCTTCATGCATCATTGATGACACATGAAAAAATATTGGGAAGAACATCAAACTCATCTTTGGAGCATGCCTTCAAGACCCAAATGTCCTTTGGAAGAGGAAGAGGTCAAGGCAGAGGAAACTACAGAGGAAAAGGAAGAAGCAGAAGCCAAAACATAGGAGGAAGATACATCCCTGCAAATACCAGTGGAAGGGGCAGCAATCAAATTCAAAATCAAGGCCAAGGCAACAACCAACAAGGAGGAAAACATCAAGCACATGGAGAAAGGTATGATAAATCCCAAGTCCAATGTCATTACTATAAGAAGTATGGCCATTATGCCAATGAATGTAGGAATAAACAGAGTGACATGGGTAGTAGACCCAGTGCTAATTTTACTAAAGAAAATATCAATCAAGAGAAGTTGTTTTTAGCATGTAATATCGCTGAATAAAAGAGTGATGATATATGGTTTCTATATTGAGGATGTAGAAACCATATGACTGGAAACATTTCTATGTTTTCCATGATTGATGAAAATGTGAAGTCTCAAGTAAAATTGAGGACAGAGAGTAAGGTCTTTGTCATGGGAAAAGGCAGAGTAAGTGTTTTGACAAAGAAGGGAGAAAGAAAAACCATATCAGATGTTTATTATGTGCGTGATATGAAGTGTAACCTTTTGAGCATTGGACAACTCATTCAAAAGGACTACAATGTATTTTTTGAAGATGATGTATGCACCATCATGGATAAACCACCAAGAAAGCAATGAATTGCACAAGTGAAGATGACAAGGAACATAATGTTCCCTCTCAAGATGAGAGCAGATTTGAAGAAAGGAGATGCCATTGCAGCAATGACACAAGGGACTTACCAAAGAGAATAAAAGTATGAAAATTGGTTATGGAACTTGAGATTTGGACATATCAACTTTGGAGGTCTGAATTTTTTTCACAGGAAAGGAATGGTAAAGGGATTACCATTGATTGAAAAGAAAAATAGCCTTTGTGAAGGCTGCATGTTGGGCAAACAACACAGAGAAAGCTTTCCATCAGGAAAGAGCATAAGGGAAAAGGCACCCTTAGAAATTATCCATTCAGATTTGTGTGGACCAATGCAAACACCATCATTAGTACGTAGCCACTATATGCTGACCTTTATTGATGACTACACAAAAAAAAAATGGGTATACTTCTTGAAGTTGAAGAGTGAAGTGTTTGAGAAATTTTGCCACTTTAAGGCTCTTGTTGAGAACCAAAGTGGGCAGCATATTAAGGTCTTAAGAACAAACAGAGGAGGAGAATTCATCTCCAAATAATTTCTGCAAAATGGGATACACAAGCAATTTTCAATAAGGTACACACCACAGCAAAATGGAGTTGCTGAAAGGAAAAATAGAACCATCATGGACATGGTAAGAAGCATGTTGAAGGCAAAACATTTGCCAAATGAATATTGAGTTGAAGCTGTACCTTGTGCACCATATATTCTGAATAGATGCCCAACCAAAGTTGTAATGAACAGAGTTCTGGAAGAAGCATGGAGTGGCATAAAACAGTTTGTCACCCACATGAGATTTTTTGGTTGTGTGGCTTATGCACACATTCCAGGTAAGCTAAGGAAAAAGTTGTACAGTAAGGGGAAGAAGTGCATATTTATTGGATACAGTGGAGAATCAAAGACATATAGACTGTATAACCTATCCACCAAGAAGTTTGTTATAAGTAGAGATGTACAGTTCACCAAGGAAGAAGCTTGGGATGGAAGCCTAGAGAAAACAATGAATGTGAAGAGTTGTTTGTCTCATGATGAAGATGAGGAAGAAATGGTTAAAATACATCCCTCATTAGCAGCACCACCTCCACCAACACAAGGAAAACAAGGGACACCACAAGAAGGTATGAGAACACCCTTGAGAAGTGATGACAGTGCTTCTCCAAGCACATAACAAGGAGAAGATTTGAGTGCTTCTTCAAGCACAAGTACACCAAGTGAAAGAGGAACCAGATTCAGAATTTTGAATGAGATTTATGAGCAAGAGGCAGAAAATGAAGGTATGAACTCTTTATTTGCATTGTATTTTCATGTAGAAGATCCTATTCATTTTGAAGAAGCTGTAAAAGATAATAAATGGATAGATGCTATGGATGAAGAGATAAATGCCATAGAGAAGAATAATACATGGGAATTGGTTAATCTCCTAAAAGGTAAGGAAGTTATTGGAGTGAAATGGGTTTATAAAACAAAAATAAATGTTGAAGGTAAGATTGAAAGGCACAAGGCCAGACTTGTTGTCAAGGGCTACAAGCAGCAACAAGGAAGAGATTATGAAGAAACATTTGCATCGATTGCAAGAATGGAAACAGTAAGAGCAGTGTTGTCCATAGCAGCACAACACAAGTGGAAATTTTACCAAATGGACATGAAATAAACATTCCTAAATGGAGTATTGATGGAAGAGGTTTATGTTGAACAACCTCTGGGATATGAGAAAGTAGGCCTATAGCACAAAGTATGCATATTGAAGAAAGCTCTGTATGGGCTGAAACAAGCACCAAGAGCATGGTATAGTAGGATAGATGCCTATCTACTGGAAAATGGGTTTGATAAATGTGAAGGAGAACCCACATTATACATCAAAGAGAAATATGGTAAGATTCTCATTGTTGTTCTATATTTTGATGATGTGATATTCATAAGTAATGATGCTTACCTCATTGAGAATTTCAAGATAGTCAGGAAAGAAGAATTTGAGATGACTGATATGGGATTACTGAGATACTTATTTGGAATAGAAGTAGAGAAAAATGAAAATAAGATTTTTATCTCTCAAGCTAAATATTTAAATGAAGTTTTGGAAAGATTTAACATGAAGGATTGAAAGGAATCAATTACTCCTACAATTATGGGATTGAATTGAGCAAAGAAGACAACAACAAGGATTTTGATCCAAGTTGGTACAAAAACATAGTTGGCAACCTCATGTATTTGACTACAACTAGGCCTGATATTATGCATGCTCTGAGTTTAATTTCCAGATTTTTGGAAAGGCCAAAGGAGACACATTGACAAGCAACAAAAAGAATTATGAGGTATGCAAAAGGAACAAAAAGGTATGGTATTTTATACACCACTTCAGAAAATTTTGAATTGATTGGATATACTGACAGTGATTGTGCTGGAAGTATAGATGACAGGAAAAGCACCTCTAGATATGTTTTTCATATGGGATCAGGAGCCATTTCATGGGCTTCTAAGAAACAACCAATTTTGGCTTTATCAACAACAGAGACAAAGTATGTGGCAGCTACAGCAGCAACATGTCAAGCAGTTTGGATGAGGAGAATGTTGAGGAGTTTGTGTCATGAACAGGTAAAAGGCACAACAATTTATTGTGATAATAGCTCAGCAATAGCATTGCCAAATAATTCAGTGTTTCATAAGAGAACGAAACACATTGATACCAAGTATTACTACATCAGAGAGCTAGTGAAAAATGGTGAAATTGTTTTGCAAGATTTCAGAACTGAAGAGTAGTTTGCTGATATACTGACAAAACCATTGGGGCAGAAAAGTTTTGATTATTTGAGAAAATTTCTGGGTATGGAAGAGAATCCAGCAGTTGTGTTTAAGGGGGAGTGTTGAAACATTTAAGCCCCAACTGCAACTGTGGCAAAGGACAACAGGAGTAGTTTTTTTTTTTCTTTTTCTTGCACACAACCTCACATTCAACTCAAGTTTTAAATCACTGAAAATTTCAAGTTTCTGGTTAAATGGCCGTATCCATGCTTCTCATTGAAGGATCATGGTTGATCACGCAACACCAGGTTTCTTTATTCTCTACACCATGCCGCTTTAAACTCTGCAACCTCCCCGCCATTACAACACACCAACTTTCATTTAAAACCCTACAGAAACCACAGCTTTTACCGCGCGTTGAATTTTTTTGAATGGGCCACGTAATTTTTGTGGAGCCCATAGCCCGAGTCAACTCCACCATGAACCAATCAATGCCTTATCGCACAAATCCAAAGCCCAGTCAGCCAACGAAGAAATGGATGCGATAAGGAATTATAAACCAGTGAAGTGTTTATCGCAAATCCGGAATCCTACGTCAGCAGCTCAAAATTTGGATGCGATAACTTTACCAAAAGGAGTTTTGACTTATAAGTTTGAAGTTCGCGAAAAATATTTCATTAAGTTTTTAACTTTAGGATTAAAATTTTAATGTTTTATATTTGTATTAAAATGTTGCGACAGTTTTAACTTTTAAAACATTGGTTATATATTATTAAAGCTTTATATATATATATATATATATATATATATATATATATATATAAAACAGGGTGAAATATGTGAGTAATGTAGTGTATTGTAATCAAACCCCAAGGCTGAAAAAATAGAAAGCACTGTGTGTGCATCTTTTTTTTACTGTGTTTTATTTTTATGCCGAGATAAATATAAAACAAAAAAGCCAGAGAGTGAAACACAGTGAGACTATGTATTAAAAAAAAACAGAGCATTGTATGCAGAGATAGCAGTGTGTTAAAAATCAGAGTTTGAAGACAGAGAGCAAAAGGCAGAACGTTGTGTTTTGCAGCAGCTAAGTGCAAATTTTTTTTGTAATCCTGAATTGAAGATTCAGAAGAAGAAATTGTAATTTTGTAATTGTTTCTCAAGCTTAATGAAATAGAAGTTTTATGCATCTCTGTCTAGAATTTTACAATTAAATCTATGTGTTTAGTTGAGGAATTTTATTCCTTTGTGTGTTAGAATTACTCAGAAAATTCCAACATAATATCTACAGTATTTGTTTTGAAATTATCATCAATATTACATATTCAGAAGGATCGTCATCATTTGCAGTGTTTGTTTTGAAATTATCATCAATATTACATAGTGAGAAGGATCGTCATCATTTAAAATCTAGACCAATCACTTTTTATGGGGTAATTAAACTTTATTTTAATAAATATAGTATAGATTAAAAATTAAAAATTATAAGTTAAATTATTTAATTTATATAAATACCATTTAATGTTTTAACACATAAATATAAACTAAATTTTAAATAACAACAAAAAATACATAGCAACCACAGTACGTGTTAGGTTTTTTTTTTTTTTTTTGGTACATTTTAATAATTATATAGAAATAATTTTAGTAATGGTAAAATGAGTGATTTAATTAATGTTTTATTTGAGATTACATAATAATTTTAGAAAAAATATTGAATATATTAGATTTTATAACTTCAAGAGATTTAGGGATAGGATCAAATAATGTAAATATGTTATGTAAAATATTATGAGGATTTTGATTCAAACTTTGATTAACTAGTGTTGATATTAAAGGTACAAGTTGTACAAAAAGTGAATATAGTGGTAGAGGACGGAATCAACCCTATTTCATATGAGTACAATGTGATGAAACTTGCAGAGAGATTAATATACAATACCTTAGACATGGTGCACCTAGTGGTTATAGTGGCAGTGAACAAAATCAACCTTGTCCCATACAGGTACAATGTTATGAACCTTGCACTAAAATTAATATACAAGACCCTAGACATGGTGTACCTAGTGGTCATAATGACATTAGTTATGCAATTACAAGACTCTGTTTTTGACTCCGCTAGAATGGAAATTTTTAATTAGAATGTTTCCTTTTATAATTTATGAAACTTGTTATAAAATTTAATATTTAAATATATTTTTTTCATGATATAAAAAATTGATACTTTCATTAAAAATTGTTAATTATATTTTTTTTCAAATTTAAATTTTAATGATTAATAATTTTATTATTCTCAAATTAATATAAGATGAAATCCAATAAGGAATAGAAATATTTGTCATATATTATCCTTTTCAAAAGGTTACCCTTAGTTTTTTTTTTAAACATAAGCAGGGGACATTTACCCTTTGTTTTTCTAAGTCACATAGATAGTACAAAATGAATATGTTTATAAAAAACATTGTCTGCAATTACCATCCTGATATATAAATGCTTGAGAGCATGAGGAAAGTATATATATATATATATATATATATATATATATATATATATATTTCTAAAAGGACCAAAAATACCACAAAGATGAAGATCTAACAATTTTCTTACACATTAACATAAAATATGCATAGAGACTAGAACCTATTACTTGAACTTTGGTAGAAGATGAATTGTTGAGTTTTGGGTTGGTAGAGAGAGGTCCCCAAGTCGCTAAGGCAAGCCCGAGGAAATTGGAGGATAAAAAAAAGAAGGGACCACAGAAGAGTTATGATGAGATGAAGTAGATCTCTCAGAACCACCAAAACTATCACCATGTAAGAGGGCCACATTGTCATCCTTCACAAATTTAAGCATAAATTCTTGGAATAAGTCTACTCATACTTTTAGATAAAGGTGTGCATATAGCCAAACTTCACCACTAAGACTTTCCACTCCACCTACCATGTCCCTAACTTCCAACCTCTAATAATTTCCTACAATTTCATTTTTTATTTCTTGTAGAGCTTCTTCATGTTGCCAAAGTTGTGTCCAAATCACAGTTCCTTATATTTTTTTCTCTTTTCCAATCTAGTGCAATTAACATAAATATGGCAGTAGAAGGGAAATTAAATCATGAATTCAGATGGGAGCCAGGGATGAAGAAACTTCCACCCTCCTAAGAGATTTCCTAAGAGTAGAAACATCAATTTTCATTACAACCAATCTCTTCTAGGGAATGACACTAGGGAAATCCCAACTTGGTTGCATGTGATGTGACTAGGGCATTTATTCCCCATGGTGCAACAAAGGATTTTCATGTGAGCAGTGGGGGTGGGAGCATGTTCTGACTTGAACCTCTTGTGCATACTTAATATGCATTGCTACTTCTCGATGGTTCCTTTGAGGGTGAAACTTGGAGTTCTAAAAATTTCATGGAATTGGAAAATTGTCATGTAGGTCATTAAAAAGAAAAGTCCCTTTTTCACTAAGGTGAATGGAAACATGGGATGCCACACTATTTTTAAATATTTGGATATGAAACCAATCAATGGAACTCTATTGTGGCAATCATGTCTTTGATTTGGGAGAGTATTGTTTGCATTTTGAGATCCCTTGCATAAATATTATTATGCATATTATGAATGAGGATTAGAGAGTCTCCAAAGAAAATGATATGGCGAGGGTAAAGAGAGAAAGATGCGATTAAGGCTTGATAGAGAGCTTAATATTCAACAATATTGTTAGACATGACCCTTAAATTCCAAGAAAACTTTCCTTCTATAATTCCTCTACGGTGAAAGACTACTTCCTTGGCACCTACCTCCCCTGGGTTGCCTTTCAAGGTACCATATAGAAAAAGAATAAAATAGTTCTTTGATGTCCACCATTTGGAGAATTATTCTTGAGAAATATGAAGCTACCATCATTATTTGGGAGAATGGGACAGAGATAGATAGAGAGAGAGGATGTGATCTAAAATGAAAACTTGAAGGTGATAGGAAATATGCAAGTTAAGTTTTATGTCTTTTAGGAAGTGGATCAATTTGCAAAAGAAGATAAATTTAATGGTTATTAAACTCAATTTGCAGCATAAAAAAAAAATACAAATATACCATACACAAAAAAATAAGACAACAAAATGATAAAGGATTTCACCCCTCTTGGGATACATTTCCCGGTCTAGCTTCCATTGTTGGGCCTATTTCATTAAGTGCTCAAATATGTGATTTCATGGATTTAGAGTGCTCAAAATGAAAAAATAATGTCTCAAATTGCTCAAGAATAGTCAAAAACCCCAAGATGGGCTCTTGTTAGTCTCAATTTGGCCAAAAAATGAGAAATTTATGCTCTAGAGATGTTACTACTCTGCAAAATGGACTCCCCTGTTAACTATTCTACAAATTCCACCTTTTCCGAGACTTTCGAGTGACATTTTCTCTCGAAGTCGGTGAGATTCCCGCTAGTTCGGGTGCAATTTTTTGAATTCTTTAAAAGCCCAATGAACCATATGGGAGGAAAATTAAGGCCACATTGGTCCATGCGCCTAGGTTCTGGGGCTAACCACCCTCCCCCGTCGGCATAGGCCCCACGTCCTCCTGGCCATGGTTTTATTTTCGCCACATAACCCTGGGTTGGCCCCGAATTTTTTCATTTGTTAGTTTGTCTGCACCCATGGTTTCGACCGCTGGATAGGACCTTCGATAGGGTAAGGGTTAGCCCCATTCATCTACCGCCACTTCGGAGCCTCCGCTGTCCGTCCTGTGGTAACTCATGAGACCACAATCTGGGACCTTACCCCAAGCCCCTTTCGGTAAGCACTAACACTACAAGTAAAAGACCCTCTAGCGGATGTTTTTGAGGACCCCTTATAAAAATAACCCAAATATCCATTTGTAGTGGATGTTTCTAGAGGGGTTTGGCGGGTGGAGGTTTTTGTAGATGTTTTTTGTCCAATGCGTTTCTCATCCTATACTGCACCGGCGCGTTCAACTAGAAAAGCACCACACATCACATTCAAATGGACTAATAAAAATTTAATTGATATGAATATTGTTATGTTGTACTATACAACAACCCCCCATTTATTTTTATAAATAGGGACCATCTAGAAATAAATAGGAAATTCTGTTTATAATTTCCTAAAATAAAAAACTTAAAAAATTAAAATTTTATATTTTTTCCTTAAAATCGCATCGCATATTACATATCTTATTTAAAAAATAATTATAAAACGTAAAATATGCAAATTGCGAAATGCTCTTTAAGCCTTTCCGAAATAATAATTAAAAAACCTTGTAAAAAATTCAAATCATTGTTTTATTTTGTTTTCCTTTTCGCATCTCACTTTATTTAATCAATAAACCTTTAAGAAACAAACAATATAAGTTGTGATACCCGTAGACCCAACAAGAAAATAAACTAGGAAATATAAAATCTTTCGCTATCACAGTCACTTTAAGTTTTGCGCAATTCGCATTGCGCGCAACTTATAATATATACTTAAACGCTATTCTATAAAAATTGTGATGTGCAATTTGCACAGATCGCATTTCACAGCCTTTAAGGGTCAAACATCACAAAATATTATAAGGAATGATTGTGATCTGTGTATTAAATTAATTCAGTGTGTGAAAACAACTTGTGTCAAATCAAATGGAATTTAAGATCCTGACGGCTTTAAAATGATTGATAGATCTTACGTGCGAAGCCATGTGAAATATTAAATTAGGAATTAGGAAAGATGATAGATAGATCGACATCTTCTCCCGTGCCTTTGAATTAAATGATTGATTTACTCTTATAATACTCCTTATGTGTTAAATTCACTTCGCTATCAGGAAATCAATTACTGGGTTGAAGAAGTTCAGAATGAGCAAAAAGGGAAAATAAATTTCTCAAACGTCATCCACAGAAGACACAAATATGTCTTCATTATTTTCAAACACCATCTGCAACGAAGAATGTGGTAGTTCGACATGGGAGGCAATGTATAAACTTTTCGAAGATGAAGTACCAAGGGTGATAAACAAATTTTCTGCAACAGGCACTGATTCTACCTCTGATGCAACCCTTTTTGACATTGCATGCTCGCACATTCATAGGATAGTTGCGAGACCAAAGATTCTTCCTTATACAGACATGGTTAAGTGGGAAATTGACCATTTAAACATTGAAGATAGAATGTTCAAGAATTTGAGAGGAGAAATTATGGGTTCTTTCAAAGCAAAGGATTTAGCAGCAATGTATCATCTACCAACCCCGCATCAGAAATACGACAATAAAATGTGCATACTTTCAAAGAAAAACAACCAGATATTATCAAATTCATCCATGAATGGAAGGATAATGAAGGAAAATTGAAGCAAGATAAGTCTGGTATGTACCCAATTGCACAAATTCCTAATCCTTATTGTTATGCCGCTGGTATGTTATGTAGAATATTTTCCAAGTCTGATAGTACTAGATTTTCAAGAGATTGGGTTCCCCTAATTGACGCAATCATCAATTCATCTATCTTAAATTGGGTAGAAATTTTATCCAATTACTTAGCCAAGCATATCACTGAATATAGGAATAAAAGAAGTGTTTCTCTAAGATAAATACCTTTGTTTTATATGTCTGCCTATGTCATGGATGCTATCTGTTTTACTTCTAATTTTCCTACCATGGGTTGGAAATGGACCACCAAAGACCCTACCCCGATTCATATCTGCCATAGAGAACTCTGGGATTTTGAGTTCCACTTACACTTTTATAAAATCTGCTATGGAGTTATATTTCCCATGCATCAAATTATTTTCAACAAAAAGGCTCCTAGGGTTTCTGAAGAAGCCAATGTAGATATTATTCCTGTAGCTAGATGGTTTGCTGAGGAAAATTTCACATATATTAGAGTATTTGGGAGTTACGCTTCTCCCCATGTTTTACCTTACTATGTTCTAGATAAATTAATTGCAAAAGAAATAGCCTATTAGCTTGTCAACGGTGTCACAAAGCAGCTAAAGGATGCTAAAAAGGCTATTTGGCCTACTTTCCCTCTACAGTGCGGCACCTTTGTGCTGGCTAATATTGGCCACACATTCAAAGAGGTTCCCAAGATTCAGTTATTGAAATTGGCATTTATGCCAAGAATATTATATGATCCCAATGATGTGATTAAAAATTACATCACAAAGCTAAAAATGAAGCCTTTTGTAAAGGAAGAAGATGATTTCGATGACTTCTTCCAAGGCATGGAAAATTTCTTTGATATTACCAAATATGTTTCTAGTCAATTAAGTCAAGAGGATGCTGAAGCTTTTCAAGCATATAGAAACAAGAGAAAAAAAAGGTTCCTTTGAACTTGTTGACTATTGAAGATGAAAAACACACTCTAAGTGTTAGTCTGGATGATGAGATGAAAGTTATCTCTGAAAATGAATTAGGTCAATCACAGCAGCAGTCTGATAATTCAGATCAATCTGAAAATGAATCTGAATCTAAGAAAGCAAATTCAGAAATTGACCAAATTCTTCAAGAGATAGAAGTGTTGGAGAAAAAAAAGAACAATCGGACAAAATCAGATTCAGAAATAGTTCAACATAGTCATAGCATGTTAGATCAGTCCAATCCGTCTCAAGTAAAAGATTTGATGAATGAATGGGAAGAATTTTCCGAAGCAATAAAGACTCCCAAAGAAAATCCCAATACTGATCAAGCATCAAGTTTCCAAACACCAGAACCTTCACAGAAAATAGTTGAGACTGTGAATCCGCTACAAACAGTTCCAGCAATACATGATAAAGAAATCATACCAGCCTACCCTACAGATCAGATAGTTCTACAGATTGAAGATATTCCTTCATCAGATATTTTCTACAGTTTTAGCTACAAATTTGTAGTTAAAAAAAATAAAAGAAGAAGGATTGATGAAACAAATCCAAAACCAACAAATGAATCAATTGATGTACTTTGGAAGGATTCCTCAGATGACCCCACTGAACATCTAACCAAGTTATCACAATATGCAGGGGCATATGCCACCGCTACTGTTGATAAAGCTACTGAGGTTAGAATATTTTTGAAACAAAAGGAAGCCAAAGTACAAGAATTAGAATAGTTTTTAAATTAAGAGAAAGCCAAGTCCATTGAGTAGATCAAAATAAGCACAACTCATTTTCATGAAGATATTGAAAACCTAAAATTGAAGTATTAGAAAATTTTTAATGAAAAGCAGGCACATCTGGAAAGAGAAATGGCTGAGTTACAGAGTTAACTACAGTTAGAAAAATTCTTCAAAGAAGCACTTTATGTAAACACCATGTTAAAGAAAGAACAAGAAGTGTTTTGTCACCAAGCTTCCATGATTGATTCTTATTGTGATTCCAATAAGATAATGATTCAACAAATAGCAATTCAGAAACTGGAATGTGAAAGACTTGAAAAGAAAATCAAATTTCAGTGGCAAATTTTAGATACAAGAAAGAAAGCTAATCTACCACAAATAGATAAGCTTCACAAAGAATTTTTATTCGCAGAATGGAGAGCACAAATTAATCAAGCAGAGAAAGTAGTGACCAAGACATCCAAGAAATCAAATGAGATTATTCAGTCTATATGTGGTCAATTGTTTAAAATACAAATTCTTAAACAAAACATGTCTGATGTGTTTTCATGATCAAGAGAAGTAGAAATAAAGTGGAGACAGAGAGCAGATACACCAGAGGAAATGATCAAAAAAGTTAATAAGTTTGATCAGGAAAATTACTGGAATTTTCTGATCAAACCTTACCATCAACATCAAACTCTTCAGTCTCTTACAGATTCGGCAAAAATATCTCATTCAATAATATCAAATGCTATTTTCAAGGGACAAATTCGATCACGGATATCACAGCTAGCTCAGCTTAAAGCAATGCTAGATATTTGTCAACTTTGTGATCGCACTCAGAAAGAAGGGTAGGATTCACAGAATTAGGATTGTTAGTTCAAAATTCCTAGATTATTGTTTAAGTTAAGATTTTAGAGAACGGTTGTTTGAAACCTCCTCTACATTTTTGTAATAATTTAATTTTAGTTTGTAGTTAATTTAGTATATAAACCCTTCTCATGCATTTAGAGAAGGGTCCTGAATTTTATTGAGAACATTTGCAAAGAATGCTTAATTGTAAGTAAGTTTGTGGATGCTTTGATAAAATAATGGAACATGGTCTTTTCAGTTATATATCATTTTGTTGATCACTGTTGATGCACTTTTGTATTCTTTGAAAGACTTATTGGTAGAAGAGTTGAATGTGGCCTATTATCACTGATCAAATGAACAGAGAAATACACATTTGGTACTATTATCATGTATGATAATTTTGTTTTTGAATATTAGTGATGAATCTAGCTTTCATGAACTATATATGAAATCAATTATTTTTTGTCTGAAATATCAGTTGCACTATTGTACGATATAAAGATAGAAATTTGTTTGTTTTATATATGATCATCAAATATATGCGATAGGTTTCTCATTTTCTTTTGATTAACTATTTTTTCAAGAGAATCATCTTACAAAGTAATAATTCTATTAAATCTGTGATGATCTTAATCTGTTGATGATCTTAATCATCACAGATTGAATAGATATCATTTTAGATCGAATAAAATTAGTATTACCCCGGGTTAGATTAAATTAGGCTTAATTCAAAGTTTTTCATTTTAGAATAAATTTGTTTTAGTCTTTAGTAATTATTCATGCAAATCCTTTGAGAGAAATCCAACAATCAAACAAAAACCCAAATATGGGAAACTGGTCCCATTATATCCAGTCGGAGCCACTATCCCAAATGGAAAAGGAACTGTCTTAAGGTCTGGATCGGGTGGTTATCCCCCTTGTTGTCGCCACAGATTTCTAATGTCTCAACATTTTTGGTGCTAGAAGGAGGGTGACTATGAATGGCATATAAATCTAAACCTCAAAATATAAGGCCTCATAAGAGTCGATCTCCCCAAAATCATTCTACAACTTCCCGATCACAATCTAGATCACCAACTCAGAAATCGGAAATAGTAGAAACCTTTCCATCATCTCCTGAAGTATATCGACAATCATCTGCTTCAGAATTCACTCCTGAGTCTCCCGAAGTTTAGTCTTTAATTCAGAAATTATAAGGAATATCTATTTCTGCTGAAAATCGTGTTAACCCAGAAGCTTCTGAAGAAAGTGTTACTTCTTTATTTAGAGAAACTGGTATATTAACTAGATCCAAAAGTGAGAAACTTGGAATTCTGCCTTTGAATTTCCAATTGAATCAGTTCGCAAAAAAGTTTCTATATCTAGATCTAAGTTAGATACAAGTGAAGTTACATCAAATTTTCCTTTGGTTACTTCTTCATATCCTCTTACTCAATCTGCATCTTCTCAGTCTTCCATTTCCTCTACTCAAACAATTAGTGCTATTACAAGTAGTAAAGTTCCAGTTGTAAGTTCTTCATTCATTCCCCCTACTTCTGGATCTACTTCTATATCTTCACAAACTTCAAATCCAATTATGGCTAATCGACCTTGGACGAATCCTAGTGCTGTACTAATAGAAAATCCAAATCCTCTTCCGCATCATCCAGAAAAATGGTTACATAATATAATCCAGATGATGGTCTTCCTGCCGAAGAACATATCAATAATTTTATGTTATCCATGAATCTAAACGGAGTTTCCCATGAAGATATTGTAGTTAGATTGTTTCCTTATACTTTACAAGGATCTACAGGATCCTGGTATTTTTCACTTCCAGCAGGATCTATTTCCGATTGGGAAAATTTTGAACAAGTCTTCCTTGCGAAATTTGGAGATGGTAGAACTATTGCATCCCTAATCAATGCCCTTTCCAATCTTAAAACAAATTCAGGGGAAAGGACCAAATATTTCAACACCAGATTTAACAAGTTATTAAACAAAATTCCAACTGCTTCCAAACCTGTTGTTGATGTACAAATAGAGTGGTATATTTCTTCTTTGCCTTCTAATATAGCTATTTTTGTAGATAGAGTTGGTAAAGCAACCCTTTTAGAGAACATGAAAGAAGCTCTTGCAGTAGAGAAAAGAATTTTAGCATTAGAAAAATGATCATAAATAGAAGACAAGAAATCCAAGAAAGTGACATTTAGTCAAGATTTAAAAAAGAAGGTCTCAAAAGATCCATTTGATCTTGAAGGTCTTCAAAAAGTATTAAAGACTATGTCAAATGATATGATTGAAATAAAGAAACAGGTTGCTGAAACTTCAGCCCCTAAGAAATCATTTCGCCCGTTTAAGAAAAATACTTTTTCAACATCTCGGCCTCCAAATGTGATTTCGAATGCTGAATCTAATCAAGGTACTGAAGATCCCTCACCATCTGAACAAGAGATAGGATCTGAGGAAGAATTTGAATTGAATGGTTTATGGGATTTCATTCTCCCCACAGAAGAAGAAAGTGAAGCTATGCCTGTGTCTACAAGAAGTAAATCTTCTTCGGATTCAACTGTATCAAATCAGAAACAAAAATCTCTCCCCACCAAGGAGAAAACAATAGTTAGAAAATCTAAAACTGTTCAGACAGATTTTATTCAACCAGATCCTAATACAACTTCTAAAACTTTTATAGTTTCAGATACAGTGGAATATAATATAGTTGAAGATATGAAAAAGACTAGAGCAAATATTTCATTACATGAAATGAACAAACTCAAACAACAGTAGAAAATTTTTCTTAGAGAACTCAAGGAAATCCCTATAGAGCCTATACAACCACCAGTTATAGCACAAGCTTCTAAAGATATGGGAAAACCTCCATCATCTGCAAACAAAGTAAATCCCAATGATTTGGTTTTAATTGGTGATAGATCTATTTCTCACACTCCTCCTTTAATTTTGACTTATGATATTTTCAACAAAAATGTTCATAACTATCTTATTGATTTAGGAGCTTATTCAAACATTATGCCAAGAACGGTGTGTACAAAATTGAATATCACTCCTCAAAATTCAGCTGTACATATAGTTCAATTGGATAGGACAACAGTTGAAGTTATTGGAGAAATGTTTTCAGTATCTATTAGTTTATCATCCAATCCAAAGGTACTGCAAGTAATTGATATTTTGGTCGCAGATATCCTTGAATTTTATGGTATTATTTTAAGCAGGGATTGGTCTGAAAAGTTACATGGATATTTTTCTACCGATTGGTCACACATGTGGTTACCATACAATGGAAAACCAGATCAAATTAGAATTGAACGTGAAAAATTCATGAAACATACAGTCACTGAACTAGAACAAGCAAATGAAACTGTAGCCTTCACCAATAATATCATAGGAAATTATTCAGCTGAATCGTTTCTTGGATCATTCAATGCCTAGATTTCACCTTCTTTAATAAACACTACTATTTCTCAAATTGAAAACTTTTCTCAAACATACACTTCTAGATGTATTAATCTTAGCAATCAAACTCCAAAACAGTCTTTATTTTGGACTCTATACTTTAATGGTTCAAAATCAGAAGATGGTGCGGGAGAAGGTTGCATTTTAATCGATCCACAAGGAGAAAAAACAATACTAGCTTGCAGACTCGAGTTCCAGTGCACAAATAATACTGTTGAATATGAAGCATTGATACAAGGTCTATATAAAGCTATAGGATTTAATGTTAAATACTTTCAAGTATATGGAGATTCTGAAATAATTGTTAGACAAGTCAAAAATATGATTCATTGTATTTCTAGACATTTAAAACATTATCAAACTTTAGCTTAGAATCTTATTTCCCATTTTACTGCATTCAATATCTCCATAGTTCCTAGATTACAAAACGAAAGTGATGATTTACTTGCTAATGTAGCATCTAGACTTATACCATCCGAAGCATTTAGCTCAGATAGATTTTCAATTGAGTTAATTTTTAGGCCTTCCATTCATGACAATGTAACAAATTGGAGAGTATTTAATAATGATGTAGATATAGTAGAATTTCTTACATCAGACAGAGCTTATGAAGGTCAGATCATAGATGAACATGAACATGACTTACAGATTGAAGATAAACCAAATACTAATTCAATCCCCAAATCTGTAGTCAAAATGGAAGATCTCTATGATTTGAATTATAGGTTTAAGAAGTTGACCAATTCAAAAACTCAAAGTTCTACTTTAAAATTTGAATTGATTAATCTTGGTACACCAGAAAAACCTCAAAACATCAACTTAGGTCTTGGTTTAAAACCTGAAGAAAGGATGTCATTCATTAAATTGCTGAAAAAATATAAAGATATATTTGCATGGGATTATTCAGATCTTAAAACATATGATACTTACATAATTCAGCATACCATACCTATGATCTCAGATGATAAGCCTGTTCAACAAAAACTTAGAAAAATTCATCCAAATTTAGAAAGTCAAATTAAATCTGAATTAAATAGAATGCTCAAAGCCAAAGTCATTTTTCCTGTCAGACATTCAAAATGGGTGTCAAACATGGTCCCAATTAGAAAAAAGAATGGAGACATTAGGATTTGCATAGACTTTAGAAATTTGAATAAAGTTTGTTAGAAAGATAATTTCCCCTTACCCACCACGGAACAGATATTACAATCAGTTGCAGGATCTGAATTGATGTCTTTTCTCGACGAATTTTCATGGTACAATCAGATCGTGGTACATCCTGATGATAGATTAAAAAAAAACATTTAGAACAAAGTGGGGAACATATGCATATCAAAAAATGTCGTTTGGGATGATTAATGCTGGTGCTACATTTCAACGTGCTATGGATATAGCTTTCAGAGGACTAATCAATAACTCAGTTGTTATATACTTAGATAACATTACTGTTTACTCTAAGCATATAAATAATCACATTAATCACCTAAAAAACATTTTTGAAAGATGTAGAAAATACGACATTTCCTTGAATCCTAAAAAATGTTATTTCGCCTTATCAGAAGGTAAATTATTGGGGTTCATTATTTCTAAACAAGGAATCCATATCGATCCTGATAGGATTCAAGAAATTGAAATATTCCTCTACCACACAATAAAAAAACGATGCAATCATTTTTAGGAAAAATTAATTTTGTAAAAAGGTTTGTACCAAATGTTTCCCAAATCATCTTACCCCTGCAATCAATGATTAAGAAAAATTCAATTTTTAGATGGGGAAAAGAAGAGAGAAAATATTTTGAGTTGATAAAAAAGCCATCATTGAAGCTCCCTCTTTAACAACTCCTGATCTTCTTAAATCATTTTTATTATATACATTTTCTTCTGATACATCATATGCAGCAGTTTTGACATAGTTAAATGATCAAAACATTGAAGCACCAATTGCGTTTTTTACTTCTAAAATTCAAGGTGTTGAGTTAAATTATTCATCTGTGGAAAAACAAGCTTATGTTGTGTTTAAATCTTTGAAACATTTCAGACCTTTTATCCTAAAAACACATACTAAAATAATAGTACCTTACTCAGCAGTAAGGAAATTATTAATCCAACGAGAATTAGGAGAGAAGAGAGAAAATTGGGTTATTGCACTTTAAGAATATGATGTAGAGATACATCCTGCTAAAATTGTTAAAGGACAAGGTCTTTGCAGGATGTTAACTGGAGCCTCTCATTTACCAACAAAAGAAGATCAATCAAATGAAATACAACTGTCTGAGGTAAGCCTAAATGATTCTCAATCACAATATGTTGATCTGAAAATTTTCTTGAAAAATGGATATGCTCCATTATATCTCATTTATACAACAAAGCATGCTCTGAGACTTAAAGAAAATCAATATCAACTCATCGAAGATGTGTTATTTACGAGGAATTATGATTATGTATTATTGATATGTTTAGAAAAAACTGAAGCTGAAAAAGTAATGCAGGAATTACATGATGGACCAACTGGAGGTCATTTCGGAGGAAACACCACAGCTCATAAAATACTGCATGCTAGTTACTATTGGCCAACTCTATTTAAAGATGCACATGAATATGCGAGAAAAATTAAAGTATGTCAAACTGCAGTGGGAAGAGAAAAGAAAGAAGTGTTTCCACTACAGCCAATAAATATCCAACAACCATTTGAACAATGGGGGTTAGATATCATAGGTGAAATAACTCCTAACTCTTCAAAACAACACAGGTATAGTCTAACTGCAACTGATTATTTCACAAAATGGGTAGAATCTATCCCATTAAAAGTGGTTAATACATTGAAGTATTACAGATTTTATTGATCATTTCATAATCACCAGGTTTGGTCTCCCGTCAGCTTTGATATTTGATAATGCATCTTACCTTTCTAGAAATGCCATGATATAATTTGCTTTCAAAAGAGGTTTTAAATTAAAATACTCAGCTAACTATTATCGACAAGGTAATGGATTAGCTGAATCTACAAATAAAAACCTTATCAAAATCATCAAACAATCTATAGAACAAAAACATAAAAATTGGCAAAAAGCACTATTATTTGCTCTTCGGGCAGATATAATCACCCAGAGAGCCTCAATAGGTACTTTTCCATTTGTGTTTGTTTATGGGAAAGAAGCAGTTCTACCCACAAACGTAACGATACCATCATTTGCTTTAGTGCAGTTTATTAATGAAAATCCTTCGTATTCCCTTCAACTTAGACATGATCAAATTCTTAGGTTAGAAGAGGAAAGAGAAAAAGCCAAACAAAATCATATTTATCATCAACAAATAATAAAAGCCTCATTTGATTCAACTTTTGCCAGTCTAAAGAATTTTCAAATTGGTGATTTGCTATTGAAATGGGACAAAGCGCATGAGGAAAAGGGTAAACACAAGAAATTTCAAAAACTCTGGCTAGGTCTATTTCAAATAATTGAAGAAATAGGCCCATCAACATTTATGTTACAAGATTTATCACACAAAAAAGATTCTTTGCCTATTAATGGGCAAATTTTGAAAAAATATTTCTCATAGAAGGTAACCCCTTCTATCCTTGTATATTAAAATCTTTTGTTTTTCTTGTAAAAATAAAAGCTTGATTAGTATTGATAGTTGGCCTTTCAAAACAAATCTCAGATAACTTTCTTTTGATTTTTTTTTACTTATAAAAAATGAAAATTTTAAGGAAGGAAAATCGAAATATTTAGAGAGACGGGTTGATTTTATCTTTCTGAAAAATGAAATTTCAATAAAACAGTTATTTTTTTATGAACTCTCATTTTTATATAGCGTGAGTATTCTTTTATTAGTCAAGAAAAGAAACTTTAATATAGTAAGAAACCTTCTTGCAGAAAAGAAATTTAAAACTCGACATTATCATCCAATATCTTAAAAAGACCTATGATTCATCCCATTTGGAAAATCTTATAAATTTTCAAAAGGAATTCAAAAGAAAATAAAAAAAATATGATTTAAAGAAAAACTTAAAAGATAATAATTCTCATCACGAGCTTGTTTACCATGTTCATAAAGAAATAGTTAAACTGACATTACTAATATTGTCTACCAAAACAATGTAATGACTTAAGATTATATCATAAAGACAAGGGGTCTCACCAAGAGCCAGCTTGATCAGTTTAATTACTATTTGTGAATGGCATTGTCATTATTTGGTTACCAAGCCAAGACAATGGCTTTTAAGTAGATAAAAATATATAAGAGAAATTTCTCATAAATTAGAATTTACTTATGAAGATTATAAGAAATACTGGATGGGAAAATGGATCATAGCTGGGTAAAAGGACACCCTGCCAAAAGCTTAAAATTGCCTATTGGAACAGAGGCTCTATTTTTGATAAAAGAGTAAATTTATATAAATCTGATCTGTAAAGGTTATTTACTTTATCCTTTTTAAACCAAGTAAAGACTGATATAGATTTTCATACTTATATCTTTATAGAGGAATTCTCATGAATAACGAATAAAAGAAATTTTCATTGTTTGGCAAAGATATTATTTATTTGAAATTTCGTTCCTTTAACTATTTCATTTTCAAAAAAGGTTTAGAATTTTCAAAAAAATTATCAGAGACATCTGGTTCATCCAAGTGAATTTCCAATTGTTATACTATACAACAACCCCCCATTTATTTTTATAAATAGGGACCCTTTAGAAATAAATAGGAAATTCTGTTTATAATTTCCTAAAATAAAAAACTAAAGAAAAAAATTCCTTTTTTTTCCTTAAAAGCGCATCGCATATTCCATTTTTTATTTCAAAAATAATTATAAAACGTAAAATATGCAAATTGCGAAATGCGCTCTAAGCCTTTCTGAAATAATAATTAAAAAACAATGTAAAAACATCAAGTCATCGTTTTATTTTGTTTTCCTTTTCGCATCACAATTTATTTAATCAATAAATCTTTAATAAACAAACGATATAAGTTGCAATATCCATGGACCCGACAAGCAAATAAACTAGGAAATATAAAATCTTTCACTATCGCAGTCACTTTAAGTTCTGCGCAATTCGCACTGCGCACAAATTATAATATATACTTAAACGATATCCTATAAAAGTTGCGATCTGCGAAAATTTCGTAGCCTTTAAGGGTCAAACATCACAAAATATTATAAGGAATGATTGCGATTTGTGTATTAAATGAATTCAGCATGTGAAAACAGCTTGTGTCATATCAAATGGAATTTAAGATCCTAACAAATTTAAAACGATTGATAGATCTTACGTGCGAAACCATGTGAAATATTGAATTAGGAATTATGAAAGATGATAGATATATTGCATCTTCTCACGTGTCTTTGAAGTAAATGATTGATTTACTCTTATAATACTCCTTTTGTGTTAAATTAACTTCGCTCTCAGGAAATCAATTATCGGATTGAAGAAGTTCAAAATGAGCAAAAGGGGCAAAGAAATTTCTCAAACGTCGTCCACAGAAGACACAGATATGTCTTCATTATTTTTAGACACTGTCTGCAACAAATACTGCGGCAGTTCGACATGGGAGGCAATGTATAAACTCTTCGAAGATGAAGGACCAAGGGTAATAAACAAATTTTCTGCAACAGGCAATGATTCTACCTCTGATGCAACCCTTTTTGACGTTGCGTGCTCGCACATTCACAGGATAGCTACGAGACCAAAGATTCTTCCTTATACAGACATGGTTAAGCGGGAAATTGACCATTTAAAAATTGAAGATAAAATGTTCAAAAATTCGAGAGGAGAAATTATGGGTTATTTCAAAGCAAAGGATTTAGAAGCAATCTATCATCTACCAACCCCGCAGCAGAAATACGACAATAAATATGTGCAGACTTTCAAAGAAAAAAATCTTGATCTTATCAAAGTATCCATGAATGGAAGGACAATGAGGGAAAATTGAAGCAAGATATGTCTGGTACGTAGCCAATTGCACAAATTCCTAATCCTTATTGTTATGTCGCTGGTATGTTATGTAGAATATTTTCCAAGCCTGATAGTACTATATTTTTAAGAGATTGGGTTCCCCTAATTGACACAATTGTCAATTCATCTATCTTAAATTGGACAGACATTTTATCCAATTACTTAGCCAAGCATATCACCGAATATAGGAATAAAAGAAGTGTTTCGCTAAGAGAAATACCTCTGTTTTATATGTCTGCCTATGTCATGGATGCTATTTGTTTTACTTCTAATTTTCCTACCATGGGTTGGAAATGGACCACCAAAGACCCTACCTCGATTCATATCTACCATAGAGAACTCTGGGATTCTGAGTTCCACTTACACTTCTATAAAATCTTCTATGGAGTCATATTGCCCATGCATCAAATAATTTTCAACAAAAAGGCTCCTAGGGTTTCTGAAGAAGCCAATGTAGATATTCTTCCCGTAGCTAGACGATTTTCTGAAGAAAAATTCACATATATTAGAGTATTTGGGAGTTATTCTTCTCCCCATGTTTTACCTTACTATGTTCCAGATAAATTACTTGCAAAAGAAATAGCCTATCAGCTTGTCAACGGTGTCACAAAGCAGCTAAAGGATGGTAAAAAGGCTATTTGGCCTACTTTCCCTCTACAGTGTGACACCTTTGTTCTGGCTAATATTGGCCACACATTCAAAGAGGTTCCCAAGATTTAGCTATTGAAATTGACATTTATGCCAAGAAGATTATATGATCCCAATGATGTGATTAAAAATTACATCACAGAGCTAAAAATGAATCCTTTTGTAAAGGAAGAAGTTGAATTCGATGACTTCTTCCAAGGCATGGAAAATTTCTCTGATATAACCAAATATGTTTCTAGTCAATTTAGTCAAGAGGATGTTGAAGCTTTTCAAGCATATAGAAACAAGAGACTAGAAAACGTTCCTTTGAACTTGTTGACTATTGAAGATGAAAAACACACTCCAAGTGTTAGTTTGGATGATGAGATGAAAGATATCTCTGAAAATGAATCAGGTCAATCACAGCAACAGTCTGATAATTTGGATCAATCTGAAAATGAATCCGAATCTAAGAAAGAAAATTCAGAAATTGACCAAATTATTCAAGAGATAGAAGTGCTGGAGAAAAAAGAAGAACAATGGGACAAAATCAGATTCGGAAACAATTAAACATAGCCATAGCATGTTAGATCAATCCAAGCTATCTCAAGTAAAAGATCTGATGAAGGAATGGGAAGAATTTTCCGAAGCAATAAAGACTCCCAAAGAAAATCCCAATACTGATCAAGCATCAAGTTTCCAAACAAACAGTTCTAGCAATGCATGATAAAGAAATCATACCAGCCTACCCTATAGATCAGATAGTTCTACAGATTTAAGATATTCCTTCATTAGATATTTTCTATAGTCCTAGCTACAAATCTGTAGTTAAAAGAAATAAAAGAAGAAGGATTGATGAAAAAACTCCAAAACCAACAGATGAATCAATTGATGTACTTTGGAAGGATTCCTCAGATGACCCCACTGAACATCTAACCAAGTTATCACAATATGCAAGGGCATATGCCACCGCTAATGTTGATAAAGCTACTGAGGTTAGAATATTGTTGAAACAAAAGGAAGCTAGAGTACAAGAATTAGAAGAGTTGTTAAATGAAGAGAAAGCCAAGTCCATTGAGCAGATCAAAATAAACACGACTCAATTTGATGAAGATATTGGAAACCTCAAATTGAAGTATCAGACAGAGTTTAATAAAAAGCAAGCACATCTGGAAAGAGCAATGGCTGAGTTACAGAGTCAACTACAGTTAGAACAATTCATCAAAGAAGCACTTGATGTAAACACCATGTTAAAGAAAGAACAAGAAGTGTTTTGTCACCAAGCTTCCATGATTGATTCTTATTATGATTCCAATAAGATAATGATTCAACAAATAGCAATTCAGAAACTGGAATGTGAAAGACTTGAAAAGAAAATTGAAGAACACATTTAGTGGAAAATTTCAGATACAGGAAAGCAAGCTAATCTACCACAAATAGATAAGCTTCACAAATAATTGCTATTCGCATAATGGAGAGCACAAATTAATCACGCAGAGAAAGAAACAACCAAGACATCCAAGAAATCAAATGAGATTATTCAGTCTATATGTGATCAATTGTTTAAAACAAAACTTCTTAAAGAAAACACGTCTGATGTGTTTTCAAGAACAAGAGAAGTAGAAATAAAGTGGAGACAGAGAGCAGATACACAAGAGGAAATGCTCAAAAAAGTTAATAAGTTTGATGAGGAAATTTATTGGAGTTTTCTAATCAAACCTTACCATCAACATAAAACTCTTCTGTCTCTTACATATTCGGCAAAAAGATCTCATTCAAAGATCTCAAATGCTATTTTCAAGGGACATATTCGATCACGGATATCACAGCCAACTCATCTTAAAGCAATGCTAGATATTTGTCAACTTCGTGATCGCACTTAGAAAGAAGGGCAGGATTCACAGAATCAAGATTGTTAGTTCAAAAGTCCTAGATTATTGTTTAAGTTAATATTTTAGAGAAAGGTTGTTTGAAACCTCCTCTACATTTTTGTAATAATTTAATTTTAGTTTGTAGTTAGTTTATTATTTAAACCTTTCTCATGCATTTAGAGAAGGGTCCAAAATTTTATTGAGAACATTTTCAAAGAATGCTTAATTGTAAGTAAGTTTGTGGATGCCTTGATAAAATAATGGAACACAGTCTTTTAAGTTATATATCATTTTGTTGATCACTGCTGATGCACTTTTGTATTATTTGAAAGACTTATTGGTAGAAGAGTTGAATGTGGCCTATTATCACTGATCAGATGAACAAAGCAGTACACATCTGGTACTATTATCATGTATGCTAATTCTGTTTTTGAATATTAGTGATGAATCCAGCTTTCATGAATTATATATGAAATCAATTGCTTTTTGTCTGAAATATCAGTTGCACTATTGTACGATATAAAGATAGAAATTGGTTTGTTTTATATATGATCATCAAATATATGCGATATGTTTCTCATTTTCTTTTGATTGACTATTTTTTCAAGAGAATCATCTTACAAAGTAATAATTCTATTAAATCTCTGATGATCTTAATCATCATAGATTAAATAGATATCATTTTAGATCGCATAAAATTAGTATTATCTCGGGTTAGACTAAATTAGGCTTAATTCAAAGTTTTTCATTTTAGAATAAATTTGTTTTAGTTTTTAGTAATTCTTCATGCAAATCCTTTGAGAGAAATCCAACAATGAAGCAAAAAACACAAATCTAGGAAACTGGTTCCATTATATCCAGTCGGAGCCACTATCCCAAACGGAAAAGGAAATGTCTTAAGGTCTGGACTGGGTGGTTATCCCCCTTGTTGTTGCCACAGATTTCTGAGGCCTAAAAATGTTATAAGATATGTGTCGAATTTTGATGAATAATAAATTTTAAAAAATCACAATAATTTCACTGTCACAGGTCGATGTTTCTAAAAAATACAAAATGAACATCGGTGTGTGTTAGTTACTGTGCACCGGTGTGTTTGTATGCTAATGTGCACCGGTGCGTTTCTACGACCTATGTTCACCTCACAAATACCAATACCAATTAGAACGCTCAGTGCATGTGTGTGATATGGCGCACCGGTGCATTTATGTGAGACTACTCACCGGTGCGTTTCTACGAACTATGGGCACCACACAAATACCAATACCAATTAGAACGCTCGGTGTGTTTGTTTGATACTGTGCGTTAGTGCGTTTGTATAATACTATGCTTCGGAATGTTGATACGAACTATTGGCACAGCACAAATAATAATATCAATTAGAACGACCCAGTGCATTGTATCACCTACCATGCGCCCGATGCAGTTTTAGACCTTAACGGCCCAGTGCATGCACCTTCAACTGCCCCAGGACGTCTGTCGGCTGACATGCATCGGGACGTTGCTAAACCCCCCGAGGCATCCTAAATTTTTTTTCTATCCTAGTGCTTGGTAGGTTTACAGTACTGGTGCGTTCACAGTAAAATGCACCAGTGCGTTGGCACCTGATTAGCGCACCGATGAGAAAAACATCCTTAATAACCTCCGGTCACTCAGGTCTTTTTAGTTGTGTTGAAATTACGCTGGAAGCTCTTCCAAAACCTCTATTACCGAAAACAGATGTTGTAGCGAATGTGTTTTTGACAAATTTAGCCAATTTTATAACACTAAAAACCTCCATTATAACCTTCGCTAGAGGGTCTTTTCTTTGTGGTGTAAACTCCCATTACGTTGTGGTTATATGTCATACCTTGTGGCCTTGGGTTGGGGCTAAGCCTCGACCCCTCGACTCCTTCTCTTGCAACTTCGTGAGTGCGAGGTGAATGGGGACCAGGGGCTTAGCCCCGACCCCATTCCCCAATACAAAACCACCGAAAGTTTAAAAGATTAAAGGACTGGTAGTTTTATTTGCAGGCCCAAAATTGATATCACAGATTGTGTGTTTGGGATTTCACAGGCATGATCTAGAAATTAGTTGGTGAATTGAAGGTTGTCTACTTTAGAAGATAAATCTTATTCCAATTTTTTTTTATGTAATTGTAGTCACCACAAGTGAGATTATCTTTAATTTATTTTTTCTTCTTCTAAAAGGACTTATATATTATCATGGTTCCCACATTTACAAAACATAGAACATAGAAGTTCAAAACTAGCACAAAAATGAACTTAATGAGAAAATGATTAACGAAATTGTAATTTTTTTCCTGGAAGAGTGTCTCCCTTTCCACCTCTTTTATTTTCATTCCCATTCCTCTTTCTCCGAAACTATACTCTATCGAAGGAAATCATAATGATGCCTTTCTAATACCGAAAATGCCTTCTTCAATCCTAATAGAAGCCTATTTCTGCTCATCAATCATTAAAATCTAATAGGTGCAGTCCTCTTTAGAGATTTGTATGCCCCTTTCTAACGTCTCTGAGTGGCTTTAGATATTTGTTGTCTACATATTGTTATTGAGAAGCAATTTTTCTCCACTCATAGAAACAATTAACAATGCTTACATTGGATTGAGTGGCGAGATGATTTTCCCAAATATTTTATTCCTTCGGTGTACCTTTACACCTTTAAGGCAATTGCTAGTTATAGATGATGGTGCAATTTCTAGTTATATGGCTCCTCAAAAATTATATGTACTGTAAAACACTCAAGAGTAAAAATTTATAGAAAAGTTCAAGTATGGACCTGATCCACACGCTAATATATGGTATTTCTAATTTAATCATTATAGATTATGGGTGTCTTGTAGCTTATTTATTTGAAATAAATATGGTGTCCGGTAATGATTTGATTTTATGTCGTCTCCCTTAATTTTCGTAATTGCAGTTGGTATCTACCCAAAAGATTATTTCATACAAAATTAGTGGTGTGCATCAAACGATTTGTCAGCTTGTTGTACATGCATGCATCAACTATTGACTATACCACTTACTTCCATATTTGAGTCATATTTTCATTTAGCATAAAATTGATTTGGATTTTTGTCATTGCATTTACCAATTTATGTATACTTGTAGAGTGTGTAATATTTAATTTAAACTTTTTGTATCAATCAAAAAAAGAGCTCCTTAAAGGCTTGCAACCATACAAGAGGCCAATCAGAGATTCAGTGGGGAGCAACTTTTTGTTGGAAATCCCGTGATAGATTGAAAGGAGAATCACAACACAGAGCTCGACCACTCCGATGTAACAAAGATGCCAAACTTGTGATGTTCAAGTTCAATATCAACATCAACAGTCTTTCTCGCTCCAAATTTTTTCATATCTTTTAAAATATTTATCAAAAGTCTAACTGAATTCTCTGAAAATTTGAAAAATAACATGATTTTTCACATCTTTAAAATGTTTATCAAAATTCTAATTGAGTTCTCTTAAAATTTGAAAAATAAATAATAACTTGAGGACTAGGAAGTTGGAAGAAATTTACAAAAAGATTAAAAATTCAAATTCCTCTAATAATAATTTTATTTAAATAACATGAAAAATTATAACTTGAAGACTAGGAAGTTGGTAGAAATTTACAAAAGATTAAAAATTCAAATTCCTAGAATAATAATTTTATTTAAAATTTTAAATTCTTATAATAATATTTTTATTTTCAGATGATTGTTTATTTTATTTGTTTTGAAGTTCTATAAATGAGATATAGCTATGCTTTTTTCTTTTGTAATAACATTCATTTTTGGATGATTTTTTATTTTACATGTTTTGAAGTTCTATAAATGAATTATAACTATGTTTTGTTTTTTTTTAATAACATTCATTTTGAGATATTTGTTTATTTTACATGTTTTTAAGTTCTATAAATAAGGTGTATCTATGCTTTATTCTTTTGTAATAACATTCTACTTAGAATCTAGAAAATGCTTAGAAAACTTGACCTCTTCCTTTTATTTTATAATGAAATTATTATTTTTAATAAAAATTAAATATAAATTTAACTAAAATTTCACTACGTTTTAGTTATACTCGCCTGCATCTATCTTAAAGGTTTTTTGATAACATTCCACTTAAAATATATGTAAAAATTTGAATAAATGATATATTATTCACCGAGATTCTCCTGATCACACACTATTTTAACTTCATGCACAATACATAATCTCTTCTACCATTGATAATTAATTGCGGAAATAAAAACAATCGCATGCGCACATTAAAACCATAAACAATCGCACATATGAACAGATTATTTCATGGGAAAGCTTAAAGCTGAAAACCCCCAACTATCTATATATTATATGTCATAGATATCATGTAACAATCATCATACAAAGCTCCTCACAAGCTCTCAATACAATCTCCAATTTCTACACACTAATCAAGCTAGATCTAGCAAAACACATGCTCCAACCTCTGCCACCTAATAGCCTGCCTCTATTGCGTAATCAATGCTGAAGAATGGCTCATAAATAACTTCAAACCACCTGGATTTTACTGCGCAATCCTCATTGGCATCTCCAATCACTGGTTGTTGCAAATCATGCAACAATATAGTCACAACTGATAGTCACACTACTCTTTCACCTATCTCTTCACTGGTCTCCACTGAAACTGTCCATGCACTGAAGTTAACTGATGTATTATTTAGTTGATTAATGAGTTTATAATTAGTGAATTAATTAATAATTAATTCACACCACTCTCACTAGTGTATCAATCAGTTAGACTGGATACAACTAGCTCAACTATGTTTAACTCAGTTAAACTGAACACAACTCCATCAACTACCTCAATAACTCCACCAAACTCTGTCACATGAGTTCTAACTGAAGTATCCATGCAATAGCTCCACTTAACCCTCAGGAATAGCGTAATTCCTTCCGTCAGCTCCTGTGCCACATCTGTGCACTTAACTGAAGTGCTCCAAGAGAATAAGATAATGTTTATAGTCCAAATATTATTAAGAGCTAATAATATTCGACATATCTATTTTTAGACTCGCAATCTAAAAATAGATTCCGCCCAATATGTCTAAAAATAGAAGTCCATCTATTTTTTCCAACTTGACCAACCATCCACAAATAGCATCTTACAACTCATAGAATATGATCGACATGTCTGGAACAGACTTTGTGCTAAAATAGTCTAATGGGCCCACTTAGTGAAGTGCAACTTCTTTCCACTAAGCTCATCATCTTGTTGCAATCTCTAACACTCCCTCCTCAACAAGATAAGGATTATCTTCCACCTCTATCCCGCCCGTGGTTATTTGAATTTTCTCCCCGTGAGCGCTCGTCAAGATATCAACATCCCTGGACCTCCGTGGGAATGTATGAAAGTAACATGATCTTCCGCCGCACACAATCTCTGATATGATGATACCGGATGTCAATGTGTTTAGATCTATCATGAAATACTGGATTAACCGAGAGTTTGATGCAACTCTGATTATCACAATATATCACAGTAGGATCTAAGTGTGAACCAAACAACCCGACCAGGATCTTCCTCATCCATATAGCCTCACATGCAACCAAACTCGCTGCCATATACTTGACGAAACTGAGTGCCAACATTCCTCCTTCCCGCTGCACGAAGAAACCGTTGCGACACGATACCGAAAATCCCTCCAACATGTGCTCTTTCGTCCGTCGGGCCTGCCCAATCTCGTACCCGTGAAGCCACATAGCCTCACCTCATCCGACTATCTCGTACTATAACTATATCCCAATGTGCCTGAGATATCTCTTCAACACATGCTTGCCTCGCTCTTCCAAAAGAGCTTGTAGGCTAACCAAGGCTTAGAAAGCTGTTAACAATGTGAATGGTGTGCTCTGGTCGCATGAATGTATACATATATTTTTCTACTAACTGCCGAGCAAGAATCTATGGCCCATAACCTCGCGAAGTAGCATCCTCCTTCCTCCATCCACCAGGAAGAGGAGTATCAACAGGATTGCAGCCATGCATGTTGAACTTCTCCAGTATCTCCTGGGCATACTTACCCTTAGAAACAAACAATCCATCACTGCGCTGCCAAATTTCCAATCCCAGGAAATAATGAAGGAGGCCCAAGTCCTTCATCTCAAACTCTTTTGCAAGATCATCCTTGCATGAGAGTATCAACAGCTCATCACCTGTCAAAATCAAATCATCTACATAAAGTACAATGATCAGCAACTTACCCTCCACCACAATCTGGTATAGGTTAGGATCCGCCTCACTCTTGGAGAATCCAAGTCCGGTGAAATAACTGTCTATCCGTGTGTACCAAGCACGAGGTGTTTGTTTCAACCCATACAACGCTCTCTTGAGCCTGCACACATGCGACTCGCTGCTGAAGATCTCGAAACCTTCGGGCTGCTCTATGTACACCTCCTCCTCAATCACCCCGTTGAGGAACGCAGTCTTCACATCCATCTAATGAATGTGCCACCCCATCTGCACCGAGAGAGCAAGAATCGTCCGTATGGAAGAATACCTTGCGACAGGTGCAAAGGTCTCCTCATAATCGATCCCCTCAATCTGTGAGAAGCCTCGGGCAACAAATCTTGCCTTGTACTTCTCCACACTCCTGTCAGTTGCCTGCTTCACTTTCTATCCAACTCAAACCCACCACCGATTTTTCTTCCGCCGGACAATCTCCCATGCATTGTTTCTGACAATTGAATCATACTCTTCCACCATGGCATCTACCCATGCGGGATCCTCCACAGCTTCCTCGAAAGAGGATGGCTTTGTCACGATACACTTGCTCATAAGAGCCATGTATCCAGCATACCGGTTAGGTGACTGTCTATGTCTGCACCGTGATGTAGGTGCTCCTACAACCCTCTCTGCATCTTGAGCCAGTCGCTCAGCTTCTGTAGTGCGCTTCCACCCTCTGATGGTTGGCACTGCATGAGTGGTCTCTTCCACTCCATGAACCTCCTCTTGTGGCTGATCCACATCTAGAGACTCATCCTTAGGAACTAATAGCTCCTCATCTTCATGCAAGTGTGGCTCCCTCTCAAGCGAACACTTCATGGCTTTCTCCTCATGAAATTTGATATCCCGTTGCACAACAGTCTTGCGACTGTCTGGAAAATACACACGATAGTTGTGGGGTGTATCAGTGTACCCCAAAAATATCCCAACCTCTGCAGTCTACTCCAACTTCTTCCTGGCATCCTTCGTCACATGAATGTAAACAGGTGAACCAAAAATCCTCAAATGGGAAATATCAAGCTTCTTACCAAAAAAATCCTCCTCGGGTGTACTCATGCCAAGTATCCTGTGAGGACAATGGTTTTGCACATAAACCGCAGTGTTGCATGCCTCAGCCCACAAGTGTATGGGAAGGCCCTGATCATGCAACATCGGGTGTGCAGCACCCACAATCGTTCTGTTCTTTTGCTCCGCAACCCCATTCTGTTGTGGGTTATGAGGTGCTATGAGCTCTCTTTGAATTCCTTCTGTGCTGAAAAAGTCCTTGAATTCGCCAGAGATGAATTCACCACCATTTTCGCTCCTAACAGCGTTCACCTGCTTCCCTGATTCTTTCTCAACCAGTGCCTTGAACTCACAGAACTTTGAGTATGTCTCGCTCTTCTTCTGCATGAAGAAGATCCAACACTTATGAGAAAAATCATCCACAAATATCACATTGTACCTGTGCTTTACTGTCGAAGCTACTGAGAAAGGTCCACACACGTCTATGTGAACTCTCTCAAGGATCGTCGTGGCGCGACTATCCTTCTCATGAAAGGTGGCTTTCACAAATTTTCCCAAAGTACATCCCTTGCACTGATCTGACTGCGCAAGTGTACCTTTGGGAAGCCCAGTAGAAATCTGCTGCAGTATCTTCAAAGCTCCATGGTGAAGGTGGTCCAATCTCCGGTGCCACAGCTCGCCATCATCCCGGCTCACCACTCCTTCTGCCTTGACTGCCATTGCTGCACAGCCATCTACCTGCAATTGATAAAGGTTCTTAACTCAAAACCCTATCCTCCGGGTTTCACCAGTTGCCTTACTGCACAGGAAAGCCTTTCCCTCGCTAAAGACAACATCATATCCCTTGTCTTCTAACATGGCCACCGAGATCAGATTCTTCTTCAATCCTGGAACATGCATCACTTCCTTCAATACGAAGGGTTTACCAGACTCCCTCTCAAAGGAAATGTTACCGATATCGGTCACACTGTATCTACCATCATCGCCCATCTCGATGTGCACTCCAAGATCTTTCTCATCCAGATCAGTAAACAAATCTTTGTCTCCGATCATATGAAAAGACGCACCACTGTCAAGAAACCACACTGAACCCATCACACTTGAGACCAAGCATGCGATCAGCGAAAAATCCAGCTCAAACTGCGAGGCTAAGGCCTCTCTAGCTGCATCCAAAGAGAAATTTCAAGGATTTTTTCTTCTTCTCGTGGACAATTAGTGGCTAATGTCGTGTTGAGACAAGAAAGCACTTCAATTCTTGACATGTCCTGGGTCCTGCCTTTCGCATTGATTGAGAAGCATCTCTTCTACTCTTCCCCTTCTTTGCTTTGGCAGCTAAAGCGCAATTTTCTTCATCAGATGCCTTTGATGAAGATCCGTCCCTGGTACTCCGCCTTATCTCCTCTTGCACAAGATCCGACCAAAGTCGCTCCCATCCTGGAAATTTCTCCCGACCATTGACAGAGTCCTGATAGGAATTCCAACTCTTCAGAAGCCCAAGGAGAGCCAAGCTCACCAAGTCCTCATCATCTACAGTCACCCCCACACTTCCCAACTCATCCCTGCATTGGATGAACTTCGTGAGGTACTTGGGCATACTGTCGCCTTTCTCCATTTTTATGTTCCTGAGTTTATCCTTGAGCGCCAACTTCCTTTGGTCGCTCTTGCTTTGGAATAAATATGTCAAAGCTTTCCACATCAAGAATGGAGAAGCTTTACCATGAAGGTTGGACACTATGTGATCCTTCACACCTTCCAACATAATCCTTCGACATTTTGTTGTCTTCTTTTGCCATGCGTCAAGTACGTTAAGATCGTAATTAAAAGTAGGGTTTTGGAATTTTTGCATCTATGAACTCCTTCAACCCATTGTCATCCGAAGACCTCCTCCATCCCCGTCCTTCCATGCAATATAATTCGAGCTGCCCTCAAGGGCATACTCCAATCGCAATTCGTTGAAAGACATCTCAACTTCGACACCAAGAAAACACTGCTCCAAATTCGAATTCCACCAGCACAAAACTCAACCGCTTCAATGTTTTGCAATTGCTCCAATGATCAATATTGCTCCGATACCATGTAGAAATTTGAATAACTGAGATATTATTCACCGATATTCTCCCGATCACACACTATTTTAGCTTCATGCATAATAGAGAATCTCTTCTACCATTGATCATCACATGCGGAAATAAAATCAATTGCATGCATACATTAAAACCACAAACAATCACACATATGAACACAATATTTAAAGGGAAAGCTTAAAGCTGAAAACCCCAACTATCCGTATATTATATGTCATGGAGATCATGTAACAATCATAGTACAAAGCTCCTCACAAGATCTCAGTACAATCTCCAATTTTTACACAGTAATCAAGCTAGATCTAGCAAAACACATGCTCCAATCTCTGCCACCTGATAGCCTGCCTCTACTGCGCAATCAATACTGAAGAATGGATCATAAATAACTTCGAACCACTTGGCTTGTACTGCGCAATCCTCATTGGCATCTCCAACCACTGGTTGTTGCAAATCATGCAACAATATAGTCACAACTGATAGTCACACTGCTCTTTCACCTATCTCTTCACCGGTCTCCACTGAAACTGTCCATGCACTGAATTTAACTGATGTATTATTTAGTTGATTAATGAGTTTATAATTAGTGAATTAATTAATAATTAATTCACACCACTCTCACTAGTGTATCAATCAGTTAGACTAGATACAACTAGCTCAACTATGTTTAGATTAGTTAAACCGAACACAACTCCATTAACTTCCCTCAACTCCACCAAATCTCCTCTCACATGAGTTCTAATCGAAGTATCCATGCAATAGCTCCACTTAACCCCTCAAGAATAGCGTAATTCCTTCTCCCGTCGCCCTGTGCCACATCCGTGCTCCAAGAGAATAAGATAATGTTTAGAGTCCAAATATTATTAAGAGCTAATAATATTCGACATAATTATTTTTTTAGACTGGCAATCTAAAAATAGATTCTGCCCAATATGTCTAAAAATAGAAGTCCATCTATTTTTTCCAACTTGACCAACCATCCACAAATAGCATCCTGCAACTCATAGAATATGATCGACATATCTAAAAATAGACTTTGCGCCAAAAATAGCCTGCGGGCCCACTTAGTGAATGCGACTTCTTTCCACTTAGCTCATAATCTTGTTGCAATCTCAACAATATAGAAGATAATTGAAAAACATAGTCTTTTCATTTTATTTTATAATAAAATTATTATTTTTAATAATAGTTAAATAGTAAAATAAAATAATAATTTATAATTAAATATAATTTTTACTAAAATTTGAAAAAATTAACGCTAAATGAATCTCCAAAATTCATATAATCATTCTATAGCTTTAAAAAAAATTTATATGCACTGTCAAACTCTTAACATACAACTTTATTAAAACCTCAAAATTCATATCATCATTATATGGTTTTAAAAAAAAAATTATATGCATCTTCAAACTCTTAGCATAAAACTTTATTAAAACATTGAAGTATGCGCGAGCTCCATAGCATGTTATGTCACGATTAACATCCATTGTATTTCTGGCAAGGACAAGTCAATCATTACATGCAAATTAACATTTATATCAAGTAGTTTTTAGTGTGATTTTTTGAAGATTTTTATGGTGGCTTTTTTTAAGCAAAACTTGATTCTTATGACCATAAAGTATAGCATTAATACTTGAACTTCTCACATAAAACATTAATGGATCAATAGCCCAAAAAGATAAGACTTTCCTAAAAATAGAATCCATGGCATACCATCCATGGTTATGTGTGGGTTAATGGGCGCTATAGGGTGCATTAAAGGCCCTATAGCAGGCTTGATATTGCTTGCCGTGATATATTGGGTTTCTTGGGGTTTATTGGTCCACGTAGGGTTTCTGCGGTTCTGCGGATTGTTTATGGCTGGCCATCGTGCGAGCGTGGGTAATTATTCGTTAACGTTGGTTTCTTCGAAGTTTTATTAAAAAAATAAAAGAAATAAGAGGGAACAACGCGATAATGAATTTCGTTCGGAGTCCTTTTTTTTCGTTCTTGAAGGTTTATTTTTTCATGACGTTCTTGAAGTTTTTTGAAATAAATGAGAAGGTGAATCGGCGAGGTCTCTGCCAGATGATAGGTTCAACTTTAAACTCCTACGATTTAGCCCATGCTCTACCCTACCCAGATTCAGTTAGATTTGGCACCAAAGGGAACAGGTGGGCTCCTGGGAGTAGAACCTCTCCTCCAGGCATTAGCTAGGCGACCCCATCGGGCCGTTTGCTCTAATCTGCCGGGAGGTTTCTCCGTATCACTTTTAAACAAAGTGAAGTTATTCCGTAGGGTTTCTTCATCTGCATCTTAAATCTGTTATTCATGGTTTTGTTTTTTCCAATGTGTCGGGACTCAGTTTGAAGGACTGATATATTTTCTTGGGATAATACAGTGACTGCTTTGTTCTTTGGTATAATACAAACCTCTGAATATGACTAAAGGCAAGGCAATCGGAATTGATCTTGGAACAACTTACAGCTGCGTAGCAGTTTGGCAGCATGATAGAGTGGAAGTTATTGTTAATGATCAGGGAAACCGAACCACTCCTTCCATTGTTGCTTTCACTCCCTCTGAGAGATTTGTTGGAGATGCCGCCAAATATCAGATTGCAAATAATCCCCACAACACCGTCTTCGATGCCAAGAGACTTATTGGAAGGCGATTCACTGATTCCTCTGTGCAGAGTGACATGAAACTCTGGCCATTTACTGTCATTGCTGGAGACAATGGAAAGCCTGTAATCCAAGTTGAATACAAGGGCGAGAGGAAGATGTTCGCAGCAGAAGAGATCTCTTCGATGGTATTAGTAAAAATGAAGACGATAGCCGAAGCTTACCTAAACTCTGATGTCAAGAATGCCGTGATCACAGTGCCGGCCTATTTTAGCGATTCGCAGAGGAAGGCTACTAGAGATGCGGCTACCATTGCCGGTCTTAACGCCATGAAAATTATTAATGAACCCACAGCTGCAGCTATAGCTTATGGGTTTCATAGTGAGGTTTATCCCTCCAACGGAAAAAATACCGTCTTGGTTTTCGACCTTGGTGGAGGTACCTTTGATGTTTCCATTGTTAATGTGGAGGGAGGTAAATTTGAGGTGAAGGCTGTTGGAGGGAACACACATTTGGGTGGTGAAGATTTTGACAATCGGATGCTCAAATACTGTGTTGACAATTTCAATAGAAAATACAAAACGGAGATGAGCACAAGCGCCAAAGCCCTTCGGAGGCTCCGTTCAGAATGCGAAAGGGCAAAAAGAAATTTGTCTTCTGTGGTGGAGACTATGATTGATATCGACTGTCTCTACGAAGGTCTAGATTTTCACATGAAAATTACGAGAGCCAAGTTCGAAGAGCTCAATACCGATCTCTTCGATAAGTGCATGCGAATCCTCAGCCAATGTCTGGAAGACGCCAGGATGAGCAAAAAGCAAATTAACGAAGTGGTATTAGTAGGGGGTTCTACTCGCATTCCAAAGGTACAGGAACTCCTCCAAGATTTCTTCAATGGAAAGAAACTCTGCAAAAGCATAAACCCTGATGAGGCTGTTGCATATGGCGCTGCACTTCAGGCGGCAGCCTTGAACAATGAAGGCATCCAATTCGTCCTCATGGACGTCACGCCTCTGAGTCTTGGAATCGAAACTATAGGGGGTGTAATGTCAGTAGTCGTTCCGAGAAATACTCTTATTCCAACTCAAAGAAAGGCTTCTTACACCACAGCGCGTGATAATCAGGTACAAGTGTCTTTTCCAGTGTATGAAGGCGAGAGAGCAATGGTTGCGAACAACAATTTGCTCGGTAAATTTAGGTTGACCGGAATTCCGGCAGCCCATTGTGGAGTAGCAAGCTTTAGAGTAATCTTTGAATTGGACGCAGACGGAATTCTGAAGGTGTCCGCCCGGGACAGGGGAAGTGGGGTAAGAAATTGCATTACTATACGGAACGATGGTGGTCGGCTGAGCAAAGAAGAGATCGAGAAAATGACGGCTGATGCCGAGAGATTCAGAAGGGAGGATGAAGAGGTAAAGAAGAAGCGTATTGCGAAAGCCAATTTGGAGAATTATGTGTATAACATGAGAAGCAGAGTGAAAGAGGCCCAGATCCAGGGAAAGATGAACGCCAGAGCCGCAGAAGATATTGTCCAAATGCTGAATGGTGTAGAGAAATGGTTAGATGAGAATGAGTGTGCACATCTTTACCAGTTTGAAGATAAATTGAGAGGTTTGACAAGCAAATGCAGCCTTTGACACGCTAAACAAAAATTTACTGAGATGTATGCTAATTTAGGATGTATTAGTTATGACATAGTTCCTCTTTCATAATGAGTAAACATTTTATTCCATACCGAGATAATGTTGTGTCTTTCTCGTCTGCGAACAATACAGGAAATTTTAGCCCTTTTATTATTGGACGTTGTGTTATTTATCCAAATTAAGATGGTTGTGAGTGCCCAAACATAAAAACTCTGAGGAATGCTTGTCTGCCCTTCAATTAACTTGGTAAACATTATCTTTCTGAATTTTTAAGTGAGAGGGAGTCTGTTTTAGGAACCTGAATTTTTAAGTGACGGATTTTTGTTTTGGATTTTTAAAGAAAAATGTCTGGGGATTTGTTTACTTTCTGCGTCAACTTTGCACGCTGTTTGTTTCCTCAGAAAATGTTTGCTATTAAATAAAATTTTATTTTGTAATTACATGACACATGCATATCAGTATATAGACTCACAAGAAACTGACTAAAAAAGAAAAGTCATATAGCCTTTCAAGGACCTGTTACATATATTAATCTCCAACAGACCAAAACAAAACTCTTGGGTACAAAAGTATCAAATGAGGCACAACGCTTTAATTGCCAAATGACATAAGCATAAATGCATGGTAACAGTAAAAGGCTATGTTGCACGAGTTTCCGATATGCGGGTACGGGGAACAAGTATCTGGCTAGAAGCTTTGCTTAAATTTACAGGAAACGTCAAGTTGGGAGCGGCAATAATATAATATATTAAAATATAATATATATTAAAAATAAAATAAAATAAATTATTTATTTCCATCAAAAACCTGCCAATTAAATTCCACCCTGCAAATTCCATCTTGCATTGAAGTATGTAAAAGATTGAACTTTGAAACACTTGCCAGAAAAAATCAAAGTTTTAATCCAGCAACAACTTGCCAGTAAAGAAACATGTGGAACTCCTAAACCGAAAAAAGGTTATTATTACTTGATTATTATGTGATTTCATGAAACAATATATTATATTCAATTTCGAAATTCAAGTTTGGAAATTTATAAAATGAAATTGACTAACACGCTGCTCTTTCTCTTTCTGACCATCATTGTAATTTCTTGAATCTTATCATTAAAGCTTCAAGATAGGCTTCAAGAAAGTAGAGTTATTTGCAATTGTTGAACTTCAAGATTTGCAACGAAGCTGCCAAGGAATGACTGGGAACTGTATATATTTTGTTGAAATCTTTGGTAGATCTCCACATCTTTGTTGCTTTACAGAGCCCATGCAGTCCACCCTCGTGACCTATCATGTATCACTTATGAAAAAAACAAACGGTACCTTCTCTCCTCAAAATAAGTATCTGAAACGTCAAAATTTGTTGTAGTGAAGCTCCCAAAAAGCTCCAAAGTACCCTTTAAAGCTCCCAGCGATTTTGGAAAGTTTCCTACAAGCTCCCAAGCTCCCAGGAGCGGGGGAGCGTGGGGTACGTGCTCTCCAATCGCTGGGAGCGGTACCCATGTTACTATGGTAAAAGGCTTATAAAAATGTTTGATGTAGTAAGCCAAAAGAAAGACGGTCAACACAGATCAGCTCAGTAACAGTAAAAGGCCTAAAAAAATGTTGTTGTAGTAAGCCAAAAGAAAGACTGTCAAAACAAATCAGCTCAGCTCGGTCCATGAAAGGGTTCATGACAAAATAGATCACCTTTGTCTATGATCAAATTTATGGAGTTGATTATTTTGTTCTTCTTTGATTATCCAAGTCCCAAAATCCTATAGCAAGCCTTCGTTAGAGAGTCTATGTTAAGTTCTATATAAACGAAGCCCCAAAATCCTATAGCTAGCCTTCTTTAGAGAGTCCATGTTAAGTTCTATATAAACATGAATTGTTGAAAAATGAAAAGAAATGCTTCCAGTAAAAATAGTAATTTCATGTTCTGTCATCCAGTAAAAATAATAGTCTCATGTTTTGTCATTCATGTTTGGTCATCTATAAGATCTCGACCCAATTTATAAACAACATGGAGTCTTTAAAAGCTGCTAAGGCACATGCTCTTAACCATCTTAACCATTAGGCCCAGAATGTTAGTCAAATGTATTTATGCAATTTGTATTAATAACTTTAGCACTCATCAACTTTTCTTCTATGTTTTGATGTGTATTAAATATTATACTAATTTATATTAAATTTATTTTATGATTTAATATTAAGTATTTTAAGAAATCTAGTCAATAAGCGATTTAGTATAAATACATTTTAATACAACATTTACTAGATATTTAGAAAATAAAAAAGCTAAAAGAAAAACAAGTGTAAATTTCAAGATGCTATATGGAATTAGAATGAATATTTGATAATTTTTATTAATAAAAATATACTTATATGAATATTAACTTAATTATATTCAAAAGTAACCTACCAAAAATATCATTGACAATGGATTATTGTATTCAACTCTTCCTCTCACCAAAGATGAATTATCATCTAAGTCAATAAATAGATATATGTGACATGTATAAGTTTGTTAAACCGATTTGCATATTTATAGATGTATGAACCACCTATAATTTCAAAAATAATGAAATTCAATTTTGGGATGTGGTTATATTAGGATTTGTTAGGATTATGCTTACTTTAGTATATTTTGGGTTGGGTTTGTTGAGGTTGTTGAGAGATTCTCTCAACCTCTCTCTCCAAGATTAGAATCAGTTGGATCTCACTCCAACTATATGTATCTCTTGTGTATGTGAGTAATACAATTAATTATTGTGTGTTATTCCTGTGGAATGGCTGCTCTCTCCATAGTGTAAGTATGTTTGCCAATTGTATTTATGTTTTTTAATTGTTATGTGAGTAGTGAAGGTATTTTTCTCCTCCCGCTAACCTGATATAGCCCGGATAATTAATATAGCGTTGTATGTGGTGAGTCACGGAGATCGTGGAAGTGTGTTTGCCGTAGCTGAAACATGGTGGAATCGGGGCTCTTGAAAAATGATTGCTCAGTTTTTGTTGAAGCTTTGTTTTCGAGTGTGTATCTACATCGCTAGTTTGTCATGATTCAGAATACGTTGTCCCTCCTGGTGTCTTTCTTCATTGTTTTGTCCTGGTGGGAAGTCGAACGGGCTCGTGGTGGTACTTGTCTTCATTGTTTATTTGAATTTATTGGCGTCCTCCGTGTATTGGCTCTCGTGTGGAGCGCAAACATAAAAAAAGGGGTTTACCGTCGTTCTCAACATTTTGAACAGATCACGCAACGTTGCAGTCTCTATATAATCAACGTCTTTTATAGAACGTCTTGAAGAAAATACTCAGGCTGGGTGCCCTTTTCCAGTCTCTTAATTACTTACATCATTATCCCATGGCACACGTTAACCTGCCATCTGCATCCTCATGCTCATACGGTCGCAACAACTACTATGTCTATGTCGTCTTTCTAAACCCTGTGAGCTGGATTGCAAGGAAACCTTCGCCACCGATCTGTATAATCGCCTTCGCAGATACGATCTGGGAGTAGTTCTGGACAAGTGGGAATTACAAAATGGAGAAAAACATGCCTTCGACTTCAGATCGTTCAAGAGAAGAGGGAGGGTGCAGTTCTCAACTTCATGTGCTAGCCGTGGATGGCAGCGTTATAGATCGAAAAGTCATCGAAAAACTATTGAGGAACTATAGATAGTGGGCAAATAGACTTCAGCGACATATATATCAATGAAAGCCTTCTTGGCCGTGGAACGAGTTTTAAGAAATGATCCTGAAGATTATTGAAAACCACAGTGATGGGTTGGTCGCTTTCTTAGTTGCATCCGTCGGGGTTTTATGTCAAATTTGTTATTTTATATTTTTTAAGTGGTAAATAAGAACCAATTATTGAATAGATTTACACAATTTAAAATAGCAGTTCTCGACGTTCTTTGGTGCCAAGAGAATGTATCGCTAATTTGATTGTGAGAATTTGTTATATGTTGTAGATTCTTGTTGTATTTCGGTGCTCCAAGATCGACAATTACAGGTTACCTTTACCTTGTGAGTTTGTAAGTGTGTAAAGGTCATTTTGTAGGATTGATCACTGATCATATTCTGTACCTAGAATATTTTCCTATACGACTGTTGAAATTTATTCTTCGGGGTTATTTCATAGATGGAAATATTTCCATAGGGTAGTTCAGTGTCGAGACTCTTCTTTGGGGGTGTCAAGAATTTTTAATCTTACAAATTCAGCATTGATGGTCAGAAGCAGGAGTACTTTAAATGGGTTGAAAGGTAAGCTCGAAGATGTGGAGAAAGAAAGAGCGAAGTCCAGAAGACTGCAGAGTGGGTAGAGTTGCTGATGAAGACCAGATTAGACAAAGCGACGAAAGTTCAAAGTGTTGTCATACTTTTGTAATTGTGATTAAGTATTATATGTTTTGTAAAGTAAGCATTAAGGGAGGGTATTAGGATTTGTTAGGATTATGCTTACTTTAGTATATTTTGGATTGGGTTTGTTGAGGTTGTTGAGAGATTCTCTCAACCTCTCTCTCCAAGATTAGAATCAGTTGGATCTTACTCCAACTATATGTATCTCTTGTGTATGTGAGTAATACAATTAATTATTGTGTGTTATTCCTGTGGAATGGCTACTCTCTCCAATTTTAATAGGTTAATGATGTAGCTTAGTGTTTTTTACTTAGGAGGATTTGAGCTATGACTCCAAAAGTAGTCAAATTCCTAATAATATTGGCAATAACCAAGAACCGATCCCTAATAATATCCGCAACAACAAAGAACCGCTTAGACTTATAACATTTATTTAGCTAAGTACATTTGTATTTATATCTTGTGTGTGAATAAATCTAAATAGCTAAGAGGCTACGTTGCAGAAAACACTCTCCAACCTATTTATGAGTGCCTAAAGTGGCCAAAAACAATAAAACATGTGTAAATGGCTTGGAAATGTCATTGGCCTTATCCTATAGTGTTTCCCTAATGGTTTTTTGCATGGGTTTTGCACATGGTTTTGGGCATGATGGTTTTTTGCCCATAGTATTTTGTAGATCCAATTAAGGGAACTACAGTTATGTTCTAATCCAAGGTTAATGGATTGTGGTTTATGAATGTTTTGACATGTATATATATGTATTGTAACATCGAAAGGAATATAATGACAAATCAATTTTGTAATCCTAGTTTTGGGATCCAGGGGAAAATCTCTGTGTATATTTGTTTTATGTTCTCACCATTGTTTATTTTTCTGTTTTAATAATTCGTTTGCAGGTAATTTCTGTATAGGGTTAAAACCTACATTTGGTATCAGAGTTTTTTCAACTTCAAGGGGATGCCTTTACTGTCAAGGGGTTTTGATCGGGCCTATGATAGACCCTTTTCAATGTGAGATCTACAGGATTGATTATTGCGGTGAAAGAAGATGGCGAATAGTGGAAAGATAGGGATTTAGAGTTTTGAGTTGTGGAAGCTCAAGATGGAGGATCTGTCGGAGGACCAAGATTAATGTATTTTTGCAAATCCAGGCATGACACCAACATGATTGTTGGCAAAAGACTGGGCGAAGTTACATCGAAAGGCGAAGAGCACAATACAATTATGTCTCTAAGATTCAGTATTGTTGAATGTATCAAAGGAAACTACGACGAAGATTTTGTGGGACAAGTTAGGGACTTTGTCCTAATCTAAGTCTCTGGTGAACAAACTGTTCCTGCGGAAAAATTTGTATAAACTAAGGATGGAGGATGTAGACTCGGTAATAGAGCATCTGAACATATTTAATACTGTGGTAAGCTAGTTGTTATCTATTGATATTAAATTTTCATATGAAGATAAGTACATCAGTTTTTTTTGTTCTCTACCAAATTCGTCAGATAGTCTTGATATATCTATAGGTAGCAACACAACTACCTTGAATTTTGATGAAATAGTCTCTATGAAAATTTCACTACTAAAATCCTATTGCAGCAACTCGAAATTATTATCCTAATTTTTAATTTTATTTAACAATTTATTTGATGTTTGCTACGAAAAATACTGAATAAAACATACTGCAATCTACAGAAACAAAACTGCGGAAGAAAATAGTGTTGGAATGATCCAGGTGGATATTGGTGGCCACCCACCTATTCCACTTGGCCCCCCACCATTGTCTCTTTCAGTTTTTCAGTTTCGGCATAACTTACTATTTTTAGCAGTTTTTCGGGTCCTGAACTTCCGGAGCCGTTTTGAGGCCCTAAACGACGTTTTTTGGGTATGAAAGCGTCAGCGAATTTTCTGATAAAATTCGTCCCGATAGCTGTAGTCCTCGGATAGAGCTTTCTAATGATGTATCATATGCGTCAAACGGAGATAGTATGCCAAAGTTACGTCCCTGGGAAGTTGAAACACCAATTTACCCAAACGGGGCCCATAGTTTTGGCGCTTCATCTCCTAGGGTTAGGTTTTGGGATGTTTAGGGTTCTCCATTGTTTCTCAATAATAAATAGGCCCTCGCGCCTCATTGTAAAGCAGTTCAGAGGTCTGTAGCCACCACATCTCTTCTCAGAGATAGCTACCAGTACCCTAGCTAGTTTTATTTCCATTGTCTGTAAGCAAATTTCAGCTCTTTGATATTAATGAAATGAAGTGTTATTTCCGCTGCATCTCTGTATTTATGGTTATGTGTTTATTCTGTTGCGTTCCTGCATAAATCCGGATCAGTGGTATCAGAGCGGTCTGCTTTTTCTCGATCCTTCTTTGCATGTCCCCAACGAGGTCGGGGTATAAAGAGCTAGGGCTTGATCTGGTGGAACCTTTGCAAGATCAGCCTCGCAAACCTTGACGGACGCCCATGGGGGACGAAAAGAAAGATGAGGGAGCAGGAGATCCTATCAAAATATTGCTCGAGGAGGCCCTCGAAAAACAAAGGAACGCGATGATGGATAGTATTGCTCAGATCCTTCAACGGCTGCCCACCGGCGGCGCATCTGCATCCAGTAGCCACTCTGGAGTTGCGACTCCCTTTAAGGTACAAGTAAATTTTGACATTCCCATATTTGAGGGTCAAATAGACGCATATGCCGTAGATAGATGGTTGAATCTATTAGAAGGATATTTCTCTGTTCATGACTTTTCAGACCGGGAGAAGATTATTTTTGCACTCCTCAAAGCTACCCCCATGTTAAGGACTGGTGGGAAACCTACTGTGAGAACAAGGACCAGACAGAACCCGCTCTGTTCTCGGCCGTACCAACTTGGAATTCTTTCCGAGACGCCGTCAAGGAACAGTACTATCCCGTGGGGAGCTATGAGGACAAGTACATACAATGGACCACGCTGCGACAACAAAGGGATCAAGATGTGCACGAGCCGACGAATCTGTTCCATACCCTGCGCACAAAGTTGGGTATCAAAGATTCAGAGAAACATTTGGTGCTAAAGTATCGCAGCTGTCTGCACAGATACATTCAGGAGGAAATGGAGTTCCTCGACATCTCTTCGCTTGGTACGGCATACCGGTATGCTGCCAAGATTGAGCAGAAATTCAAACAGAAGAAGCGAGACTTTGGATCTGCGAATCAAAAGCAAGGAAAAGGTGCTTCCAAACCGCAGAACAAAGGACAGAGCCAAGGCATGGCGGCTAAATACAACCCACCAAAGCCACAAGAAAAGAACAACACCGTAAAGCCAAAGAAGGACACGGGAAAGTGGTGTGAGTTCCATAAGAGCTCCACTCACAACACAAGTGAGTGTCGGGCCAAGCAGTCGCTAGTGGCCGAGATGAGGGCTTCTGAGTCAGATGCATAATCCGACTCCGAATCAGAACCTGAAAAGGGGAATGAAAAAGGGAAACAGATTATTGATGCGGAGCCCAACGCCACCGTTGCCACTACAAAGGTCCAGAAGGAGGAACCGGAAGATCCAGAGGAGGAGGAACGTCTCTTCCACTCCCAGATGTGGGTAAAGGGCTCCCCTGTACAGTCCATTGTCGACAATGGGAGCCAAAAGAACCTCATTTCAGCAGACGCCGTGAAGCGGTTGGGCTTGCCGACCACAGCTCACCCACATCCATACACCATCGGGTGGCTTCACCAAGGACGAGATCTCCGCGTCAGCCGGCAGTGTCCCCTTCCCTATAGCATCAAGCCCTTCACGGATGAGGTATTATGTGACGTTGCTCCTATTGATGTTTCTGATGTATTATTAGGACAACCATACTTGTGGAAGCGTCATGCCGTGTATGAGTCTCGGCCTCGTGCTGTTATTGTTACTTTGGGAAATAAGTTGTACAGGATACCAGAGGTACCACCTCCTGCCGCTATCTCTTTGGTTACTGCAAAACAATGCAGTAAGCTCATTTCCCAAACCAGGAAATTCGTTTTCCTGATGATCCGCGCCCAGGGCAAGAAGAAGACTGTGGCCACGACCTCCAGACAGGGCCCCTCTGCACGACAACAACAAATGGATAAGGTCGTGGAGGAGTACGGGGACATCTTCACCTCACCTACAGGGGTTCCTCTGCACTGCCAGGTCAAGCACCCGATTGATCTGACCCCAGGTGCGCCACTACCCAATGGACCGATCTATCGACGCTCTGTTCTGGAAAATGATGAAATCAAGAGGCAGATTCAGGAGCTGTTGCAGAAAGGTCACATCAGACCAAGTTCATCACCATGTGGGAGCCCGATCGTGTTGGTACGGAAAAAGGATGGGACGTGGAGACTCTGTATTGACTATCGGGCACTGAACAAGATTACTGTCCGGAATAGGTACCCAATCCCACGGATTGATGACCTTCTGGACCAACTCCAAGGTGCAAAATATTTTAGTAAGATCGACCTGAAGTATGGGTATCACCAGGTACCAATTGAACCCTCTGATGTGTGGAAGACTGCTTTCAAAGCTAAGGAAGGCCTTTTTGAATGGCTGGTCATGCCTTTCGGGTTGACGAATGCTCCCGCAACCTTCATGAGGATGATGGACGACATCTTGCTGCCATTCACCAACTCATTCGTAGTGGTGTACTTGGATGACATTCTGATCTTCAGCAAGACTTGGGAAGAGCACCTTCATCACATCCGACAAGTCCTCCAAACACTGCGGCAACACAAGTTGTGTGCCAATTTTGAGAAGTGCACGTTTGGCATGACCCAGGTTCAATATCTGGGATACATTATTGATGAAAGGGGGGTGCATGTGGATCCAGCCAAGATCCAAGTCATTCGGGATTGGCCAGCCCCGATTACTATAACAGAGCTTCGCAGCTTTCTGGGTCTTGCTAATTTCTACCGTAGATTCGTGTTGGGATTCTCTCATATCACTTGGCCCTTGAGTCAAGTCACCAAAGGAGGAGCGAGAGCAAAATTCTTTTTGTCGGAACCTCAACAGAAGGCGTTCAAAGAATTGAAAAATCGCCTCTGTTCTGCCCCAGTGCTCACCTTACCAGACTTGCAGCAGCCATTTGAGATCGAGACAGATGCCTCTGACTATGCTATTGGGTCAGTTCTTACTCAACAAGGACATCCAGTGGCATATCACAGTGAGACATTGTCTGAGACAGTTCGCAAGTATCCCACCTATGACAAAGAAATGTATTCCATTGTGCAAGCCTGTCGACAATGGAAGCATTACATTTTGGGGAAGGAAACAATCATCCACACGGACCACCGGCCCCTGCAGTTCATACAGACACAAGGGAAGTTGCAGAATGATCACCATCAGAAGTGGTCCACATATCTGCAACAGTTTCATTTGAACATCAAGTACAAGAAGGTTAGCACCAATAATGTTGCAGACTGCCTCAGCCGACCACCGATCGTGGCGCTCACCACTGTGCTCAACTCTTGTGGGCACGAGACTTCTGATTGGCCGCTTCTCTATGAGAGTGACCCAGAATTCGGCCAAACTTACAAGACACTCTTGGGGGGCACGCAAGTTCCAAATTTTCACCTCCAAGATGCACTTTTATGTCACATGGGACACCTTTGTGTTCCTTCAAGCGAGCGTGCTAAGATGATATGGGAAGCACACTACAGTCGAGTCGCTGGGCATTTCGGGGTCGAGAAAACAGTAGCAATACTACAGAAGTATTTCTATTGGCCGAACCTTCAAAAGGATGTCGAGAAGCACATCAGATCCTGCACTGCTTGTGCCATTGCTAAGCCGACCATCAAGAAGCAAGGCCTATATACTCCACTACCTACCCCTAGTCGACCATGGGAATCCATCTCCATGGATTACATGTCGGGACTGCCCTCTACTAAGAATGACAATGACTGTGTTTTCGTGGTCGTTGATAGATTCTCGAAGATGGCCATTATGGCGGCCTGTAAGAAGAATATCACAACAGAAGCTACTGCTAAACTCTTCTTTGAACGAGTATGGGTTCACTTTGGGATCCCACAGTCTATCATATCAGATCGAGATAGCAGGTTCCTCAGCACATTTTGGTCCAGCCTCTCGTCAATGATGGACACAAAGCTCACCAAGTCCACAGCTTTCCATCCCCAAACAGATGGCCAGACAGAGGTCGTCAACAGAATGATTGTACACATTCTGCGGATGTACAATTCAAAGCATCCACGCACATGGGACGAGAGCCTCCCTTATGTACAACATAGTTATAATCGGGCTCTCCACAGTTCAATCGGCCATAGCCCCTTTCATGTGGGCTTGGGATTCCAGCCACTATGTCCCATTGACGTAGCCATGCCATTTGCAGCTGCTCAGGCCAATTCAGCTCATGTCCAGTCTGAAGTTGACAAAGCAAGTAGCTTCATCGAGCGCATTCAACACATCCGCCAACAAGTTCATGATATATTGGACAGAGCCAATGCGAAGTACAAGCAGCGCCATGATCAACACCGGGTGCCACACAACTTCCAGGTGGGCGACAAAGTATGGCTGCATTTGCAGAAGGAGCGCCTCACTGGACCTCACCACAAGCTTCGCCCGCTCCGATACGGGTCGTACACCATCACCAAGGCTGTAGGGAACAATGCTTTCGAGCTTAGTATTCCACCATTCCTTGGTCTGCACCCAGTCTTCAATGTGGATCGCCTTCGTCCTTACTTCCCACCTCTACTGGACACTTTGGACATTGCAGAACAACTCACACCAACAGAGTTAAACCCAGACTGCATGGAACATGCCACCACATATTGTATCATGGACATGCAAATTAAGAACACTCGGCAACAGAGGATCCAACTGTATCGGGTTGTCAAAGCTGGCCAACTCCTGCACCAAGGAAAGTGGTTCACCAGGGACCAAGTTCAGCAGAAATTTCCTCATCTCATGGAGGAACTTAACGCAGTGGGGACCATTGCTTCCTAAGGGGGGAGGAATGATCCAGGTGGATATTGGTGGCCACCCACCTATTCCACTTGGCCCCCCACCATTGTCTCTTTCAGTTTTTCAGTTTCGGCATAACTTACTATTTTTAGCAGTTTTTCGGGTCCCGAACTTCCGGAGCCGTTTTGAGGCCCTAAACGACGTTTTTTGGGTATGAAAGCGCCAGCGAATTTTCTGATAAAATTTGTCCCGACAGCTGTAGTCCTCGGATAGAGCTTTCTAATGATGTATCATATGCGTCAAACGGAGATAATATGCCAAAGTTACGTCCCTGGGAAGTTGAAACACCAATTTACCCAAACGGGGCCCATAGTTTTGGCGCTTCATCTCCTAGGGTTAGGTTTTTGGGATGTTTAGGTTTCTCCATTGTTTCTCAATAATAAATAGGCCCTCGAGCCTCATTGTAACTCAGTTCAGAGGCCTGTAGCTGCCACATCTCTTCTCAGAGATAGCTACCAGTGCCCTAGCTAGTTTTATTTCCATTCTGTCTGTAAGCAAATTTCAGTTCTTTGATATTAATGAAATGAAGTGTTATTTCCGCTGCATCTCTATCTTTATGGTTATGTGTTTATTCTGTTGCGTTCCTGCATAAATACGGATCATGGAAGCAGTAGGAATTTACAGGGTAAGTTCCTTAGATATAAAACCAAAGGTCACTGCTCACAAACAAATCACAAATCAGTACACCAGTATTATCACATGGTTAAAACCCTCGAAGAGGGAAACAATCCACGACCTGAGCCAACGTGGCCACTTCAGGCAATTTATTAATACAAAAAAAAATTTACATATGTTTCTCTCATAAACGGTTATCGGACAAATGGCCCTCCATGCTCTTTAAATAGAGATCATGGACCAAATGGCTAGTAAGCCACGAATCAAGTGTCGTTAATACCGAGGAGAGAGTGAACCGTCGGATCACTACAAATCGTGGCCGTCGGATTATAAGTTACAAATGTACATTGTAAAGAGACACACTTTACCTAACTCTACACTAGACTAAGTTATTATTAATTATTTCCTATGTATCGCAAGATCCTAACATCCCCCCTTAAGAACAACTTGGGATGGGATTGAAGGATTTACAAAGGTGACACAAAAGGAGCCTATTTCCTATGTGTCGAAATATCCTAACATCCCCCCTTAAGAACAACTTGGGATAGGATTGAAGGATTTACAAAGGTGACACAATAGGAGAAGGAAAGAGGCATTAGTGCCTATCCCCCCTTAATGATAACTTTCCTGAACTCCAAGCATGGATCGAAGTTTGGTAAACTTTGCTTCTGTGAGAGCCTTTGTAAAGATATCGACTACTTGATCATTGGTTGGACAATATTGCACTTCAAGAACATGATCATGAATGAGATTTCTAAAGAAGTGTATGTGGAGCTCAATGTGTTTCATACATTGATGCTAAACTGGATCTTTACATAGTTGAACGACACTCTGATTATCACACCAAAGTGTAGTTGGATGCTGCTGATGAAGACCAAATTCAGACAGGATCTGACGAAGCCACATGGATTCCTTGCTAGCTTCAACTGCACTATGATACTCTGCTTTTGCTGAAGGAAGAGAGATGGCACTTTGTTTCTTACAAGACCATGTAACAGGTCCTGAATCAAGAGTGAATACATATCCTGCAGTAGACTTTCGATCATCAGGGTCACCAGCCCAATCAAAATCAGTGAAACCAATCAACAATGGAGATGCTCCTACACTGTAATGAATCCTGAACTAAATTGTACCTTGAATATATCGAAGTATTCTTTTAGCTACTTTCTAGTGACTTTCATGAGGTTGGTGCATAAATCAAGCAACAGGACCAACGACAAAGGAAAGGTCAGGACGGGTATGGGTTAGATAGAGAAGTTTACCAACAAGTTGATGTTATAAGGTAGCATCAATTTCAGGGGTAGTACAAGTGACTGAAAGCTTGACTCCATACTGAAAGGGAGAAGGGGATGGCTTACAGTATTCCATGTGAAAGTGGTGTAGAAGATCACAAGCATACTTGGACTGAGAGAGGGTAATACCTTCTTTGGATTGCAAGACTTGAAGACCAGGGAAATAATGCAAGTGTCCTAAGTCAGTCTTTTCAAACTTATTTTTGAGGCTATACTTCACATGGTTTATATGGTTGGGATCACTACCAGTAAGGATAAGATCATCAACATAAAGAACAAGGATGGTGAAGGACTTACTCACTTTCTTGGTGTAGATAGTGTTGTCAGAATGACACCTTGAAAAGCCATTATCTAATAGAAATCTATCCATTTTGGCATACCAAGCCCGAGGAGCTTGTTTGAGACCATAGAGAGACTTCCTAAGGCGACAAACAAGGCTAGAGTTGTTTTGGATAAAGCCAGGGGGTTGTTCCATGTAGATTTTTTCATGCAAATCTCCATGTAAGAAGGCAGATTTAACATCCATCTTATGGATTTCCCATTTAAAGGAGGTAGCAAGGGAAAGAATAAGGCAGATAGAATTCATTTTGGCAATAGGGGAGAAGGTTTCAGTATATTCAATTCCTTCAACTTGTGAGAATCCTTTAGCAACAAGACAAGATTTATGTCTATCCACTTTTCCATCGGTCCAAACTTTGTTTTGTAAACCCATCTGCATTTGACAAGTTTTCTTCCTTTTGGAAGAGGAACAAGATCCAAAGTATCGTTAGCTAATAAGGAACGATATTGTTCATTCATAGCTTCATCCCAATCTGGATGACCGGAAGCTTCTTCAAAGGTGTCTGGATCAAGATTTTCTGGAACTTGACCCAATAAGGAAGAGGCTCTTTGGAATTGAGAACGTGTACGTCATCGATCTGTAGGGTCACCTGCAAGAGAACCTGCTGCATCCCGAGTAGAGCGAACCCATCTTGGAAGCTGTAAAGTTGAAGGAACATCTTCAATAGGTGGAGGAGGATTTTCATCCTCGATGTCGTCATCTAAACTAGAAGGAATGCTGTCAAAAATAGAAGAGATAGAGAGAGGTGGCACATATGTTGAATCAGGCTCGCAAGCCAAAGGTGACACACCCACCGAACTAGGCTCGCAGGCCGATATATTTTCATCAATTTTTACATCTCTTCTAATGATTATATTTTTGGATTTTCGTTGAAGAAGTCTATATCCTTTGACATCTTCAGAATATCCAACAAAAATGCATTTTTCACTCTTAGGTCCTAAGGCTTTATGTTTCGCATTTGGAATATGGGCCCAAGCATCACAAGTGATGGTGAAAGGTGGTTATAAAGTTGTTGGAGGTCTTATTAAATGAAGCTACATGGTTATTAAGTACCCAAGACACAATGAGATAAATCAACAGAAAAAGGGGCAGTATGACAGCACACTCAACATTCCAGCCTAGATTTCTTCTCTTCTTTCTTCTCCATCTGTCCTTTCTGTTAGATTTCGATGAGATAAGGCTGTAATGTCTTTTGATACTATGTACTATTAGAATTAATGTTTCCTTATTTTTAGAAGATATGGAGTTGGTGCCTCTCTTGATATACATACCATTTGTAAATACCATTTCCAGGTTGGATGTTGGTCTACCTGAAGACTGAATATAATAAAAAAACATTTTTGCTTCATGATGGAGGATTTTGTGACTCAAGGAACATCTAATGTGTGGTGTGTCTCTTTTCTTTGTTAATTTCTTCTAAAAATATGAATTGCAACAACTAGTAAAGTGTGAGTGATAAGTTGTTAAAGGATTTAACAGTAAATTATCTGCTTTCAGTTTTCTGCAAGTTATATGTGTGTTATAGAACATGTCAGTGAAGATTTCATAAAGGATCTGTCGAATATTTTATACATGCAATATTTTTTCTGAATGTTATTTGCTTTGCATAAATAGAGTTTGTGTAAAGAGTTGTCATCATAGTTGTGTGACTAATTTAGGATAGGAATATTTCCTGGAATAGGTACTAACTATCCATCTTCTTCCATTAGTTAAAAGATGCTCCCTATACTACATTTTACCCACACAATATATACTTGCCACAGCTTTCCAAATGCATGAAAGTTTTAAAGAACATAAAAAATCATTTCAAGATATTTGAGAAGCCATCACACCACTCAAAAAACCCCTTTAAAAATTTGAAATGAACTATGATGTGTAAGGCTTACTCCTTATGCAGTCAAGGAGTGACTCTTTGTGCTAACATGCTCAAGAAGAGTTAATCCTCAATGATTTGGATGCTCTGAGCATGATTGTGCAGGTTATAGAGGCATTGGAGCATTTCTGTAAGTGATTTTTCCACTTTGAAGATTAAATAAGCCTAGGGCCACCAGGAGAGGGGGTCATGCCTAGTCCACTTGAAGACCATTTCCAGATCTTGAAGAGTATATTTTGAGGTTTTTGGGTCTTCTGAATCCAATGAAGCAAGTTGCAAAGCCATTAGAGCACTATAGGTGCATGTAATCAGAGAATTGACCATTAATCCAAAGAGGGTCTAACCAGTTGAAGCAGGTCCATGGAGATGTAGCCCATGAGGGGTGAACTACATTATCAAATATTATGTAATGTGTTTGATGTGTGTTATTTCTCTTCAATTTACTTGTTGTACATGTGTTTTTAACAACTACTTTATTTAATAAATTGCTCATAAAAGAAACAAAACTTAACACGTAAACCTTCACATAACTGGATAATTTGAGATGATCCTAAACATATTTTTTTAATACTGATGAGGGAGCTAGCACAACAAAACTAGTATGCCCATATTCAGATCAAGTTGGTATCAGAGCATAGTTTAGCTCATATTAGCCTGAGATAATTTTCCAAGGTTAGCTAGAGAATTATCTATTGGTTTTGAATAGTACAAGGAGAATTTAACTGTGTGCAATTTTATATGTGTGAAGAGAAGGTCAAGATTGAGAGCTTGGTTCTTAAATCACAGCAAGGAATCTTTTTATGCATTACAAGTGTGATGGAAGTTTCATCAAACATTGTTTCTAGTCAATCTTCCTTAGCAAAACTCTTTGATAAAGAGATGTTGTAGAAGCTCTACATCATGAATGATATGGTGCAAGGGATGTATGAAGATAAGAGGGAGAGCATTATAATTCAAGATAATTTTATTGCCATGAAGGAAGAAAATCAAGAGCTTCTTGAAAAGATGCTTGAGATCGAGACTCAGCTCCATATTGCAAATGAAAACCTATCAAGGTTGCATGAGATGGAGACTCAACTCCATGATGCCAAGGAAACCTTCGCCAAGTACGTGCATGAACAAGAGTTGTGAAAATCAATTTTATCTTCAATTTCCTCTAAAGATGAATGTTTTGTGTTTTTGAAAGACACACTAGAGGAATAGGGTCCAAATTATTTATGAAAATGGGCTATGAATGTAAAGGGTTAGGAAAACATGCACAAGGCATAGTTGAGCCAATTTTTGTTGAGGAAAGGCCTAGGTATTTGGGTCTTGGTTATGGAAAACATGACGAAGAATGCTCCAAAGAAAAAGAGGCACATGAAGGTGTTCCAAGAAGGGCTTTCATTACATGTTCATTACCTCAAGCTTGTGAAGTTTGTGTTCATGAGGAATGCAAAAGTTTTACACCCACTTTACAAGAAGATGCTCATAAGCATGCAACTAATGAGAATGGGAAACAAGAGGATGTTGAAAGCTCTAAATTCATTGAAGCCAATGTTGGTATTCGAAAGAGAGCCACTACCTCATCAAATTCACCTCCTCAAGAAGGCGACAAAGGTGAATGTGCAAGGTACAAATCTGCCTTTAATCAAGTTTCTTTTGATTATGATAAACATGGTAAAACTTCACATAAGATTTGGAAAAAGTTTGCATGTTCCTTTTGTGGTTTGAATAACCATAATGTTTCAACATGTTGGAAGAAGGTATCCATACACAGGAAATTTTTAAAACAAAGGAGACATAAATCCAAAGGTCCATTGGATAATGGAAACCATGTTGAAAAGAAGATGGAATTGTTTTGCACTCATTGCCATAAGCAGGGTCATCTTGTAAACAAGTGTTAGACTTTGTATCAACAAGTCATCCACAACATTTGAAGAAGGTGGAAAGATATATTGAGAAGAATGGAAAAGAGGATTCCATAATTGATGTAGGTTAGGATGATTCACATGATGAAGTACAACTGAAAGAAGAGCCATTGAAATGATTTGGTAAGAGATGGTTAGCTTTCTTATCCAATTAAATCCTTGCATTAATTTTGATGATTGATGAAAATCTCGCCTATTTGATGCATTTATTTGCCAATTGAATGCATTTATTTTCCAATTGAATGTATTTCTTTTGTCTAGAAATGCATGTTTCATGTTTACGCCAGAAAGGTGTTTGAAAGTGGAGTATGTTGACTCACTTTGTTTATCATCTATGTTGTTAACTTGAGATTTTTTATCATTTACACATGCATGAGTGTCGAATTGTTTTAGGTTGATGAGTTTGTAAACCAAGATGTAAGAGTACATGGCGATGTTCACATGATGTGACATTTGATTCTTTGAAGGAGAAAAAGGATATGTGTCAAATTATGTTTCTTGCATGATTTATTTTTCAAATTGATGGTTTTTCTTGTGACAAGATGTCGCAGGATTTTGGAAGGCCCACTCTTGAGAAAGAGGCTCATGATTAGCCTTCATTCTCAAATCATGGCATGAGAAACATGTCAATACTAGAGGATTTTGGAATCAAGAAGCGAAAAGAGGGACAAGATGCAAAAATGTTTGCAGCCAAAATAACAGCCATTGTAGACCATTTGATGTGTTGACGCCAAGAAGCAAAAGAGATGGTGAATGCATTCTTCCAGATATGGAATTTGGAACCATGGAGGTAAAAAAATGGTAATTTATTTTCTTGTGATTACTGATATTGGAACTCATTTTTGTAGTTCACACAAATCGGCTTAACTTGTAAAATTGGTTTCCAAGGAGAAGCTTACATCAAATGCATGTTTGTGCAAAGGAGGAACATGATTCTCAATGGGAAGGCCATCAGTCAGCTTTTCAAGCATCGAGGGATCGCTTTGGTACAACAAGGTGTTTTATCAGTCAGGAAGCATCCAACAAGTGTTGGATTGGGTTAGCAGAAAAAGGAGGACATTGGTTGAAGCGCCAAGCCATTTGCAAGGCAAGGTATGTCAAGGAACCAAAGTGGTTGTCATGGAGATTTTTCCAAGTAGAATAAATTTGATATAACTTAGGAAAGATAAGATCATCAAATAACCAACTTTTGTGGGTCCAAAATCATATCAGTGGGAAGGAGTGATCAGAATATGGATTATGGGAAAAAAGTTTCCAAACATTCAAAGTGCTCATAATCACACCAAACCAAAATGACTGGATAGCGTTCGTCACCAGGAATCTGGTTGATTTCGTTTCATCAAAAACTGACTCCGTATGTGAAAGTTAGAGCTTGTTGTTCATCGTGCCAAACAGGCGAATTTAAAAAAAAAAAAGGGGGTCAAACAGGGTCAAAGGTCAAAATTTTAGGGTTTCAAAGGCCAATGAGGTGTTGATACTTGTCTAATGGTGGTTAGCCCGAATTTCTGGGCACTTGGCAATTTTTTATTGGTTTGTTGAGAGCCAATTGGGTGATGACATGTGGAAAGTTGGGAGGCTTCCACTCGCCCGCAACCCCCCCCCCTCCCTCCAAGGCGAATTTAAGTTAAGTTTGGGTCAAAATCTAAATTTATATGTAGGAGAAAAAATGTATACATTGGCAGAGGGGTGGAGGTTAGGGTCGAACCCGCGGCCTCTCTGACATAACCCACAAGCCTTATTGCTTTCCCTACGCATTAGAACTTATTAAACAATGGTCGTGGATCATATTGATTTTAAAATTAAGATTTTGGCAGAGGGGTATGGGGGCCAGCCCCAATGCATAAAAACCGTGGCCTATGACTAGGAGCAGAGCACTCCAATGCAAATGGTTGGTTTAGAATTTAAACAAGGTTTAATTAACCTTAACCCACATTTAATGCGCTAATCCTTTTGATAATTCAGATTATGATAAGAGCACATGGTTAGTGCTAAACCAGATTAAAACTCCACTTAACCTTAATTAAACCAATAGTTAACTTGGCGGAGAAAATGGCAGAGTCCCCAGTTTCGGCACCACTACCAAAATTTGGGGGTTAACTGGATTTGTTCCAGTTTTAGTGGAGTTTCCTAGGCCAAAATCGAATGAGGCATAACTAGACCATTTTTCGGCCAAATTAGGCTCAAGAAGAGTCAATCCTAGATCATTTGGATGCTCTGAGCATGATGATGTGTGTTATAGGGGCGTTGGAGCACTTATGTAAGTGATTTTTCCACTTTTAATATTAAAGAAGTCTAGGGCCACGAGGAGAGGGGGTCATGCCTAGTACACTTGAAGACCATTTTCAGAGCTTGAAGAGTCTATTTTGAGGTTTTTGGGTCTTATGAATCCAATGGAGCAGGTTTCAAAGCCATTGGAGCACTGTAGGTGCATGTAATTAGAGAATTGACCATTAATTCAAAGAGAGCCTAGCCAGTTGAAGCAGGTCCATGGAGATGTAGCCGAGGAGGGGTGAAATCTGTTATCAGCTATTGTGTAATGTGTTTGATGTGTGTTATTTCTATGCAATTTACTTGCTTTATATGTGTTTTTAACAACTAATTTATTTAATAAATTGCTCATAAAGGACACAAAACTTGACACATAAACATTCACATAACTGGCTAATTTGAGACGATCCTAAACACATTTTTTTAATACTGAAGAGGGAGCTAGCACAAAAAAAATGGTTTTCCCATATTTAGATCACTAACCTGGATCCTAAAAACAAAAATATTCTCCTCCTTATGCGAGCTCCTTTCTCCTCACATTCACTTGCTTTTTTTGCATAAATGGATGTGTGAAATGCCTCTATCTCACCTTGTATTTATACTAAACACAAGGGCTCCAAAGAAAAACCTTTTATGGGATTTCCAACCTACCATAAGGCCTCTCTAATGCTAGCTGACCTTAAATCTTGTCGTGTGAACCCAACCTCTAACTTTAAAAAATCATATCTCGTGATAGACAACTTGAATTTGAGTGATTTTCGTTGCTCCCGGTTGCTCTCGAGATCCTCTAACAACTCAAATCATCACATGTCAAAAAATCCTCATGGATTCACACCCACACACTTGGGTGAAAATCCCACATCTTGGGTTCCAAGCCCACAAAGTGCTTTTGTGGTGCTCCAACCTCTAAACCTTGAACCCTAGGCTTGGAGTACCTCCCAAGCTACAAATATCAACACACCATAATTAAAATATTGGACCATTTCACTAGTCATAATCTCATTAACGAATTGAGTACCAAAGAAAATCTCATTAACCAATTAACAAATCTCATTAACGAATTGAATAATAGTGACTAACTATAATGCCACACTCCATAGAAATGTTCTCATGTAGTGTTCCGGTGAATCCTGTAGTGTTCCTGTGAAAACATTAGTAACAAACTAGGTTTCCATCAAGGAGAACATAAATCCATAATGCCAACAATGGGAGGATGAGCATTTTATTCAAAAGCATCTAGATCTACTCAAGCAATGAGGAGAACACTTTTTTGAAGGAGACGGGCATGTTCGGTCGTGATAATACTAGTGTAGCCCCCATATTGTTATTGTTGTGCCCCATGGAAGCCCACTATTGTTATTGTTGTGCCCTTACATTATTATTGTTATGTAGAACCTAGTTATATTTTGACCCCTTAGACTCCTTTATATACCAAGGTGGTCTTTTCACTTGCATCATCCAACAATTGTTAATTTATGTGATGTAAAGGGTGGTTCTCCCCTCTAAGTGGCTTATTGTCTAGATGTTGAACTATCATTATTATGTTTATGTGCTATTTTTTATATGGATATATAATAACTCAGTAGATCTAGAAATAAATTCAAAAATATGAAGGAGAATAATTTGTTTAGAGTGGGATCTCCACTGAAGAATGTCTTTAGGAATGGATGAAGAGGAAATCGAAGGAATCGATAGAAGCTTTGCCTTTAATGGTTTACTATGGCATTTAGCTTGAGAAAAATGAAACCATATTGAAGGATAAATGGAATTCATACTCAAGGTTAGTGTGGAACAACTTGGCTTTACAAGACTCTCTACCTAAGAAAATTTTGAGCCCTTTAATCAATCATTGCTTAGAAATTACCATACAACAAGATAATTTGTGGGACTTATTTGATGGAGCTCCAAATTCAACCCCAATCATGGGAGGTGATGTGGGAATCATATATATTTATGAACACCATTCTTTTTCCTTTTCTTATTGTACTGGTCTTGCTACAAACAACTTTGTATAATTATTTGCTATCAAAGTTCTTCTTTAGCTGGCCGGATTCTTGCAGTTATCATAAATAAATATTTATCGAGACTCATTAAATGTGATCATCAAAATAAATGGGAAATCACAACTAAAAAATCATACTCTTCTCCCTCTTTTTCAAAATATCTCTAACAAAATGTGGAAATTCTCAGACATATATTTTACTCATGTATACAGGGAAAGGAATCATAAAGTCAATATCATTTCAAAATGAGGACAAGAATTGGAGAGGGACCAGTAGGAAATAAAATAAAATAAAGAAGGCATGCTCAACCTTCTCCAACTGTGCCCCAAGGACTAGCTGATCACTTCATATCTCATGGCTACTTTTCTCGTTAGCATACATATAGTTGGTTTCTTTTTGTTGAAAACTCATATCAATGGATAAGTCAAAGCCAATCGCGTTTCCTACTTACAGGGTGCCTATGATTAGAGTGAACAATCATTTTTGGATGTTTTTCATAGGTCTCCCTTTTCTTTTAGGTCTCAATTAAACTCAATTTTGAGATTTATACAGGACACCCTTTTGACTATAGATGTTGGAAGTGAATTTTTAGTGAAAGGAAATGCTCTTCTTTTGAGATTTTTGAATGTTAAGTAGGACAAATCATGACAATTTTTTTGATATGTTTATGATATCATTGTTGCATGCCTCATAAGGACCATGTGAATGCTTCAAACATTTACAATATGTATTTTATTTGAAATATAATGAAATACAAGTTTTTTTTCTTCGAAAAAATAAATTTGTAACAAGATTCTTAATTATGGAGATCCATCTCACTTTACCATGGACATTCTTAGCCTTAAATAGAATTTGTTACAATGCCAATAGCATGGCTTATTAATACCACATGCTTAGTAAAACATAAGTCATTTCATATGACATTTTTTTGAAATTATTCAATTTAATTTAAAAATAAAAAAAATGGCATAACTAATTTGAAGATAAATCTCAACTTTTGATTTGTATATACTACTAATAATATTTTAAAATATTATATAAATATTAAATTCACAACATTGAAAATCCACCCATAATATTTTTTATAATTAATGTTTGATTTGTTTATACTACTCATAATATATTAAAATATTCTATAAAGATTAAATTCACAGCCTTTAAAATCCACGCATAATAATTTTAGAAATATATATTTATAATATATTAATATAATATATATGTTATATTATATATAAAAATGAATAATAAATAAAATAATAAATGATGAATATTTACCGATTGATTGGCTACACATTCAACAATGTATAAATCATTGAATCCAACCTTTTTGGGATCATGGATATTTATTGGGGAAGAGGTTAAACTTGCGAAGAAATGGAGTTGATGTGACCCACCTACGGCATAATACTCTGTCTCCATCATTTACTTTGTCTCCTCTTCCCGTCAGGCACTGCCACCGTTTGTGACCCCACCCTCCAATGCTTCTCCATCATACATGGGCATGGCATGATGCATCACCATCATCCATTTGCTCTATTCTTTTCAAATTTTTGAGTGCGATAATGAAACTTTAAAAATTTGGAAAAAAATCACGTTCCTTCTGCAATGTGTGCATTGCTGTAAAATTATCCGCGTTCCTTTTGTAATGCGTTCATTCCTGTAAAATCATCAAATTCCATGACGGGGTAAAAAGTATACAGCCTACACACTGAGGCGCAACAAGATATACAAAAACTATTCTACCATTGGGGACATTGGCGCAGTTACTTCCTCCGGCAATAAGGAATCAGTCATTGCGTCATTGAGAAGTTGTCACTCAATCAGCTTCTAAACTCCCAAAGTGCACACAATCACAAAACTCAATAGAGTATTTCATGAACTTCAACTATTTTAAAGATCTTGAACTGTATTTCTTTGTTCTTGTGGTTGACAAGCCCTTTAATTTGTTGTTCTAAATCAATTTTTCTAAGAAAATATAAGGTCATGTCATGGGTATTTTTGAGACTTTGAGAGGGGTTTGTTTTATTTTTTGCAAGTTTTTGTTTTGAGGTCGAGTCCATACAATTGAGCTCACAGACAGTTTGTATTTTCTCATTTTGCCATCATTGTTCAAGTTATATTTATATTTTGATTTGGTAAGAGGCTGGATCCATGCAGTTAGGCAGATCGAGTTAAATTTATATTTTGATCTGTTAATACACATGCAAGATTTTAAGAAAAAAATCTTCGACTAATTTGAATATATATTCATAATTTGAAAATTGAAATCTTGAAGCAGTGTGAATATTTTAAGAAAATTTTGAATATATATTTATATTTTGAAAACAAACAAGAAATGAATTATTGTGAATAGATTAGATTTATATTTTGAGAATGAGATTTTGTTTAGATGATTTGAATATATTTTTATATTTAAATATTTCAAATATAAATGATTAAATATATGAAAATCTAAGTATTGGTTAAATGTATATTTTCCCTTAATATTAATATTAAATATTTTTAAGCATTTAAATAAAAATTTATTTTGAGTTTATGATTATTAAAATATTTATTTTTTCAAATAAATAAATAAACATGTATTTATATAATTAAATAGAATATTACAATTCCATATTTATTATAGGCTTAGTCTAACTTATACATAGTCTTTTTTAAGATGGCTATATCAATTTCAAGTAAGAATGTAGTTTTTTGTTGTTTAAAATATATTTTTGAATGCATAAATGGATTCCAAAAAAACCTATTTCATGGGCACTCAAATTCTAGAGATTAAACAACTTAAACTAAATATTTTAAAAATCTCTAGCAGATTTTAATTAAAATTAGCCAGAAAATTATTGTGAAAAATACTATTTTTTCTATAAGTTAAACTACATCATTATTCAAATTGATATTGTAATGGTTTTTAAGCTTAAAAACAAATATTTCAAAATTTTATACATAAATTTATGAAAAATATAAAATTAGAATAATATTTGAGATGCCAATTATTCTAGTTATTAATAATAATTTAATTATTTTATTTTAAAATTGAGATTTGTTTGAAAAAATTATTTGTAATATTTTTATTAAGCATGTTTTTAAATAATTTTTTGATTTTAATAAAGTTTTCCAATTTTATATTTTAAAATGGTATTAATATCTTTAAAATTGAAAATATTATTAATTTTTATATAGAAAATGATTATATACATATAAGATATTAAAACCTATTAAATATATTATTTACATTAAAAATGATTCAAATGTGTGACAAACCTTCCTAATTAGGTTACATGTAAATGGTTTTATAGAAAATCTTCCATTATATTGTACTTATTTATTTAAATTAAATTTCAAATTATGATATATTCTTTTTCACCTTTTACTTTTATATATTCTTTTTTTATTTGAGAGTTCATAATCCTTACCTTAATATTAATGTTCATGTTGATGAGAATGATATTGTATGATAAAATAATTTCCAATTAATAAAAAGTGTATTGTGTTTGATGATAAAGTTCATTTGGTTAAATCTAAATCTAGAAGAAATTTTTTATTAATGTATGTGTAAATTGTTTCATAGCAAATTTCATAGTTGATATAATGATAATGGATGCTTTTACTTTTGAGAGTCTCAGATTCTCTTGTATCTTCTTTTTCAAGAATCCATAATCCTTACCCATAGTACCACCACTATTGAGAATGACATGATTAAATCAAAGAAACATTCTAATTAATGAAATGTAATGTATTTGACCTCTCCTTATTCTTTGTCGAGGATCTTTAAATCTTACCTAATATCCCCAATAATGAAAATAACATGATCCAAATAAAGAAACACTCTACTTAATGGCATGTGATGTATTTGGTAACAAAGTGAGTTTGTCAACATCTCTAGATCCCAAGGACACTTTCTAATCAACTTACATGCAAGGATTTTTATAGCAAATCTTTGTATTTGACAAGAGTGATTTTTTCAACATATCTAGATCCTTGTAGTACTTTCTAATTAGTTTACATGCAAGTATGCTTATTCTATATAATGAAATGTAATGCATTTGACATCTATTTATTATTTCCCAAGAATCTATGAATATTAACCATAGTATCCCCACTAATGAGAATAGCTTGATTTAACTAAAGAAACACTGTAATCCTGGATCCCAAACAATCCTTCCCTCGATATATTTCCCTGGATCCCAAACAATCCTTTGGCCAATCCTGCCCCCAATGGATTCTCTTGGATCCCAATGCCACCTAAATCCTGGGACCTGTGGGTTATGGTACCATATGAGCCTTCCATCACTGCTTGTGCCAAAGGGCCCAAACTGCCATATGTCCGTAGCTGCGATTATCCTCCTAGGAATCAACCCATCAATAGAGTACCAACTCATAATCTCTCGCCAATCCATACCTTGGGAAGGATGAATATCTACAAATTTACTATGTTGATGTTGTTCGATAATCAAGTCATGCTGCTCCATTCGGTCACCCAACATGATGCATTTGGAGAAATCTTCCCTTCTCTTCCCAATGTAGACATGTGGGTTGGTAGTGTTGCAAGCCTTATCTATGTACTCCTGTAGAGGGTGCTCTGGAAATCCCAACTGTACTCCTCTTGTTGCCTTGCGAGGGACTTGAGTCATTCCTCAACACTAGACAACTTGGTCGTTGATTCAACACATACCACTATGAGCTCCTCAATTTTTCTATTCTCCTGTAAGAGAGTGTCTCAGATTGTCCAGACTCAACACTGTTACCGATGAAATAGGTAACCTGACCTCAAAACAGGAACTCTAGCCCAAAAAGTCTCAAAAAACATGAAAAAACACCCCAAAAACAAAAAGTGTGTCTTCCAGAACGCACTTGGTTTTTTTTTAAGGTCAAATTTCAACATTTTATAAAATTATGCTAAAAACAAAATTGTTTGTTGAAAAAAGGATTGAAAAAACACCCTCAAAACAAAACCAGTTGATGCTAGAATAACAAAAAAAAAATTGTGTCATAATTTTGACACTCGTAACAATGGAATTAAAGACAACATATTAGGACATTTTTTAAAATCGTAAATTTCTAACATTTTTGATAGATGATGTTAAAGATAAACAAATACATGTCTGAAGGGCTTATCATTTCGAACAATTTTCATCCATGTTGTTAAACATAAAATATCTTGACTTTAAACAACCCCAAAATTGTAATTATTGTCAACCATAACCTTAAAGATAAAATTTGGTAGCACATAAAAACCTTAATGACAAGTTGTAAATCTAAAGTTTTTCAATCTTAAGTTTTCAACATACTTGAACAATGAAATTATGGAGAAATTATAAGACTTAAACAATTTTAAAAAATGAACAAGTAAATGAAAAATTATCATTGAACAGAAACAAGTAAGAGTAATTTTAATTTTAAAGGATAAAAACTTATCTTTTTTCAAATCTTAGCATAAGACAAATTTAAATATAATTTCAACCAAAACCTAAAAATCAAACATCAAAACAAAGTGTTCCGTTTCAATGACGCATATAATTATTAAAACTTTTAAAAGTATCTTATACCAAATGGTAACAATACATAATATCATGGTAATATCACTGCATAATCTAAAAATTCAACATTAGTTCCTATTTTCTATTTTACTTATAATTAAAATATCAACATTGGTACATTGAATATAACATAAATTATTTTTGTAATTCATTGTTGCATTGTCGATATTCTAAAGTGATGAATTCTTCATAATTAAAACATATAATCCAACAAACATAGAAATGTCTCATAACTTCATGAAAAATGAGATGGAAGTCAAAATTTTTATTTCAAGTTACCATGCAAACATCAATTACATAAAAGTGTCTTAGATAGTTATTCAAAATCAACCATAGGTTCTGGCACACCATCATAACCTACATCTTCAGATGAATGGCTTGATGCAGATGAAGATGATCCATATTCTTCTCTTTCATCAACTAGTGCTCCATCTGAGTCAACATGCATGCCCACCATTTTAGAGTTGAAAAGTCTTGTAGATCTACATCTACATTACTGTGATCCCATCTCAACGATGGTGTTAAGTAGCAATTTCTTCAAAATATTTATGGGCTACCAGCAGAAGAGTTCCTCTCTTTGTCAAATTGAAGTCATACACAAGTATGTCATGTTAATTTTAAGACATCACATTATTGGCGATGATTTATATATTTGTGCCCTTTCTTTTACATTTACGCCAATTCTTTTTCGCTACCATATAGAAACGCACACCATTGAAAGGGTGGGTACTTGTGGCATACCAATGTACATCACATCAACAGCTGTAATCTCTTCATTTTCATTAATGACCTTTATAACCTTGGCAATCCGGAATGGATAGCCAAGTGGATCTTCATCTGCTAACACTGCTATCATGCAACCCTCCTTAAGATCCTGCACAGAACCCCTGTAAAGGTCTTCCATGGCTTCACGTTGTGCACGTGATCTTCTAGAACCAATATAGATTTCTCTTTCCTCTACCCGTGGGGAATTAATAATAGCTTGAGGCTGTTGTTGTTCAACATTGTGTGTTTCCTGATGTTTATGTTCATTTGGCATATTTTGTGGCCAAAAAAAGGAGTCTTCAAAAGCGTATCCCATTTATTGATCTTGAAATCATATCACTTTGATTACTGAAAAAAGACTCCCACCAAACTGAATCAGCAACATCGAAGTACTCATATGTATCTCTATTACATCTTTTAATTTCCTCTAGAAATTCAGAATAATTTATGTCTCTCTTCTGCCTTCGTGCATTATGGAGTTCAGAAAGTGACTGTAATAACAATATCTTTGATGAAAACATTGGACGCTCTGGAATGAACTTCAAAAATGCTAAACCTGATGATGGTCCCCATTCTTCAATATTTGAATACTTCTTGCCCCATATAAGTGTTATCCCATCAATTTTTTTGATACGAAATTGATGCTGGAAGCTAATGCCGTTAAGTTGTTCAATGCATTTCTCCTCACCATGTGATCCAAAAATAAACCTTCGCATGTCAATAGTTTCTTCCAACACATGAAAAACAGGCTCTGGAATGTACGATTTCTTAATACATTCAATTAATGATGGCAGTCTCCCAACACCTTTCCTCCTCAATGTTACTGAAAAACGACTGAACATTTGATCAATATGATCATGAGTATGCCCAACAAGAAGGAAACCAACCTTTATATTTTTAAAAATCCCCAATTCAACGAGCATGTTTAGATACCCAAAAAGAACTTGAATTTTGTTCTCACGACTTGTGTTGTCTAATTGTAAATACAAAACTTCAGGAAGAATCCCAAACCGATGAGTAACCACATCATGGATTATAGTTATGGTCAGATTTGCATCATTGTGAATATTTGGAGTTGTGAAGAAAACTCTTGGAAACATCTTCTCATTAAATACCATACAACCAACCAAGTGAAACTGAATGAAATTTTCCTCCTGTAATTTTGCTGGCGTGCGGAAAAAATGTGGAAGAAGTGTTTTCTTTTGGTCCATACCATCAATTATCAATCCCATATATTTATTTGGATGATCATAACACTTCTTTCGATGTTTATACAACTTTTGTCTTTCACTTGTTTGTTGATTGCGATGGTCTTGAAGTTCTTTGACAACAGAATTTGTACATAAAATAAAAGAAACATATGAATAAATATATTTTCATAGTTGATAAATATCAAATTTTAAAAAACAATGTTTTGAACATATACCTCTTTCCGACCCTTGACATTTATCTCTTTTTGCTTTAAGAGAAGCACATGTGCTGCAAATCCCCATCCTTGTCTTCTTAGGAATATGAACATTGTTGAATTCAGTTTTCCATATCCTTGTAAAATAAGAATATGTAATAAAATTACCAATTCCTTCAACAGCTTCTACATAATCTTTGTATAACATGAATATTTCTCGTCTCGAGAAATTATCTGGAATATGTATTGTGTCTTTATTTGGCATACACTCTCCATGATTTGAAAAGAAGTCTTTCATCCATGTCTTAGCAGTAATTGCAAATGGCCCCACCTCCCATTTATAACGTGCTTCAGAATAATATGTGGGATCTCTTTCCAATCTATCCTGGATTCTTGACAAACGAAAATTACCAATTGAATACAAAATTTTGAACGCTTTTCTGCAAAGCAATACATTCCCAATATGATAATCATAACCTGCTAGTGTAGATTTCATGCAACCCACTAAATATGAATTTTGCATGCTTTTATTCATTGACATATATGTTTTCCTTTTCTCCAAAGAAAAGTTGAAATCCATATTTTTCAAGCAATCCCTTTGACAACATTCACTTGAAATCAAATGAACGACAGAACTTCTTGTCGTGAGATATTTTGTCCTCGCCTTTGTATAACTGGAATGCTTTGGATTGATATGAAAAGTTCTACTCCTACTCCTAGTTGCAATATTTGCTTGCAACGGCTTCATCATTCCATCATCCTTTGTAAAAGTAGTTTCATCACCATTTGGAGGAATATTATCCCCACTATCATCATCCTCAACATAGTCAAGAAATTCATCAACATCATTGCGTGGAAAATTTTCTTTACCATCATCAGTTGAAGAAAACATTTCACAAGAATCATCGGCACTTTTGTAACCCTGACTCAAAAGAAATTCTTCGCCATCTTGACCCATGCTTTCAAATTCTTCCCTTGGAGGATTCAATTCTTCATCACCATGAGTGTCTTTGAAATGGTCACTTGGAGAAAATGTAATATTCAGATCTGTGCCTCTAAAATTATCATTTGCAAGAAACTCTTCATCCTCCCCTTCCTCAGTGGTGCTCTCATAATCCTTGGGATTAGGCATAAGTGGAAGCTTTGAATTTGTATTCACTATAATTTCTTCATCCTGCCCCTCCCCTTCCTCACTGAAGCTCTCATAATCCTTAGGATTAGGAATAAGTGAATGCCTTGAATCTATATTTATTGAAAATTCTTTATCCCCCCCTTCATCAGTGGTTAAATTATAATCATTATGATTAGGATGAAGTGAAAATTTTAGCTTTGGAAATTCATCCCCGTCTTCATCAGTGGTGCTGGCATAATCCTTAAGATTAGGACGAAGTGGATATTTTGATGCTGCAAATTCTTCATTCCCCTCTTCCTCAGTGGTGCTGACATAATCCTTAGGATTAGGATGAAGTGCATATTTTGACTCTGCAAATTCTTCATTCCCCTCTTCATCTGTGGTGCTGACATAATCCTTAGGATTAAGACAAAGTGGAAATTTTGACTCTGGAATTTTTTCATCCCCCTCTTCATCAATGGTGCTTGCATAATCCTTAGGATTAGGACAGAGTGGAAATTTTGACGCTGTAAATTTTTCATTTCCCTCTTCATCAGTGGTGCTGGCATAATCCTTAGGATTGGGACGAAGTGGATGTTTTGACTCTGAAACATTATCATTCCCCTCTTCATCAGTGGTGCTCGCATAATCCTTACGATTAAGACGAATTTGATATTTTGACTCTGGAAATTTTACATCCCCCTTTTCATCAGTGGTGCTGGCATACTCCTCAGGATTAGGACAGAGTGGATATTTTGACTCTACAGATTCTTCATTCCTCTCTTCATTTGTTGTTCTCGCATAATCCTTAGGATTAAGTTGAAGTGGATATTCTTCATCTCCCTCTTCATCAATGGTGTCCTCATAATCCTTGGGATTAGGATGAAGTGAAACTTTTGACTCTGGAAATTCTTCATCATGCCCTTCATCACTGTTTCTTTCATAATCCTTAGGATTAAGAGTAAGTGGTATAACTGGCGCTCGATTTACAGAAGTTTCATTTTGCTGCACCTCATCAATTTTGTTCTCATCATCTTTAGGATAATGACCAAGTCGATTTTTTGACTCTCTATTCATGGTGAATGAACTCATGTTATATTCATCACTCTGAATAGAGTTGTTGCATGACAAAGATGTTGATGTTGTAGAAAGAAAAACTTCGCTATCAGAAGAAACCATGGCTTTCAACAAGAATAGGTTGAATGATACAAATTCCTCTCCCACTTACAATATATAGCTTAAAGACTGAAAATTTCCCTCCAAATTTTCCCTCCAAAATTCCCCCCCAAAAAATTTCATGAAAAACTTTCCCTCCAAAATTTTCATTTCAAATATTTGGTACAAATATTAGTCAAAAAATGTATTTAACATTTTTTTTAATAAACTGTTTATGTTGAAATATTTTACCAATATTTATATTCAAAATATCCATAAAATATTTCTATCATGGATGACTTCCAAACTAAAATAATGTTTTTATTTCAATGATTTAACATTGACTAGATGTAAGTATTAACTATAATATTACTATAATACCTACATGCAAATATTAACTATTTTAACTATAATGACTACAAGTAAATATTTTAAATTTTAAATTTTAAACTTACGTATATTCATCTAAAATATATTTCAAAATTTATTAATAAACTGTTGGTCTTCAAATATTTCACCATACTTTCTATTCAAAATATCCACAAAATATTCCTTTCATGCATGTCTTCGAAACTAAAATAATTTTCTTATTTGAATGGTTTAAGATTCACTACATGTACATATTTACAAAAATAACAACATGTAAATATTAACTATTTAAACTATAATATTAACTATAATTAACTACATGTAAATATTTTAGATTTTAAAATTTAATCCCATGATTTTAAACATTGATTACATGTAAATATTAACTATGATAATTAAATGCAAATATTAACTATTTTATCTATAATATTAACTATAATTAACTACATGTAAGTATTTCATATTTTATTTTTTAATCTGAGATTATATTTGAATTATTCAGCATTCAGTATATGTAAATATTAAATAAAATATTAACTATGATAACTACATGCAAATAATAAGTATTTTAACTATAGTATGAACTATAATAAACTAAATGTAAATATTTTAAATTTGAAATTTTAATCCCACATTCGTTAAACAGTAAACCAATCAGACAATATTCACTATTTAAAAGGAATGATTGTTTTTATTCATCACATCACATCAAGTTTTCTGGTATTTGTTAGAGCAAATTTCTGGAGGTGTTGCGTTGGCATTGGTAACTTCGTCGAGGCATTGCATTGGCATTGGAGGCGTTGTGTCGCTATTGGTAATTTTGTGGAGGTGTTGCATTGGCATTGGTAACTTCGTGAAGGCATTGCATTGGCATTGGAGGCATTGTGTTGCTATTCGTAATTTTGTGGAGGCGTTGTGTTGGCATTGGTGACAACAGCTTTTTGCATTTCAAAGGTTAGTTTTCCTTCTATTCTGTCAATTTAAAGATGATTTTGGGGAAAATCTGTTTTTCTATAGTTTTTTTGTGTCCAAAAACTACTTTTTTAAGGTTTTTAGGTTCAAAAACCTTAATTTTTTAATATTTTTTTAGTGAAGAAAATGCCCAAAAAACTAAATTTTTTAGGGTTTTAAGGACAAAAATTTAGATTTTTTTTTCTTTTTTAAGACTTATAGGTTCATCTAGACAGAAAAATCCATAAAACGACCATGCACATAAAAAAAAAGTAATATTATAACATTTTTTATTTGTTTTTTTTTTATCATAAATATATCAGTGGTTTCATTATTTAAATTTTTTTTTTTATTTGAGAATTTTTTGATTTTATATTCTATTTTATTTTATTTTTTAATTTTAAATCTTAGTTTTATTCTTTTTAATTTTAAATCTTTAATTTTTTTTTTCTTTATTGTTTTGTTTTATATATATATATTGTATTGTGATATAGTTTTTTTTTTTAATTTATTATATTGTTATATTAAAACAAATGTTTTTTTTTATTTATTATATTGTTTTTTTTTTAGAAACAAGATATAATTGTTATTTAATAATTTTTTTTTTTGGGTTATATTTTGATATTTTTAACATTTTTTTTAATTATTAAATAATGTTTTAATAATTATATTATATAAAAAATAATAATTTAAAAACGAAATTAAAAATAAAAATAAAAATAAAAAAAATCATGCGTCGTTTCACTGTGCCCGTGGGCGCCGGAGGCCAGCCGGGCGGCGCCACGGGGGCGGCCCAGCCAGCCTCATGGCCCCCGCTGGGCGGGGGGCCGATTCCAAACCTAAGGGCCCCCAGTGAGCAGGGGGTCAACTCTCGAAATCGGCCCCCCACCCAGCAGGGGCCTTGAGGCCGACTAGGCCACCCCCGTGGCGCCGCTCGGGCGGCCTCTGGTGCCCGAGAATCGACCCCTCGCCCAGCAGGGGCCCTGAGGCTGGCTGGGCCGCCCCCATGGCGTCGCCCGGCCAGTCTCTGGTGCCTCGCGGGCACAGTCAAACGACACATAATTGTTTTTTTTTTTTTTTTAATAAAACAATTAAAAATTAATAGAAACATTGTTATATATAAAAATAATAAAAAAATTGTTATATAATATAATAAAAAGATTGTTATATAATAATTGTTAAAAATCTCAAAAAATTAAAATTAAAAATAATAATAAAAATAAATTTAAAATAAAATTATTAAACAACAATTATGTTTTGTTTTTAAACATTATATAATTTTAAAAAAAAAAACAATACAATATAATAAACTTTAAAAAAAAAAAAAACATTTGTTTTAATATAACAATATAATAAATTAATAAAAAAAAACTATATAAAAATACAATTAAAAAAATAAAAATAAAATATTATAACATTTGTTTTTAACATTTAAATATTTAAATTTCTTTTTTTAATTTAAGTATTAAAACAACATTATAAAAATTTTAATTTTTCCTCTTATTTTGTTTAATTGCTTTTATTTTATTTTGTTTATTTTTATTTAATTACTATGTAATAAGATTATATAAATTTATAAACTTTTATATTAATTTTTTATAATTTTAAGTTTATAATTTTTTATTTAATTGCTATGTAAAATAAAATAATTTTTTCTTTTATTTTATTTTGTTTATTTTTATTCAATTGCTATGTAATGTAAAATTAAATTTTAAAATTTTAAAATATATTAAAAGATTATAAGTTTTTTTAATAAAATCATTGTCTTAAAAAAAAAAAAAATTAATTTTAACATTTGTTATAAATAGTTAGTAATTTTTTTGTTTTTTTTTAATATTAAACAAAAACTGAAGTTTGAAAATAATAGTTTATTTTTTTTAAATTGTTTTATACAATTTAAACACATTTTTAATTTTTTTATAAAATGTATTCAAAACATATTATATAGATATATATACATATGATTTATAATATTTTGTTTTTAAATGAAAAATTTTATAGTTAATTTTACTGCTTTAATTTCAAGCTATTTAGTTTTAGAAATAAATTTTGTTTATTAAATTTATTTTATCCGCAATATTTTTCCATTAACTAATATATATATATATATATATATATATATATATATATATATATCAGGAAAATGGCATCAAAAAATATTTCTGTGAATGTTTCTACACCTAGGGCAGCAACTCCCAAATCTACGGCAGCAACTCCCAAATCTACAGCTGCAGCTTGACGCACTATGGATACAACTCCCAAATCTAAAGTTGTAGCTGGACGCACTATGGACACTGTTGGACGCAATAAAGATATTGTTGCACACACTAATAAAAGTCAAGCAAGTGGGGCACCAGGTTCATTAAAGCTTATTTCTGATTGGAAGAACGCCGAGGAAATAGATAAAACCGATTTCTCATGGTATCTTGAAGACAATGAAATGGAGGCTGATATACACATCTATCTGATTTGTGGTATGATTGACTTAAATGAGCCATATGATGTGATGGGCAGAGTACGAGACATATGTATGGTCCCGAATATAAACACTATTTATGTTCTTGCAAGGAAGGCTCAGAAACGTGAGAAGGTTAGATATCGTCTATCAATCGTCAAGTATGACACAGATGAAATATCTTCAAAATTTTCTGAAGAAATATCAAGCAACATTGCAAATAACATTTTAAGTATGCTTATTTTTATTTCCTCTATGCATTATTGTAAGGATGATTCAATTTTTTATAAATTATTGATCATTGACATGTTTTATTTTGTTTCATAGGATTTTGTTCCGAGTCTTTCAAACATGTTTGATGGTATTTATATGTTGGTGCCAAATGTTATGGATGTGATCAAAACTTTCCACAAAGAAAAAGCAGAGGAAAGGAGATTGAAGCAAAGAGCAATAGCTCGTGACACTGCAACAATACAAAGAGGGGATCAACCAAGTGTCACTAAGGTGGGTCAATCTAATAAACTTAAACATGTTTCTTTTGAAGGTGTCGAACATGAAACAGAAAATTATGATAGAATTAGTGAGGAGGAGATGAGAACTATTGTGCAAAAGGAGAAAACAGATCAGACACCAAAAAGAAAAATTGCCAAAGATGTCTCTCTTTTACCTCATGAAGGAGAGCTTGTTTATAAAAAAACTGATATGTTATCCAATAAAACTAGGAAATCAAATATTGGTGAACCTGTAAAGGTTGTGAGCAGCAGTGAAGAACAAATTGAAAGCTCTCACGGAAGCAGAGAAATCATAACACCAGGTGCTGAGTTAGAGGATGGCATTATTAAAACAAAACAAAATGCTATTCGACAAGAGTCGAGGAAGAATAAATTAATTCTTGGTGGCCAAACATTTGAGCTTAATGTTAACCAATTTTATGGCCCAGATGAAGGACAATCTCAATATCAAATTAGAAAGGCCCATCACCTACATGTACATAATCTGAAAACATTATTCAGGTTCAATCCATATGCGCATGTGGTGGATTATGTGGTTCTTGTCGATCCATGTTAGGTTCCCAACAAATAAGCATTTAACAAGACAAAATTTTTTGATTATAAATATTATGTAATTGGAGGGAACCATTCGATAGAGGCTAAGAGACAATTGATTGCAGAATATCCCAATAACTATATTTTTCAAACAGTGAAATGCATCATTTACGCCGGCTTAACAGAAATGGAATCAAAGTTATTGGCATGGGATCATAATGTAGATAATGAGTACAGAATGAAAATGATTTTCATCCAAAGGCTCAGATTTATTCATAATGAATTCATAGAAAAATGTGGTGGGGATAAGACACAAGTTAGTGTAGCATTTCGAAAGGATTGTTTAATGGAAACAGGTTATCAAATTGATGAAAAAAAAAAGCAAAAGATGGAAAATTGAATACAAATCTCTTCAGAGGCATAGATAACATTTTTCAGTTGGCATTTAGAACTGGGGAGGTATGGGATTTGATTGATGAGATTTTTGATCGATGGGAGAATATTTCCATAAAAAATCAGGAGGTTAGAAAGAGTAAACCCATAATATGTACCAACAGTAAGGGGGGTCCTGAAATGAAGCAGCTTCCAGAGGATATGACTATCACACCTTGGAGAAAAATGCAAGGTGTGAAGGATGATAAATTAGTCAAATCAGTATTAGCTCGTGTGAAGTCGGGTGAATTATCAACGAAAGAAATGTGTGCAGAATTTCAAAAGTAAGTTTCTTAAATTATTTCTTATTTTTCTTTCATTATAATTTTCATTTAAATAAAACATAATAATGTTGGTAGAATTTGTTATACATGTCAATATATTAACGCTTTTAACTTGATTTATTTAGTCAGAAAATTTTTATGAAAATACAAGAAAACATGGTTAAAATGTTGAATGAAGACAGTTGGGATGATGTTGTATGCAACTACCCAGAAGCAAGTTCTACATCAACACTAAAAGAGTTTTATATTGCATTCAATAAGATATGTTGATTTATAAATTCATTTTATTCATATTTAAACTATTTTTATTATATATATATATATATATATATATATATATATATATGTCATTAAAGATGTCGAAGAATGATGGAAACGGAGTACCAGATACTTTCAAAAGCTTTATTGGAAAAATTAAGATGGAGAACATGAGAAGGAAGCGTCTTATGAATTTTGAACTAGATCCTACTCTTAATCATTACATTTGGAATGGGCTCGACAGTGTCCAATATCAAATTATACAAGGTGACTGTGAAGACATTGCATCACTAATACCTAAAAGGGAATATGGCCTAGTTATTGCAGATATTCCTTATGGTTTCAATTTCCCAGACATTGAATATGATAGAGAACCATATACTTATCAAGCTTTTAGTAAAGTGGTTACGGGTTTTCAAGAAGTGACAACATCACCACTTTGGCGATTTGTGACATTTCATTCAAACACACAGTTTCCAATGTTATTAACAAGCTTCAAGGGTAAAGCAAACTCAAGGATGCAACTTACATGGTAAGACTTTGAAATTGTATGTTTGATTCCTCCTAAATTTTTTTATTCATGTAAAATTTAATTGAACTTTTACTATGTTATGTTACAGGCAAAAGTCAAATATTGTTTCTTCCAAAGATCAACCTATTATAAATGATTGTGAGTTCATCCATGTTGAATGTTGGACAAAAGACGATAGCTATAAGCATATTATTATGAATCGAGTAGATGGGAAGAGTCATAGTCAAGTATTGGTTTATGATGTAGTTGTAAGAAAACTAACATATGAGGATAAAGATGCAAAAGGAGATATAGTTAACATTTATCAAAAACCACAAACATTGATTAACTATCTTATAGATCTATGTTCAAATGAAGGAGAATGGGTTTTGGATTTATTCTCAGGTTTAGGTAAGTTTTATTATACAAATTTAAATTTAAATATTGTCTTTTTTACTTTTTATGTCTCCATACTAATTTTCTTACTTATTTTTTTGTGCTTGATGATTAGGTACAACACTAGCATGTTGCCTACTAAAAAGAAGAAATTGCATTGCCATTGAGAAAGACCCAGTTCAATGCAAATTTATTCAACAAAGAATTAACGCTCTTAAATTCCTTCCAGATGCGAAGCAAGAAGTTGGTTTGAGGAAATGAGATTTTAATGAATCACGTGTGGCAAAAAAAGCAAAGGAACCTCAACCACCATTATATGGAATGATTGGAAAGGAACACTTTGGAAGATTTGCTGACATGAAAGATCCATTAGAAGACGAAAATGATTAAAATGAAGAAGAAAATGTTGCGGAAGAAGCCATCAATGCTGTTCTAGATGATGTTGAAGATGTATTAGTTGATATTGTTGATGATGTTTAAGTTATGCTTGCAAACAAAGCTTATTTTTTAGAACTATTAATCAATTTTACTTGTAATGTTTAGACTTTGATATTTTATGAGAACAACCCTTTTTTTTTGCAAAAAACATGTGATTGCTATTATTTTTTGACATAAAATTCAATAAAAATGTTGTTTTCTTAAGTTTTTTTGATAAGATTCTCCCAAAAAATTAGTTTATTTAACATGTTTTTTCCAACAAAAACTCTATAAAAGTGTATTTTTTGCATTGTATTTATATTGAAAAATTGTATTTTTTTGTCATATGGTTCAAAATATTGGTTTTTTAGCGACAATTTTTTGATGTGTGTTGAAAAATTATTTAACAATACATAAACATGTAGAAAATATAAACTTTAGAATATTGACCCTTTTTCCATCTTTTATGTATGTGAAAAATTGAAGATATCATTACAAGTTTTTATTTAAAAAAAAAAAAAAATTATTTTATTTTTAAAACACAAGTACATAAATGCACTTAAAAATAAACATCTCACAGAAGAAGAAGACATTAGAAAATCTGTAGTGTCAAAATCAATCCTATAAAAAAACGTTGGTGATGATACACCACCACTATTCAAAATCGACATAAAAAACATCACTTTAAAAAAAAAATTTAATTAAAAAAAAAACAAAATGAAAAAAACTTAAAGTGCCAAAAACATGCTCAAATTTTTTTTCCTTGATTCTGCATCGCCACTTTTTCAAAATCAGGTGTTTTTATTGATACTTCAAAAAGTAGGTAACAATGAGGTTACCTATTTCATCGGTAACATTGTTGTTGGGTATGTGTTATATTCTTTCCACGACTAAGCACGTGTGGGGGGGTAAGAGGGGGGGTCACAGGGGGGGCGGTAGCCCCCCCTGTCGGGGTCCGGGGCAGTGCCCCAGTGAAAATTTTTGTTCCTTGATTTCCGGCGGGTAGTCCGCGTCCATGGTTTTGTGCATGGTTTTGCACATGGTATTGGGGTACGATGGTTTTCGGCCCCTGGTATTTTTGTATATCCGGTCAAGGGAACTATGGTTATGTTCTAATCCTGGGTTTATGGATTGGGGTTTATGTATGCTTCAGCATGTATATATATGTGTGTTGTAACACTAAAAGGAATAATAATGAAAAATCAATCTGGTCGTCTCGATTTGGGATGGAAAGTCTACTGTGTTTGTCATTTTTGTGTTTGTATCACTCTGCATGTGTTTTATTTGTTATAAGGTCGTGTGTGAATAATTTACCATTGGTTAAAAAAACCTACATTTGGTATCAGAGCTGTTTTGGCTTCAAGGGGACGCCTTTGCTGCTGAGGGTTTTTTGCTTGGGCTTGAGGTAGACCCTGTTCAGTGGGAGATCTGCAGGATTGATTCTTGCTGTGAAAGAAGATGGTGAGTGGCGGGAAGACAGAGATCGAGAAATTTAATGGTCAGAGTTTTGAGTTGTGGAAGCTCAAGATGGAGGATCTGCTGGTGGATAAAGATCAGTGGATCATGGTAGATCCAGGTACTAAACCAACGGCAATGTTAGATGAAGACTGGAAGAAACTGGATCGGAAGGCTAAGAGCACAATATGGTTGTGTGTCTCAAATTCAGTATTGTTGAATGTATCTGGGGAAGCTACGATGAAGACCTTGTGGGACAAGCTAGGGACTTTGTATCAATCTAAGTCTCTGGTGAATAAGTTGTTCCTGCGGAAAAAGTTGTATAACCTGAGGATGAAGGATGGAGACTTGGTGACAGAGCATCTGAATGCCTTCAATACTGTGGTAAGTCAGTTGTCGTCTGTTGATATTAAAATCTCAAATGAAGATAAGTGCATCAGTTTGTTGTGCTCTCTACTAGACTCGTGGGACAGTCTGGTTATTGCAATAGGTAGCAATACAACTACCTTGAACTTTGATGATATTGTCTCAGCCTTGCTGTCGGAGGAAATGAGACGGAGAAATATGGAGGGTCAGAATGGAGATGCCTTATCTGTACGAGGAAGGCCCCAGAATAGAAACAAGAATAAGGTTTCGAGTGGGAGATATAAATCTAGAGGGAGATCTAAATCTCCTGGAAAGTTTGTAAAGGTGTGCTGGAAATGCGGAAAGGAAGGACACTACAAAAAGGAATGCAAATCTAAAGCTCCTGAGAAAGGAAAGGGATTTGATGAAGCTCCTTCTGCAGAGGCAAAAACCACCTCAGATGAAGGTGGGGATGTGTATTTGGCTTCTTCTTCAAATACACATGTAGATCATGAGTCATGGTTGGTTGACTCAGGTGCATCCTTTCACTTCACTCCCCATAGGGAGTGGTTCTGCGAGTATGAGAAATATGATGGTGGTGATGTCTTCCTAGGGGATGATAGGAAGGCCAGAATCATTGGATGTGGAAAGGTCAAGCTGAAGCTACAAGGTGGAAGGATTAGAACACTTCCTGGTGTTATGCATATTCCTGCATTGGCCAGAAATCTAATTTCTGTAAGCAAGATGGATGATGCAGGTGTAAAAACAGTGTTCAAGAAAGATGCCTACAAGATGGTTCAGGGAGCACTGGTATTAATGCGGGGAGTTCGGACTGGAACTCTGTACAAGCTACAAGGTAGCACAGTTATTGATGGGTGTAACAGTTCTGTGGTTCCTGAAAGTGGGACGGAAAGCTTAGCTGTGTCTGGATAAAAGACCATGCTATGGCATCAAAGGCTTGGACATATTGGAGAGAAGGGCCTTCGGATACTGCATAGAGATGGTATGGTAGAAGGTATGTCTAATTGTTCTCTGGATTTCAATTTTTGTGAACATTGTGTATATGGGAAGCAGAATCGGGTGAGTTTTCCTTCTGGTGCTAAGAGGGCAAACAAGATATTAGAACTTGTGCAAAGTGATGTGTTTGGACCTGTGTCAGTTCCATCACTGGGAAAGTCTGTGTACTATGTTTCATTCATAGATGACTTCTCAAGGAATACATGGATATATTTCTTGAGGAAGAAATCTGAAGTCTTTGACAAATTTAAAGAATTTAAAGCTCTGGTGGAAAACCAGACAGAGAAGAAGATAAAGGCGTTGAGGACAGATAATGGTGGGGAGTTCTGCAAGAAGGAATTTGAAGAGTTCTGTAAGAAGTGTGGTATAGCATGATAGAAGACTACTCCATACACACCGCAGCAAAATGGAGTTGCAGAAAGAATGAACAGAACATTGATGGAAAAGGCAAGAAGCATGCTCAGTGGTACCGGGTTAGGACAAGAATTCTGGGCAGAGGCAGTGGAGACTGCATGCAATCTGGTTAACAGATCACCTTCATCAGTGTTGGAGGATAAGACCCCACATGAGGTATGGACTGGTAAGAAACCTTCTCTTTCACATCTAAGGGTATTTGGATGTGATGCATATGTACATGTTCCAAAGGAGAAAAGGACCAAGTTGGATAATAAATATGAAAGGTGCATCTTTATTGGGTATAAGGATGGTTTAAAGGGTTACAAGCTTTGGAAACCAGAAACAAGGAAGGTTGTGTACAGCCGAGATGTGGTGTTTAGAGAAGTGAAAGATGTTGTTAAACATGAATTCCTACCAAAGGAACCTGAGAAGATAGAGTTTGAGCTAAAGGAGGATGAATCAGACTCTACAACAAAAGAAAACTCAGAAGATGAAGAGCCACAAACTCCAACTTTGAGAAGATCAGTTCGAGAAAGAAGGCAACCAGAAAGGTATAGTTTGTCTGCTTTTTGTTCAGGTTTTTCCTTAACTATAACTGATGATGAACCCAGAACTGTCAGGGAGGCAGTAGATTCAGAGGATGGAAAACTATGGAAGGAGGCCATGGTTGATGAAATGGAATCCTTGCACAAAAATGATGCATGAGATTTGGTGGAGTTGCCGGCTGGAAGGAAGCCCATTGGGAGAAAATGGGTGTTTAAGAAGAAGATGAATGTAGAAGGCAAGGTGGAGAAATACAAAGCTCGGTTGGTAGCGAAAGGTTATTCCCAGGTGCCGGGAATTGATTTTGGTGATATTTTTCTCCTGTTGCCAAGGTTACTTCTATTAGATTACTTTTATCTGTTGCTGCTGCATTTGATTTTGAGATAGAACAGATGGATGTGAAGACAACATTTCTTCACGGGGATCTAGAAGAGGAGATCTACATGAAGCAACCTGAAGGCTTTGTGGTGAAGGGTAAGAAAGAACTGGTATGCAGGTTGAAGAAGTCTCTGTATGGGTTAAAACAGTCACCAAGGATGTGGTATCAGAAATTTGATACCTATATACGGGGACTTGGCTACACCAGAAGCAAGGAAGATCATTGTGTTTATTTTAAATTAATTGGTGATCGTGTTATATATCTGGTCTTGTATTTGGATGATATGTTGTTGATTGGAAATGACAAAGAAATTATCCAAGATTTGAAGACCCAACCGTTCTCCAAATTCGACATGAAAGATCTGCGTGCTGCAAACTATATTTTGGGCATGGAAATTAAGAGAGATCGGGCAAAGATGAAGCTTTGGTTAAACCAGAGGAAGTATGTCGATACTATATTGTAGAGGTTCAATATGCAGGATAGTAAACCGGTGAATGTTCCTATTCCTATAGGTGTAAAGCTGTCTGCTGAACAGTGTCCCAAGACACAAGAAGAAGAGGAGTATATGTCCCATGTTCCATATGAAAGTGCAGTGGGTAGCCTGATGTATGCAATGGTCTGTACTAGACCAGACATTGCACATGCAGTGGGAGTATTGAGCAAGTTTATGTCAAACCTAGGGAAGGAGCTTGGACAGTAGTGAAGCGGGTTTTCAGATATTTACGTGGCACTAGTGATTATGGCTTGTGCTACCAGGGAAGACCAGGATTGGAAAGAATGTTGGACATTCGTGGTTTTGTTGATGCAGACTGGGCTGGAGATCTGGACCAAAGAAGATCTACAAGTGGGTATGTGTTTAGCCTATTTGGAGGCGCAGTCGGTTGGATGAGTAAAAGACAGTCTGTAGTGGCTCTTTCAACTACAGAGGCAGAATACATAGCAGCCACTCATGCAAGCAAGGAAGCAGTTTGGTTGCAGAGATTGTGTTCAAGTATGGGGTTGGTACAACAAGCTATAAGGATATACTGTGATAGCCAAAGTGAAATTTTCTTGGCTAAGAACCCTGCTTATCATTCAAAGACAAAGCACATTGATGTTTAATATCACTTTGTTAGAGATATGGTTGAGGCTAAAAGGGTGTTGCTGGTAAAGGTGGACACTTTGAAGAATGTTGCAGATGCATTGACAAAGTCTGTGAGCACTCAGAAGTTCTCTTGGTGTAGAGAAACAATGGGTGTTGAAGAATTGGGCCAATGACTAAGCCCTCCTGTGGCCCCTCGTGGAAAGAAAACAACAAGTGGGAGAATGTTGGGTATGTGTTATATTCTTTCCACGACTAAGCATGCATGGGGGGGTAAGAGGGGGGGCGATAGCCCCCCCTGTCGGGGTCCGGGGCAGCGCCCTGGTGAAAATTTTTGGTCCTTAATTTCTGGCGGGTAGTCCGCGTTCATGGTTTTGTGCATGGTTTTGGGGTACGATGGTTTTCGGCCCCTGGTATTTTTGTAGATCCGGTCAAGGGAACTACGGTTATGTTCTAATCCAGGGTTTATGGATTGGGGTTTATGTATGCTTCGGCATGTATATATATGTGTGTTGTAACACTAAAAGGAATAATAATGAAAAATCAAGCTGGTCGTCCCGATTTGGGATCCAGGGGAAAATCTCTATGTTTATCTGTTTTATGTTTTATGCTCTCGCTATTGTTTGTTTTCTGTTATAAGATTCGTGTGTAGATAATTTCTGTTCAGGGTTAAAACCTACAATTGTTACTCTCTACTTCAACATCATAATATATTTCTTAAAATGCATGATCCTTTCCCAAAATTCCTCTTTTGGCGATTCTAGTGCCCTGCTGAATGTGTTTGTATTTGTTTGCACCGGATGCCCCATGACCACAACTTCAACATGAACCTTTGACCAGCCCTCCAGAAATGGCTCATCTTACATACTATATTTTTCATGTTGTCCCACATGATCATGCTCATAATGTTGGTTTATTACTATTGGCTCCTCATTTGATTCTCCTTGAATGTCTTCTTCCTGGATTTCTCCACATGTGGGGATAAGTTCTCCACCATCTCTGGTTTTCAAACATGGATGTATTGTTGGACTGTTATCTACACCTGATTTCCCATACTCTTTATGGATGTTCTCCTGTATATCTATGGACTCAACTACCACATCATCAGGAGGAATTGCCTCCTTCCTTTCCCCATGTACTTTGTCAAGTTGATTGATTATCATCGGCTTGTCCTTCAATTTTCTCTGAAAACCATGGTGTTGTTGCTCACCATCTGTACTTGACTCCTTGGATCCTTCATAGGTTCTCTTCTAAAAACCAATGAACCCAACTATGGATGAATTCCCATAATCCAAAGAAGTCTCTAACTTCTTATCACCTGCACATGAATGGTTAAGGGCCCAACTTCCCTTGCAAATAAAGCATAAGCCTTTCCTCCTTAGTTCATTCTTGTTGTCCCCACAAATATTTGTTAGTTCCTTCTTGGTTAACTACTTTATAAGTAGCTGATGCTCTGTTTGATCAACCCTTTAGCTAGTTCAGAAGCAACAGGTGATACAATTAGCTCCTTCCTCCATGGCCAACAATTTGGATCTCAATTGTTTGTAGATGGCCGTATCTTCTCCTAAGATCAAAGACATGATATTTTTCATTTCTGTTTTGTTGAAGCTTGGATGAGATGTTGAAATTCTAGTGTAGAAGTATTGGAACATCTGAAATATTAAGTCATCACACCCTAGATCTGGCATAAGTATACCAAATCTGAATTTCACCAAGCGTTCCAAAATTGTGCGTTTCTAAAAAAATAAGAAGGGTGGTGTTATCCAACCCTTGGAGTGCTTCTACCATTACCCAAAAAGTCCTCCTCATGATGTCATCATTGTATGGCAGTATAAATGTTGTTAAGGCTATGATTTTACTGAGACAATAGGCTACTGTGAGTCTAACATTTTCACAAGAATGCTCGAGGAGCCTAGGTTGTATCAAAGCAAATGTTAGCACTCCACCGGATCTCTAAAGGCTGAGAAAGAGACCAACAAAGGTAACCACATACCACTTTGAACAAGTAGCTAGCCCTACTAGGTTGAGAGGGCTCTCTCAATAGGATCACATCCAAATTGACTGGATCATGGATATTTTAGGCTAGGTATAGGAGGCTCTAGGGTTTGATTGATTTGTATTTTTGTGTTCGATGGTAAATTAGGTCTAGGAAAAACTAGGCCAGGGCACTGAAAATAAGACTTGCAGAGATGTGATGGGGCAAGGTAGGCACACACTTTAGAACTTTAAGGTATATTGGTGAGTGTGGTAGACTGATAAGGTTTCAAAATGAGCATAGGAATTATGAATTCATTTATATCAGAAGAAATTGAAACATAATTGTGATAACTTCTCCAAAACAGAGCATTGAAACCAATGAATTATGCTTATCAAACTTAAAAATTAATCACATTAGATATGGAAATGAAAGATGGGAAGAAAAATAATTTCAAACATATGAAAACATAAGAGGTAACACTGCTAAAACACATACCACATGAATCCCACCACAATAGCTTCAAAATCTGTCTATTAGTTCCTGCCAAAATCACTAAATACACTAGTGTTCCAAAGCTCAATTACACAACATCCAACCCTTGCAATGACAAAGAAAATGAAAGATATATACCAAAAAAAAATTCTCCCAATCTCAGGGGTCGAATCCATGACTTGTGGATCTATTCCCCAAAATCCTCAACTAGAATCCTAATGACTAGGGAGGTCAACAAACTTTCCCTTTTTTTGGTGAAACTGATTCAGTTGACCTAAAAATACAAATTTCACTTGATGTATATACCTTTAGAAATATAATAGACATAATTACATTTCATTTAAAAATTTACATCAGTAAAATTTCATGAAATTTGTCAAACAACTGAGAAAAACTCGAAATTCTGAATATAACAAGCAAACTGGAAAAAACGCAGCATGTCCCTAAGAAAAGCGTAGCGTGAGATTGTGACCACTTTTGGAGGCCTTCCTGAACTCCAAATTGTGCTCATCATAGTTCATGGGAAATGTTAGGTCCCTGTAATTTAGTAGAGTGGCAAGACTAAATGCTGCAGAGACTACATTAAAAACCACTTTGGGATTCTAGGATCTAGCCCTCCTGAATCCAGAGAGGGATCTCTCTATAAGTGCAAATATTGATTTATCTTTTAAGGTTTTAGTATGATATTATGCTAGTTATTAAGAACAAGGGTTTTTGTTTGTTTGGTTGGTTGGGTATGATCTTTAATGGATGGAATATCACAAAATGAAAGAGATTCAAAGGGTGAAGATGCAAGTGTATTGAGAAGTGTTCAGCAGATAGGATTAGTGTGAAGCAGCTTTAATCCATTGGGCAATGGAGTCACAAAAGGGTTTAATTGTACAAAAATTTAAAGAGTGGTCCAAGGGGCAAGTCATCTATATCAAAAGATCCTTTAGATTAAGTGATGGAATGGAACATTAAAAGTGTTGAGAAAGTGGAAAAATCCAATAACTTCAACAAGGATTTATCAACTTTCCATACAAGAAAATCATTTTTAAGAAAATGTTTGAAACCAGCCAAAGGATAGGGCTAACCATAGACTTCTTTGGATAAGCTTGTATTAAAGCTAACTTATCAGACAACAATCTAGTAATCTCACCAGACTACTTTTAGAAGGGATGAAAACAGATAAGAAAACAAAGTGCAGCTTAAGATCAGGTCAGATGTATTACAATCAGGGTCTGCTTTTAGCATACTCTTAGGAAAACTTTCAAACAACCTTTGGAGATAGAACTAGAAGACAGGGCAAACCATAAACTTTCCTAGGTTAACTCTACTTAGCATGTAATGAAAATATCATTTAAGAACTTCCTTTCAAGTTTTTCACATCAAGACATGGACTAACCAACATTTCTTGATAATGTTTACACTTAATTTAAATCATTCCCAAATATCACAATTAGCAGAAAACATATAGATAAAACTTATCAGTGAGAGTAGGGTACTTTTAATAGTAAATCCTAGCTCTATGCTTGCTGCTCTTTATCAGAGAAAAGTGAACAAAATGGCATACATGAAAGGAAAACAATAATAGTAAGAGGTACTTCACCAATGATATAGACCAGGATCCCAAGAACCAGCTTGTATATTGATTGTAAATCCAGTTACAAACTACATGTCCAATGTTTCATCACAACTTCAAACATCTCTTCTCAGCCTATCTTCTTCAATAACTTAACAGAGATTTAAAGCTTTAGAACTTATTTACATTCAATAATGAATCAATGCAACAACTATTACATCAGAGTCCAATAACCAACCCTTTACAATGTGCTCCTCAAGGAGTTTTTATAAGAAAATGAGGAGGTGGAGGAGTTTCTAAGGTTGAGTATCATTAATTCTATACTTAATGCAATTCCTAGCCTTGAAAACTATGCAAGGCATAAGGCAGGAAGGCATCCAATTTATAACTCTGTGTCATAACTCTGTTTTTTGCTTTTTAGGCTTAGTGGGTGGAAAGATTGACTTTAAGGCTCTTCTTATCTTTTACAATAACTTTACTGACAGTTTAAAAATTGTTCTTTTGTTTGAAATAACTGTTCAACTGTCTTTATTCTTAATGTTACTGACTGAGCTTTAATCTGTGTATTCCTTTGAGGCAGAAGGGTTATAGGTGTCAATTTGGTAGCTGGGGGATTCAATTAGCCCCTTCAATGTGGCTTTTGAGGTGTCCTTCATTTTTTCTGTCTTCTTTCACTTAAACATTGATTTACCTTCAAACACTGTGTTTATGCCTGATTTCAGGCTTTGAGACTTTATCTTTAATCATCCTTGAACTGCTGACTGTGTCTATCTGCTTTATTTGTGGATTAGGCCTTTGATTCCTGAGTCTATTCCTTAATCCTTTTAAACTCTGATTAGAATCTTTAATTCTTCAAATTATGCTTTCATCCTGTGTCTTCAACGCTGATACTCTTCAATTAATTGATGTCCATTGTGTTTGTTGTTTGCAGGTGCGCAGAGGTTTTGTATAGGTGAAGGTTTTTGTTTTAATGAATCGATGATCATGATTCATCAATCGAGATTGTGAAATCAAAAACTCCTTAGATCCCTTTCTGTACAGAAGGTTCGGAATCGTCATTCCTAACCTTCGTGTTATTTTTAAAACTATGGAAAAACCCCATATAACCTGCACAAAACAAACGAAAATTATATAAATCCTGTAGAGATAGGTTTAAAACTGCTTTGGAGGTTTGGGTGTGACGGTGAACAGGAGCCGTTGGATTAGGACAATCAACGGTCAAGATCTTTCGATGGAGTCATTCAGGAGATTAGATGGATGGTAGACGAATGAAAACACGATATAATGTGGGCCATTCGATCTCAGAGATCGACGGTTAGGAAAAAATGCGAAAGGAAATTTTGTGGAGGGCGGTGGTTTGGCGGAAAACCGGGAATGGTTTTCGCGCGGTGAAATGGGGGGGGGGGAGGCAGTATTGCAAAAAAAACGCGATTCCATACATCGCTCGACACGTGGATTTCCAATACCGCCCATATCGCACGAAAGTAGCGCACTGTGGAACGGGGCCAAAAATTACGTGATATTGAATTTGAGCCGTCGGATTGGAGGCTCCAGATCCAGCGGCATGGGTTGAGCGCGATTGGCGAAAAGATGCGAGGTAATAAGTTTTAAGCGGGGTCCATGGTGACGTGTAGTTTTGTCACGTAGTGGATCAATGGTGAGATCGGGTTTAGTCCCGATCAATGGATCTCCGCAACGAACGGTCAAGATTTAAAGAGGGGCGGGTTCATTTGAATGGAGGAAAAGGTAAGGCATGCATAAGGGCGGAAGAATGGAGCTTGATGGCCATTGATATGCAGAGATTAATGGTCCAGATTTATTTAAAATCGAAATGTCAGGGAAACTAAAATGGAAGGAAATAATGGTTCAGAAGAAGTTTTTTTAGGCCTTTAGCGCCCGATTGTGGGGCTTAGGCCATATGAGGTGGAGGGTTTAAAGGTAATAAGCCCTCGGGGGCTAAATAACCTATAGTGCAAAAGGGTGTTTTTAAGCCAAAAACAACGATTTTTAAGGCCAAGGGTTCCGGTAGGTGAAATGAAGGGATTTAAACCAAATCAAAGGGAGATATAAGGTTTAAAGAGGATTTTGGAATGGTTTAGAGGCTAAAGAAGGTATTTTGAGGTTTTATATGAAAGGGAAAAATGGGTGAAAATGAATAATTGAAATGATGGAAAATGGAGCTTTAAGCAGTCTTTCTCTTGGCAATCAGCAGGTAATTTAGGACTAATAGTGAAACAACAGTGAAGGTTAACTCAAAGGGTAATTATCATCATAAGACTTCAAGAACTCACAATTTGGACATGAATTGTTTCTTGAAGGCTAAAAATGATTTAGCCACCATTTGCTATGACAAATTTTTATAGGTGGCTAACAGGAAATATATCTCTGTCTGATACACAACGGACCCCTCAAGCACTGAAAACAATCAAGTATAGCCATTCAAAAACAAATTGTCCCAAGACTGGTCAAAAAGCGCAGTGTGTCCATGAGAAAAGTGCAATGTGAAGTTGTAGGTCACTTTTGGAGGCCTTCCTGAACTCAAAATTGAGATCATGATAGCTAACTGGAAATATCTCTTTGTCTTCTACACAATGGACTCCTCACTCTCTAAACACAATCAAGTATAGGTACTCACATATCAATTCTCCCAAGACTAGTCAAAAAGTGCACTATGTCCCTGAGAAAAGCGCAACGTGAAGTTGCAGGTCACTTTTGGAGGCCTTCCTAAACTCCAAATTGAGCTCATGATATCTCATTGGAAAGATATTTTTGTCGAGTTATCAAAAGTTTCCTTAAAATTGAAAATCATGGAGTTAAGCCCTTGAAAACCCACTTTTCTAAAACTAGCAAAAAAGTGCAGCATGTGGTTGAAAACACTGGCAGAAAGGTGTTTTTTATGATGTTTTTTAGCTTTTCCACCTATCAAAAGCTGAGATTTTTGATTGCCTGGAGTCAAAATTTGATTTATAAGCCAATACATATCCATCCCAACTGATTTTTCATCATTTAAAGGTCTCCAGTAAAAGCGCAGTGTGATCCACACTGTGCTTTTTGTCGTATGACTGTGCAAAAGCTAGTAAATTTGGCCAAAATGTCAAAAATGCCAAAAATTTCTCCAAAACTTTCAAAATTATTGTTTAAGGTCCAAATTAGGTTTTCTATGCAATCAATGATGCATCAGCTAGCAAATGGAGTTTTCCCCTCTTATGACAGTAGATAAAACTATATATTCTAAAACGAGCTCAAGTAACAAGAGATATTGCATCAGGGCAACAACTACATCATCTCCGTTGAGGTGCATATGATCAAAATTCCATACACCATGCCCTTTTCCTATCCATAAAAACTGTGACACACATTCTGATACCTTCTTGATAGTTTCAACCGCCCGACTCCCTTCTACGTGTCGGTCAACTGGTGTAGCATCTAACCCCTCAAAATTTATATAAAAAAGAAAGATACTTCCAACCCACCATTGTAATAAACTTAATATAAGATCTTTCCAACACAATCTATGCACATGAAATATCATGAAGGCTTAAATTAATTCCCAAATTCCATTAAGCCATCTTAAACACCACTATTCAAACACCACATAAACTCCATATTATTTATTCATATATTGGGCATAATTATAAAAAGGAATTTTTACGGTAGTTAAACCCAACGATATCGATGACACATTGGAGCTTCGTCCTCAACCACTCGATTGATAAGCGATGGGGGGATACGCTGCGTTGATTTCTTGGCCTACTCTTCATGTTCCTCGCTAGGGATATCGACTGTTTCACTTGATGGATTGGCTTCCAGTGTTCAACCTAGTACTCTACAACTGACATCACATCCTTCCTTTGTTTAATGTGTTGGCGTTCGTACCCACGCTCAACTTTCTCCTGCGCTCAGAAAGTGGCTATGACCACGATGTGGCAATGCTCAGGCTATGTCGACCATATCTGAAGGCGTCAGACGTTCTTCTGCGTGCTATGGAAGTCGACCCTCCTGCAGCTCGACCGGTGCTGCTCACAACTTCTCTGCAAATGGATGCGTTGTTGCTCACGGCTTGTCTGCAAATGGATGCGTTGTTAATGCCCCTCAGTCATGACTTGATGCACCATCCGTCCTTCATACATATGATCTATGATCTATCTCTTGGTGCCACCCCATGCAATGATGTCGTCAATTTATGCAGCCTTCGATACATAACCCTCGACACCTTGAGATCAGTTTCTTACCTCTTCCTTTGATCTCCATGCACGTGACATATTAAATTAAGGCACCTTCATTGCGATTTGGCCCAAATTATTCCACGATAGTTTGTATACAACCTCAATAATTCAGCTGTTGGTCGAATCAATGGGTTGAACCCCCACAAATCTGCGCATTGATCTAATACGCACTCCTTGATGTATTCGACCATCTGTATATGCAACAATTTTGGTTATGAAGGGTTATGGCTACCCAACCTTAGTAGAATATTTCCTTGAATCTCCTGCTCGCCATTGTAACGACCATATTTGGCTCTGGTGTGAATGTTTCCCACTGGTGTGGTGACGTTTCCTTGCAATCTGTTGCCCCTCTCGTGGAATTTCGGGCCTACTCTTATGCACACGGTAACTACGATCTTTGAGATAGGTCCTTCCAATGTGAGCAGCTAAGACAATCACCCCTACGAGAACAACTTCGGCTTTTATGTCAACAACTTCAACTTTTATGTTAGAAACCTGCACGCGTTTCGGTCTCTTTAAAGTTTTCCTCCACAGTTAAAAATTCAACTTGCAAATCAAACTCAATGTTGGACAACTAATTTCTCTACAATGGTTAACTAGGGCGTTTATGGAGAACCACCCAAATTGACGAGATTCTAGCTAGGGTGATTATGAAAGATCACCAAAAACTAGTTCCTCTTAAAATCTCAAGGCTGGCAAGAAAAACCAGCTCTGATTCCACTGTAATATCTCAATCTATAAAAAATATTGCAGATCTGGCACATCTAAGTGTTCTAACCAAAAAGTAATTTCAATAAAAACAATGAACACAATGAGATCTGAAACTGCAACACTTTATTTCAATTAGTATTCAGAAAATGAGACATGCCCAAAACACAAACAGATAATGGAGCCCCTGCCTCAACATACACTACTGCTCAATGAACAAGAAAGTGAAAATACTGAAGCACAAATTTGAATCCTGAATGGATCCACCAAAAAATGTCACCACAGGGTTTCGTCCTGGGATCAAGCTAGAACTGGCCATGCCAAGTCCCCAACAAAACACAAATAGATAGACAAGTTCAGGATGATCCCTATGTCTGACCCTTATCCCTTTTTATAGGTTAGATGGACCTTATTTTGTAACAAGCATGGGCTGATTCTGTCCACTTTGACCTTATAAAAAAAAGGAATATTACATAGTTTTATAGAAAATTTCACTAAGGGGAAAATAATGAAATTGGTGATTTGACCTCACTACTTTTGTATTGTCATAAATTTCATATTATAATAAATTTTCTAATTCTTATTTTTATTTTATTTCCTTTATTTTTCTAACTTGCATTTTTATTCTTTTTGGGAGTTCATAAAAATTCCCCATTGTGGCCCCCATTGATATGAGAACTGAGTTTGTTTTACAAAGTGGGATTTTTTTTTATAGGAATGGTTGAACTCTATACATTATTCATTTCTTTTTAAATTTTGGTATCTTTAATCCATTTATTACAATGTTCATCATGACATATTGATTGAATAAGTACTCTAGAAAAGTTATTTTATTCTTATAACTCAATTTCATGCACTTTCATTCGCGAGTTTATTGTGTTTGATTTACATAATTCAATAGTCATTTTGGAAAATATTGATTGAATACAAATTATAGAAAAGTTATTTGTTTTAATGAATTTAATCAATGAAGTGCACAACTTTTATTTTATTTGATTACAATTTTGTCATACAACTCATGCTCTAGAATGTTGGCCTATTTTATTACCTTCTTATGTCAATGATTATCCTCCCTTTGAAATATATTTCCTAATCCAATCAAAACACTAAATCATTATTTTCTTTAGCAATTAGAAAATTTTACTACTTCATCAACATTTTTGTCAAGGATTTCTCCAACTAAATCTTATAACAATATACATGCTTTCTACCTCAAATTCCAATTTTCTTAATCTTACATTTACCTCACCTACTTCATGTTTATCCATGATTTCAATGCATATTAGAAATGTACTATTATGGGTTAAACCTTGCAATAATGGCTATCCATTAAGAAAATAGCAAAGTTTGGTTTTCACCGCAAACTATTGCCTTAAATGAATGAAATTTTTATATGCTACCTAATTGATTTCTATTAAAATGGACGAGCCAATTTTTTCCAAATGTATCTAAACTATAAATTCTATTAATACAAATTAAATAGTTTATTTGTGCCTATAATCTATATGGTTTATCTTTCTTTAAATAATTTCAATAAAAAATAGAGCAAATGAATACACACAACAATATTTTTACACAAAACTACAAATTGCAATTTGGATGCTTGCAACTTCATCCTTGTGCTTTAGAACCTAAAGTGTTATGACTATAATGGTGGTATATATAATGATACCATATATGTGGGAAAATTTCTATGTAATAGAAATTTGGTTTTAGTTGTGTGCTTACTTGCAACTTCGTCCTTGTGTTTTAGAAGCTTAAAGTGTTAAGACTATAAAAGTGGTTATATAGTGATATGTGGTTTAACAACAAGTTTCGTTGGGTGAAACCCACGAGACCCAGGTTCAAATCCCATTGAGTATATTGTCTTGCTATGATCTCGGCTCAAGGAGTAGGCTCCCCCATCCTCGTTGGGGTCTCGGCTCTTGCTAAATCATAAAGAATTGGCGTATTTGGCTTGTAGGTTGCTGGAATATGCTAGTGGTGTTATAAGGTAGCCATGATGATTGATCCTGGGACCTCCCTTAGATTAGTCGAAAGAGTTACTGATTCACCATTGTTAAAAAAAAAATACTATAATGGTGGAATATATAATGATGCCATATATGTAGGAAAATGTTTATGTAATAGAATGTTGGCTTTAGTTGTGGGCCTACAATGAACACGGATATTATATATTAATATCAATAAGGTGTACATATTGATTTATGATTGGATAAATATATATTGTAGGTAGTTATTTGAGAATTCATTTCCTAAATGACATAGAGTTATTTTACAATTATCATTATCTTACTTTTAGAAAATAGATCTCAATACCTATATATATTATTATGTATATGTATATCTATTTTAAGAAATCAAGTTTATAACAATTGGTGTTAGGGCCAATGATTTATTCATTTAACACATTAAAACAATACCATACCTAATTTGCACCATATTTTTGGGTTGACATATTCAAATATAGTGAACCTTAAATAGTTGGAAATAAGATAAAAGGAGATATATTTCATAAGTGGAGAGGTTGGGAGATATGAGTTATATCCTTAAAAATACCATACTTAATTTGCACTGTATTTTTAGGTTGACACATCAAAAGATAGTGAAACTTAAAAGAGTTGGAAAATATTTCGTTAGAGTTATATCCATAAAAGATGGGGATTTGTTTAACATTAAAATAAATTATTTATTTATTTTTTTTGTTTAAGATGGGGATTTTGTTATGAGTTGTATAGCAAAATTTGAAATAAAATAAGATTTTATTATGTATAAAATTTTGTAATAATTTTTTTAGCTTAAAAACCAATACAATATCAATTTGGAGGTATTTAATTATATAATAATGATGTAGTTTAACTTATAGAAAAAATAGTATTTTTCATAACATTTTTCTAGTTAATTTTAATTAAAATGGGCGAGAGATTTTTAAAATATTTAGTTTAAGGTGTTTAATCTCTAGAATTTGAGTGCCCGGGAGATGGGGTTTTCAGGGCATGGAATCCATCTATGCATTCAAAAATTAATTTTAAACAACAAAAAATCACATTCTTACTTGAAATTTTATAGCCAACGTCACTAAAAAGACTATTTCATGTATAAATAAAGACTATTTCATGTATAAATTAGACTACGCCTATAATAATTATGGAATTGTAATATTTTATTTAATTATATTAGTAAATAAATATTTATTTATAAATTCTTTATTTGAAAAAATAAATATTTTAATATTTATAAACTCAAAATAAATATTTAATTAAATCTTTAAAATATTTTAATATTAATATTGAGTGAAGATATACATTTAGTTAATAATTAGATTTTCATATATTTAATTATTTATATTTAAATATAAAAATATATTCAAATCATTTAAACAAAATCTCATTTTCAAAATATAAATCTAATCTATTCACAATAATTCAATTTTTTTTTTAAAATATAACTATATATTCAAATGTTCAAAAATTTCTTAAAATATTCACATTACTTCTAGATTTCACTTTTCAAAATATAAATATATATTTAAATTAGTCAAAAATTTCTTTTCAAGTGTCTTAACAAATCAAAATATAAATATAACTAGATATACCCAACTAGCAAAATGGACAAATCTAAACTATATGTGAGACGAACGCTATAGATGACCTCAAAACAAAAGCTTGCAAAAAAACAAAGACCACTCAAAATCTCGAAAATACCCCTGACATCACATATGACCTTATATTCTATGATCTTATATTATATTATGTTAGAAAAATTGTTTCAGAACCACAAATCAAATCAGCCACAAGAACAAAGAAAGACAATTCAAAACCTTTAAAATAGTTGAGTTCAAGAAATACTCTATTGGTTTGAGCGATTGTGGGAGTTTAGAAGCTGATCGAGCGACAACTTCTCAATGACCATGACCCAATCACTAATTATTTATTGCCTAATGAAGCCAGTGTCCCCATTGGTATAATAGTTGTTATATATCTTGCAACTCCTAGTGTCTTAATGCAACAAGGTTTCAGTGTGTAAGTTGTATACTTTTTACCCCGTCATGGAATTTGATGATTTTACACGAATGAACACATTGAATGAATGAATGAATGATATTTTAATGTCCACGAGACTAAAAATAGTCTATGGGACCACCAATTTCCTTGTTTCTTTCCTTCTGCAATTCAATCCTTTTCTTACTCAAATTGATGATGAGCTGACCCAACCTTCTAACAGTTCCATCACTAAAAAGACAATGCCACATAATTGATGCTAACATACTACGGTAATTTTCCCTGATGTCTCTGAAAGTGTCACATTCCAAAATGAAATGTTTTTCTAATTCCACTGCCCTAGAAGTGAAAAAAGTACATACCCTTTCTTCCCAAGCTTCTTTAGGTCTCTTCCACCATCTCGTTTCACACCGAAGTTGATGTGAGTTAGTTCTTAATTGAGCTATAAGAACCTTTTCCCTCCAAGGAATGCTAGCTCCAATGTATTCTTTTTGTTGGAGATCACAAGTGGGGTTGAATTCCTGAACATAATACTTCTTCTTTCTACCCAACTCTTTTCCCCATATACCCTTATGGAACTTTTCCAGCACAAAATTCTTTAATTCCTTGCTATTTGTGGGACATGCATTCAAGTAAATATTCCATTTTTGCATCCATTTGGTGTTTTGTCTCATCCATGATTTCTTTCTTTCACTCATACCTTCATTAAAGATAACTTTCAACCATCTACCTTCTCCCATTTGCTCAATTCTCTTTAGGTACCTTATAAGACGCACCATGGAAATTGCTTCGATGGGAGCTGCCCCTGTTTCACTCAAAATTATCTCATAGGGAACCAAACTTTTTATTTTGAACTTGCTCATGATCAAGCGTTTTTGAATTTTTTCAATTTGTTTCCATTTTGAAACAAAGATGCTGCTAGCCCACAATTCACACCCATATAATATCACTGGAAAAACTAGGAGTCCAAAAAGTACTTTGATCGTGTTCCAATCCCATAACTCTGCCTCTCTACATCTATTTTGAAGTGCATATAATGCTTTTCACCCTCCTAAAATTATTTTCTTTCTGCAATCCTCCCAATTAAGCTTGTTGTTGAAATCGATCCCGAGGTACTTGTATTCATTTACTTCTTCAAGAATGTTGCCTTCAAAGAAGAACGTATGCTAGCTTTGCTTCCTTTTATTAGAGAAAATCATTATCTTGGTCTTACTGGTATTGACTTTCATCCCCACTGCTTTACAAAAACGCTCAAGGGCATATAGGTGCATTTGTAATCCATGGGCCGATTTAGCAACCAATACAAGAACATTGGCATATAGAAGAAGCTTTATCACAAACTCCCCCAATTGAACACCCTCCCCACCTTGCAAATTTAGCCACTCTTCCAGTTTGTCAATATATAAACCAAAAAGGGTAAGGGATAAAGGGCAACCTTGCTTGACTCCGATGTCACTTCTAAAACTTTCTGAAATGCCTACTGAAGTTCTAATCTTGACTTTCACCTCTTCATAAAGCCTATGGACAACAACGCTATATTGTAAAGGAATTTCAAGTTCTTCCATTCTACGCCACAAATTATCTCTAGGGACTGTGTCAAATGCCTCTTTGAAGTCAACAAAGCAACAAAATACTTCTTTTTTGCTCCCCCAAACCTTTTCAATAATGTGTCTCAGCATGATACCATGATCTAGTGTAGAATGCTTTGGCCTAAAACCTGCTTACCCTTTTGCCCTCTTTTCTTTTACTTCTGCCCACTTACTGATTCTATTTTTTACCATGCCATTGAAAAGCTTTGCAAACAGAGGATTGATCATAATGGTTCTATTATTGGAAATATTATTAATGTCTCCACTTTTAAAAAGGGAAATTGCTAGACTAGTTGTCTAATCCCTTGGGAACCCTTGCTGAATGACGTTGTTGAATATTTCCATTGTGTGGGGTGCCAAAATGTTCATTCCCCACTTTAGATATTCTGCTTGAAGTTCAACCAAGTCCCTTGCCTTCCCTGCTTTCAACTTTTTAATTCCTGCCTCCACCTCTTGTACTGTGAAAAGCTTTGTAGATGTGTTGATCCTAGGAGGAGGCTCAACCTCTAATTCTCTTTCATAGAGTTTCCTTGCATAGTCAAACCACTGATTGGCTGATATATTATTTTCAAATTTCTTCTTCCTTGGTTGAAGTGCCTGCCAAAAAAGTTTTGGGTTATTCTTGCCTAGATATATCAGCTCTTCCTGCATTGTTTACATGAACTCATATTTTTTCTTTTTTAAAATCTTCTTATATAACTTTACATTCATCTTCCCCTCTCGTTCGTTTTTCAAAGTTCTCTTTTCCATTTTGCATTCATCATCGAACCATACATTCACAAGAAGACAATTTGATTCTGATTTCCTATTGAGAATCACCATCACATCAACTCCATTTCTTCGCAGGTTTAGCCTCTTTCAATTATTGGTGGCCCAAATATTGTACATACGCGCTGGAATATGGAACACCTGCACGTTGAACGATGTATATATCCGTACTACAGCATTTTGGGATCACATATATTTATTGCGCCATCGCGGATTGTAGGGAATTATGATGGATATTTCTCGGGGAATATGGGGGTTTATAGCTCTAAACAGGTTTTGTGTGGAGTGTTTTTAGCTGGCTATCGTGTGAACGCTGGTAAGTGTTCGTTTTGGAGGGTTTCTTTGGGTTTTAAAAAAAATTATCATAATAAGAGAGGCAATGGTTGGTTTGGTGTCGTGTTTTTGTTTTGTTTTGTTTTGTGTTTTGGTTTTTTCTTTTTGTCTTAAAAGTTTTTAAATAAACGAGAAGGGAAATAGGCGAGGCCTTTGCAAGATAATAGGTTCAGCTTTCAACTCCTATGAGAGTTACCCGATAGCCTTCCCAGATTCAGTTAGAGTTGGCATCAAATTGAACAGGTGAGTTCATGGGAGTGGAACCGGGATCTCCTCCTGGCATGCACTCAGCGTCCCCATCGGCGGATTGCTATATCTTCTCTGAGATTTCTCCATATTATTGTGAAACAAAGTGAAGTTATTTTGTAGGGTTTCTTCATTTGCATCTTAAATTTGTTTTCCATGGTTTTGTTTTGCCAATGTGTCGGGACTTAGTTTGAAGGACTGTTATATTTTCTTGGGATAATATAGTGCCTACTTTGTTATTTGGTATAATACAAACCTCTGAATCCCTTAGGTGAAATGACTAAAGGAAAGGCAATCGGTATTGATCTTGGAACAACTTACAGTTGCGTAGTAGTTTGGCAGCATGATATAGTCAAAGTTATTGTTAATGATCAGGGAAACCGAATCACTCCTTCCATTGTTGCCTTCACTCCCTCTGAGAGATTTGTTGGAGATGCCACCAAATAGCAGATTGCAAATAATCCCCACAACACCGTCTTCGACGCCAAGAGACTTATTGGAAGGCGATTTACTGATTCCTCTGTGCAGAGTGATGTTCAACTATGTTGAAATATTATTTTCAACTGCCCTCTGTACAACAATCGCCTTCTATCTTTGTTAAAAAAAACCCCTGCATACAGCCGCTTTCCAAATCAGTGAACAGTCAGATTCAATTTAAAATGTGCAGTCCTGTGCAATGAGAAATAGAGCTTGTAAAAGAAAAGAAATCAAAGTGTTGAATGGCCGCTTTTCATTTTGCAGTTTTTCTGGACCCGAAAAAGTTTAAGCTGGAATTAATTTGATTTTCGCGTCACAATTTTCCTCCGTACCTCAAACCCAAAATCGGACCCGAATTTTTTATAAGGCAAATTCTATGGAGTTTTCGCGTTACAATTTAGGCTGACGTCAGCATCTCATTTTGGAACGCGATTTTGGAATTGTGTTTTGGTTTAATTTCACCTTGAAGTCCGGGCATAAGTTTTATATTGTGTTTTTTATTAAGGTTTACGATATGATGCTATTTTGCATGGCACGATGGAATTTGAGATATATATATATATGTTTTAATATATACATATGTGTTAACATATGTTATGTATTATTTACATAATGTAATGTGGGCCCCCAAGAAGTTTTACCATAGAGTTTAGTTTAATTTTATTTAAAAAAAAGGTTTGTTATAATATGTTTTATTTGTTACGGCATATGAAAACAAAAAGGGCAAAAAACTTTGTAGTTTTTTTTTTACAATAGACAGTATGTAAGTGTTTTTTTTACACAACAGCAGTGTAACTTTATTTTGGCTATTACATAGCAGTGTATAAAAAGAGAAAGACAGAGTGTAATTTTTTTTGTGCACAACAGTGTGTTTTGTTTTTGTAATAGAGACAGAGTGTGTTTCTGAGTGAAATAGTGAAGTCTTTGTGTGCACTGTGTCATAGCAGCAGTCACCATTTTGTAATTCCTCTGGTAGAGGAAGAATTTCTAATAGTTTTTTTGAAGGAATAGAAGTTTTACAGTGTTGAAAACTCTGTCTCCTGTGAGTGAAATTTTAATATTTTCTCTGTTTTGAAGAGGCGAGTTTTATTCTCCATTTATTGTTCTAGAATTTTCAAATATTCCAACATGGTATCAGAGCTAGTCCAGGCTCTTTGAAGGTCAAAGAAGTTGAAGGAAAGGAGTTCTTTGTTGCAGCAGCTTCTCCAGCAGTGTGAAGACTCAGCCAAAAAGAATTCAAGGTATTTCTCTATACAGTTTATTGTGTTACTGTTGCAGAACAGTCAGCTATTTCAAATACACAGTCAAGTGTTTTTGAATCATAGTTAAGAGTGTAGAATGGCTGGAGCCAGCACTAGCATGGGTATGGGAAATATCCACCTCCCACTATTTAATGGGAAAAATTATGACTACTGGTCAATAACTATGAGAGATTTATTTGTCTCCCAAGACTTATGGGAATTTGTTGAGGATGGCTTTGAAGAGCCAGCAGATGAAGAAGAGTTTGATGATTTAACTCAGGTGAGCAATAGGAAGAAAGACTCCAAATCTCTCTTCTTATTGTATCAAGTAGTGCATGAGAGTGTGTTTCCGAGGATAGTAGCAACCAAGAGATCTAGAGAAGCATGGGAAGCTCTCAAGACAGCCTATCAAGGCATGGAAAAAGTGAATACAACAAAACTTCAGTGGCTGGGGAGAGACTTTGAGACTCTCTGTATGAAAGAGTCAGATACTATTGACTCATTCTTCACTCATGTGATTGGAATGGTCACACAAATAAGATCTCATGGAGAGACTCTTGAAGACAAGAGGATTGTGGAAAAACTCTTGAGGAGTCTACCCTCAAGATTCAATGCGATTGTCACCACCATAGAGGAGACTAAGGATCGCGTCACAATTTTCCTTCGTACCTCAAACCCAAAATCAGACCCGAATTTTTATAAGGCAAATTCTATGGAATTTTCGCGTTACAATTTAGGCCGACATCAACATTTCATTTTGGAACGCGATTTTGGAATTGTGTTTTGGTTTAATTTCACCTTGAAGTCCGAGCATGAGTTTTATATTGGGTTTTTTAATAAGGTTTACGATATGATGTTGTTTTGCATGGCACGATGGAATTTGATATATATATATATATATGTTTTAATATATACATATGTGTTAACATATGTTATATATTATTTACATATTGTAATGTGGGCCCTCGAGAAGTTTTACCATAGAGTTTAGTTTAATTTTATTTAAAAAAAAAAGGTTTGTTATAATATGTTTTATATGTTACGGCATATAAAAACAAAAAGGGAAAAAAACATTGTAGTTTTTTTTTTACAATAGACAGTATGTAAGTTTTTTTTTACACAACAACAGTGTAACTTTATTTTGGTTATTACACAGCAGTGTATAAAAAGTGAAAGACAGAGTGTAATTTTTTTTGTGCACAGCAGTGCGTTTTGTTTTTCTAATAGAGACAGAGTGTGTTTCTGAGTGAAAAAGTGAAGTCTTTGGGTGCACTGTGTCATAGAAGCAGTCACCATTTTGTAATTCCTCTGGTAGAGGAATAATTTGTAATAGTTTTTTTTGAAGGAATAGAAGTTTTACAGTGTTGAAAACTCTGTCTCCTGTGAGTGAAATTTTAATATTTTCTCTGTGTTGAAGAGGGGAGTTTTATTCTACATTTATTGTTCTGGAATTTTCAAATATTCCAACATGGTATCAGAGCTATTCTAGGCTCTTTGAAGGTGGAAGCTGAAGGAAAGAAGTTATTTGTTGCAGCAGCTTCTCCAGCAGTGTGAAGACTCAGCCAAAAAGAATTCAAGGTATTTCTCTATACAATTTATTGTGTTACTGTTGCAGAACAGTCTACTATTTCAAATACATAGTCAAGTGTTTTTGAATCATAGTTAAGAGTGCAGAATGGCTGGAGCCAACACTAGCATGGGTATGGGAAATATCCACCTCCCACTATTTAATGGGAAAAATTATGACTACTGGTCAATAACTATGAGAGCTTTATTTGTCTCCCAAGAATTATGGGAATTTGTTGAGGATGGATTTGAAGAGCCAGCGGATGAAGAAGAGTTTGATGATTTAACTCAGGTAGAGAAAGAGTTGCTGAAAAGCAATAGGAAGAAAGACTACAAAGCTCTCTTATTATTGTATCAAGCAGTGCATGAGAGTGTGTTTCCGAGGATAGCAGCAGCCAAGAGATCCAGAGAAGCATGGGAAACTCTCAAGACAGCCTATCAAGGCATGAAAAAAGTGAAGACAAAAAAACTTCAGTGGCTGGGGAGAGACTTTGAGACTCTCTGTATGAAAGAGTCAGATACTATTGACTCATTATTCACTCATGTGATTGGAATGGTCACACAAATAATATCTCATGGAGAGACTCTTGAAGACAAGAGGATTGTGGAAAAACTCTTAAGGAGTCTACCCTCAAGATTTGATGTGATTGTCACCACCATAGAGGAGACTAAGGATCTCACAAAGTTTTCAGTGGATGAGCTACATGCATCACTGATGACCCATGAACAGAGATTGGGTAGGAGTGAAAACTCATCTCTTGAGCATGCCTTTAAGACCCAGATGTCTTTCAGAAGAGGAAGAGGGCAAGGCAGAGGAAACAAAAGAGGAAGAGGCAGAAGCCAAAACAGAGGTGGAAGGAACAGTCCAGCAAATGCTCAAGGAAGGGGCAGCAATCCAAATCAGCATCAAGGCCAAGGCAGCAGCCAGCAAAGTGGTCAGCAGAATGCTCAAGGACAGAGGTATGATAAGTCCAATGTCCAATGTCACTATTGTAAAAAATATGGTCATTATGCTAATGAATGTAGAAAAAAGTAACATGATATGGGAAATAGAACTAGTGCAAATTTCACTAGAGAAAATATCAGCGAAGATAATTTGTTTTTAGCTTGTAATATGGCTGAAGAAAAAAGTGAGGATTTATGGTTTCTAGACTCCGGTTGTAGTAACCATATGACAGGGAACATAGCAATGTTTTCTATGTTGGATGAGAGTGTGAAGTCACAAGTCACACTAGGAACTGATAGCAAAGTTTCTATTATGGGAAAATGAAATGTAAATGTCTTAACAAGGAAAGGTGCAAAGAAATCCATAACAAATGTTTATTATGTTCCAGGAATGAAGTGTAACCTCTTAAGTATTAGACAACTTGTTCAAAAGGGGTACAATGTATTTTTTGAGGATGATGTTTGTGCCATCATGGACAAACCACCCAGCAAACAATGTATTGCTGAAGTAAAGATGACAAGGAACATGATGTTCCCTCTTAGAATGAGAGCAGATTTGAAGAATGGTGAAGAGAAAGCAGCAGTGGCACAAGAGGCTATCCAAAGCGAACCAAAAGATGAAAATTGGTTGTGGCACTTGAGATTTGGACATCTCAACTTTGGAGGTCTTAACTTGTTGAATAGAAAAGGAATGGTAAGAGGTTTACCGTTGATAGAGAAACTAGACAACCTTCCTTTGTGAAGGTTGTATCTTGGGGAAACAACACAGAGAAATTTTTCCTTCCAGAAAAAGCATAAGGGCAAAGGCACCCTTAGAGATTGTCCACTCAGATTTGTGTGGATCGATGCAAACTCCATATCTTGCTAGCAGCCACTACATGTTAACATTCACAGATGATTTTACGAGAAAAACTTGGGTTTAATTTTTGAAAAACAAAAGTGAAGTGTTTGAAAGATTTTACAATTTCAAAGCACTTGTGGAAAACCAGAGTGGGCTGCACATCAAAGTCCTAAGGACTGATAGAGGAGGTGAGTATATCTCTAAATATTTTCTACATTTTTGTAGAGAAAATGGTATTCATAAGCAGTTTGCAACTAGATATACTCCGTAGCAAAATGGAGTAGCCGAAAGGAAGAACAGAACCATAATGGACATGGTAAGGAGTATGTTAAAGGAAAAGCATTTGCCTAATGATTATTGGGATGAAGTTGTACATTGTGCAGCGTACATTTTGAATAGGTGCCCTACAAAAGCAGTTATGAACAAAGTGCCGGAAGAGGCATGGAGTGGCACAAAGCAAGGTGTCACACACATGAAGGTTTTTGGATGTGTGGCTTATGCACACATACCAGATCAGCTAAGGAAGAAGTTGGAAAGCAAGAGGGAGAAATGTATTTTCATTGGATACAGTGAGGAATCCAAGGCTTACAGGTTATACAACCCATCCACCAAGAAGTTTATTGTGAGTAGAGATGTTTAGTTCATTGAAGAGGAAGCTTGGGATGGAAGCATAGAGAAAACAGTGAATGTTAAACACTGTTTATCTCATGATGAAAATGATGATGAATTGGTTGAAATACATCCCCAAACAGCAGCACCAACACAAGAGCAGCAAAGCACACCCTTGAGGAGAAATGAAGGTGCTTCTCCAAGCACACCACAAGGAGGAAATTCAAGTGCTTCTTCAAGCACTTGTATACCTAATGAAAGAGGTAAGAAGTTCAGAAATTTGAATGACATTTATGAACAAGAGGCTACAAATGAAGGTATCAATTCTTTGTTTGCTTTATATTGTCATGTTGATGACCCTCTCCACTTTGAAGAAGTTATTAAGGATAAGAAATGGATAGAAGATATGGATGAGGAGATTAATGCCGTAGAGAGAAACAAGACTTGGGATTTGGTTGAACTCCCAAAAGGTAAAGATGTCATTGGAGTTAAATGGGTCTATAAGACCAAGAGTACTACAGAAAGGCAAAATAGAGAGACACAAGGCCAAAATTGTTGTCAAAGAGTATAAGCAGAAGCAGGGGATAGATTATGAGGAAACTTTCGCACTGGTTATTAGAATGGAAACCGTGAAAGCAGTGCTATCCATAACAGCACAAAACAAGTGGAAAGTTTACCAAATGGACGTGAAGTCAACATTCCTAAATGGAGTGTTAATGGAAGAGGTTTACATTGAACAACATCTCGGCTATGAAAAAAAGGGCCAAGAGCACAAAGTGTGCAAGTTGAAGAAAGCTCTTTATGGGCTGAAGCAAGCACCAAGAGCGTGGTACAGTAGGATAGATTCCTATCTACTGGAAAATGAATTTGAAAAGTGTGAGGAAGAACCCACCCTCTACATCAAAGAAAAAGATGGTAAAATGTTGATTGTAGTTTTATATGTTGATGATGTTATTTTCACAGGTAATGATGATTACTTTATTGAAAATTTTAAAACAGTCATGAAAGAAGAATTTGAAATGAATGACATGGGTTTGTTGAAATACTTCTTAGGAATAGAAGTAGAACAAGATGAAAATGGGATTTTTATCTCACAGGAAAAGTATGTTAATGAAGTGCTGGAAAGATTTAATATGCAGGAGAGCAAAGCAGCAATCACTCCCACAGTGATGGGATTAAAACTCAGCAGAGAGGACAATAGCAAGGATTTTGATCCTAGCTTGTACAAGAGCATAGTTGGCAGCCTCATGTATTTGACTGCAACTAGGCCTTACATAATGCATGATGTTAGTTTGATTTCCAGATTCATGGAGAAGCCAAAGGATGCACATTGGCAGGCAGCAAAGAGAATTATAAGGTATGTTAAAAGTACTAAAAGGTTTGGTATTTTATATACTGCTTCAGAAAAGTTAGATTTAGTTGGACTCACCGACAGTGATTGGGCTGGAAGTGTAGATGATCGAAAGAGCACTTCCGGTTATGTTTTTCACATGGGTTCAGGAGCCATTTCATGGGCTTTTAAAAAGCATCCCATTGTAGCATTCTCTACAGCAGAGGTAGAATATGTGGCAGCTACAGCAGAAGCTTGTCAAGAAATTTGGATGAGGAGGATGTTAAGAAGTTTGTGCCAAGAGCAGACAAAAGGAACAATGATTTATTGTGACAATAGCTCAGCTATTGCATTATCTAAGAATTCTGTGTTTCACAAGAGGACGAAACACATTGACACAAAATTTCATTACATCAAGGAATTGGTAAACAATGGAGAAATTGTTTTGCAACACTGCAGAACTCAGGAGCAGTTTGCAGACATTCTGACCAAGCCATTGGGGCAGAAGAGTTTTGAGTTTTTGATAAAATGCTTGGGTTTGACTGATAACCCAGCAGTTGAAATTAAGGGGGAGTGTTGAAATATTATTTTCAACTGCCAACTACCCTCTATACAACATCTACCTTCTATCTTTGTTAAAAAAAAAACCCTGCATACAGCCACTTTCCAAATCAGTGAATAGTCAGATTCAATTTAAAATGTGCAACCCTGTGCAATGAGAAACAGAGCTTGTAAAAGAAAATAAATCAGAGTGTTGAATGGCTGCTTTCCATTTTGCAGTTTTTCCGGACCTGAAAAAGTTTAAGCCGGAATTAATTTGATTTTCGCGTCACAATTTTCCTCCGTACCTCAAACCCAAAATCGGACCCAAATTTTTATAAGGCAAATTCTATGGAGTTTCGCGTTACAATTTAGGCCAATGTCAGCATCTCATTTTGGAACGCGATTTTGGAATTGTGTTTTGGTTTAATTTCACCTTGAAGTCCGGGCATAAGTTTTATATTGTGTTTTTTATTAAGGTTTACGATATGATGTTGTTTCGCATGGCACAATGGAATTTGAGATATATATATGTTTTAATATATACATATGTGTTAACATATGTTATATATTATTTACATAATGTAATGTGGGCCCCCGAGAAGTTTTACCATAGAGTTTAGTTTAATTTTATTTAAAAAAAAGGTTTGTTATAATATGTTTGATATGTTAGGACATATAAAAACAAAAAGGGAACAAAGCATTGTAGTTTTTTTTTTACAATAGACAGTATGTAAGTTTTTTTTTACACAACAGCAGTGTAACTTTATTTTGGTTATTACACAGCAGTGTATAAAAAGTGAAAGACAGAGTGTAATTTTTTTTGTGCACGGCAATGCGTTTTGTTTTTGTAATAGAGACAATGTGTGTTTCTGAGTGAAACAATGAAGTATTTGTGTGCACTGTGTCATAGCAGTAGTCACCATTTTGTAATTCCTCTGGTCGAGGAAGAATTTGTAATAGTTTTTTTTGAAGGAATAGAAGTTTTACAGTGTTGAAAACTGTGTCTCCTGTGAGTGAAATTTTAATATTTTCTCTGTGTTGAAGAGGGGAGTTTTATTCTCCATTTATTGTTTTGAAATTTTCAAATATTCCAACAAACTATGGCCCTTCACTGTTGTCGCCGGAGACAATGGAGAGCGTGTTATCCAAGTTGAATACAAGGGCGAGAGGAAGATCTTCGTAGCCGAAGCGATCTCTTCGATGGTATTAGTAAAAATGAAGATGAAAGCCGAGGAATACCTAAACTCTGATGTTAAGAATGCCGTGATCACAGTGCCGGCCTAATTTAGTGATTCTCAGAGGAAGGCTACTAGAGACGCGGCTACCATTGTCGGTCTTAATGCCATGGAAATTATTGCGCTGAGAGGCGCATCTACAGCCCAATATGACCCCGATGTCAGGTGGGTCACGTCCTCATACAAAATGTCGGCTTAAGTTTTAAATTAAAAAAAAAAAAAAATCGCATTGTGCTAGAACATATATCAATTTCTAATACAATTATCTATTATTTATATAATTTGAATGGATAGTAAATTATATACGTGAATTTGAATGGATCATAGATTTACCTTTAACAAAAAAAATTACCACATTGAATTTTCAAATTAAGTAAAATTTTAAACATCTTTACTCTTTACTAAAGTCAATACCATTTCCTAAATCAAAGGAAAAGAGTTAATTCAACACAAACAATCAAAATCCAAAATCTTTTAATATTTCTTTTAATTAAATATTTGTAAAATGAATTTATACTTACTCCAGAGCTATGGTAAATAAATAAAAAAATACATAAACTAGATGTATGGTAAATAAATAAAAATTCTTTTTATATTTATTCCATAAACCTTTTTATATTTAAAAAAACTTTAAAAAGAGGTTTTATTTAGATGAAGCCTATGGGACGAATACCATGGGACAAATTAATATTGATAACATGGGCCAAATACCATGGGTAAATAAATAAATATAAAAGAGGTATAAAAAAGTATGATAAATAAATAAATAAATATAAAATATATATAAAGAGGTATGGTAAATAAATAAATATAAAATAGGCATAAAGAGGTAAGGTAAATAAATAACAATATATCAAATAGGATTATAAATAAAAATCTAATTATATAACAAGCCTATGGGCCAAATACCATAGTAAAGAAAAGGGGTATGGTAAGTAAATAAAAATATAAATAAACTAGAGGTATGGTAAGTAAATAAAACATCTTTTCATATTTACTCCATAATCTGCTTTATATTTACGAATATTTATGTTCATTAGTTTACATATCTAAGAAAAAATAGAGAGAGAGAGTGATAAGGGAGAGATGGAGAGAGAGTGTGTATGTTTAGGGGTGAGATAAAGAGACAAAGTAAGATGTATGGAAAGAAGGGGGGAGAGAATAAGTGAGAAGGAGAGAGGGAGGGATATAGTAAAGTAGTTGGAGAGAGAGAGGGGTGGAAAGAGAGAGAGAAAGAAAGGGATGGGGGAAGTGAGAGGATTAGAGAGAGAGAGAGAGAGAGAGAGAGAGAGAGAGAGATATGGGGGAAGAGAGAGGATTGAAGGGAAAAGAGAGAGAGAGAGAGGTGGGAGAGAAAGGGAGAGAGAGGAGGAGAGTGATGGGGGAAGAGAGAGTATTGGAGAGAGAGAGGAGGAGAGAGAGGAGGAGAGAGGGATCGATAAGAGAGATGGAGTTGGAGGGGGATAGATGTAGGAAATAAGAAATATAGAGAGTGAGAAGTGGAGAGAGAGAAGAAGTGACAAGGGAGGGACAGAGAGAGAGCATGTATGTTTGGGGCTGAGATAAAGAGACAAATAAGGAGAGATGGAGATAAGGGGGGAGAAGGAGATATAAGGAGAGAGGGAGGGATATAGTAACATAGTTGGTGGGTGAAGAGAGAGAGAGAGGGAGAAAGAGATGGGAGAGAAAGGGAAAGAGAGGAAGGAAGAGAGAGGATGTGAGAGAGTGGAGAGAGGGTGGGAAAGAGAGATGGACTTGGAGGGGGAGGGGGAGAGAGGTAAGAAGAAAGAAATAGAGAGAGAAAGGTGGAGAGAGAGAGAGTGAGAGAGTGATAAGGAAGATGGAGAGAGAGGGAGAGAGGAGGAAGATAGAGATATAGATTGAAGGTGAAGAGAGGGAAGAAGAGAGAGATGGGGAGAGGAGGGGATTGACAAAGAGATTGATATATATGGATTGCGAGAGTGTGTGTGTTTAGGGGGGTGAGATAGAGAGACATAAAAGAAAAGATGGAGGGGGATATAGATATGGATGGAGGGTGGAGAGAGGGAAGAATATTTCTCACACTAGATGGATTGATATAAGTGGAGATGGTAATTTATAATCCTATTTGATTATTTGCACTATATGCATTGATTTTAGTGTAGATATTTATTTCTAATGATATTTGATTACTTGCACTAGATGCATTGACTTCAGTGTAGGTGGTGATTTCTGATACAATTTGATTGCTTGCACTAGATGTGTTGATTTCAATTTAGATGTCGATTTATAATTATATTTGATTACTTGCACTAGATGAATTGGTTTCAATGTAGATGATTTCTAATCCTATTTGATTGTTTACACTAAATGCATTGATTTCAGTGTAGATGGCGATTTCTAATCCTATTTGATTTCTTTGAGTAAATGCATTGATTTCAGTGTAGATGTTGGTTCCTAGAGAGAGAGAAAGAGAGAGTGATAAGGAAGATGGAGAGAGAGAGAGAGAGATAGAGAGGACAAAAGGAGGAAAGAGAGACATTAGCGGGGGAGAGGGAGAGAAGGGGAAGATAGAGATCTAGATGGAAGGTGAAGAGAGGGAAGAAGAGAGAGATGAGGAGAGGGGGTGATTGAAAAGGAGATTGATATATATGGAGTACGAGAGCACGTGTGTTTAGGGGGGCGAGACAAAAAAGAATAGATGGAGGGGGATATAGATATGGATGGAGGGTGGAGAGAGGGAGGAATATTTCTCGCACTAGATGGATTGATATAAGTGGAGATGGTGATTTCTAATCCTATTTGATTATTTGCACTATATGCATCAATTTTAGTGTAGATATTTATTTCTAATGATATTTGATTACTTGCACTAGATGCATTGATTTCAGTGTAGGTGGTGATTTCTAATACAATTTGATTGCTTGCACTAAATGTGTTGATTTCAATTTAGATGTCAATTTATAATTATATTTGATTACTTTCACTAGATGACTTAATTTCAATGTAGATGATTTCTAATCCTATTTTATTGTTTGCACTAAATGCATTGATTTCAGTGTAGATGGCAATTTCTAATCCTATTTGATTTCTTTGAGTAAATGCATTGATTTCAGTGTAGATGTTGGTTCCTAGAGAGAGAGAGTGAGTGATAAGAAAGATGGAGAGAGAGGACAAAAGGAGGAAAGAGAGATATTAGCGGGGGAGAGGGAGAGAAGGGGAAGAGAGGGAAGAAGAGAGAGATGGGGAGAGAGGGTGATCGACAAATAGAATGATATATATGGAGTGCGAGAGCGTGTGTGTTTAGGGGGGTGAGATAGAAACAAAAAAAAGAGATGGATGGGGATATAGATATGGATGGAGGGTGGAGAGAAGGAAGAATATTTCTTGCACTAGATGGATTGATTTAAGTGGAGATGGTGATTTATAATCCTATTTGATTATTTGCACTAGATGCATCGATTTTAGTGTAGATATTTATTTCTAATGATATATGATTACTTGCACTAGATGCATTTATTTCAGTGTAGGTGATGATTCCTAATACTATTTGATTGCTTGCATTGGATGTGTTGATTTCAATTTAGACGTCGATTTATAATTATATTTGATTGCTTGCACTAGATGCACTAATTTCAATGTAGATTATTCCTAATACTATTTGATTGCTTGCGCTAAATGCATTGATTTCAGTGTAGATGGCGATTTCTAATCCTATTTGATTGCTTTGAGTAAATGCATTGATTTCAGTGTAGATGTTGGTTTCTAATCTTATTTGATTGATTGCATTAGGTGCATTGATTTCAATGTAGAAGTTATTTTCTAATCTTATTTGATTGCTTGCATTAAATGCATTGATTTCAATGTATATGTTGATTTATGATTTGATGTAATTGGATATATGACGGTACAATAATATTAAAGCGATTGGATTAACAATATGCATTGATTTTAGTGTAAGCACAAAAAGTTATTAACAATGTAGATTGATTTTTGTGTTATAGTAATTTAAGCTATTATCGAGCTAAAGATTTAAATGGTTTACAATTTAAATTTGTTTTCTTCATATAATCGATATGAAAAGATAACAAAACTAACAAGGAAGGAAATAAGAATAGTAGAAGAAAATAGTTTGAGATTGATTGTAACATGAGTACGTTCTTATTATTTACATTTTCTATCTTTCAACACTATTATTGTCACTTTGCATTTAAAAAAATTATTTCATCATTTCTCATCATTATAGTTATTAACAACAATTATCATCTCAACGAACTGAGTTAACTAAAAAAATTTAAAATTAAAATGACCAAGTTAATCTCAGAAATATTTAGGATATTTAAAATGATTATATTAATATTTGATATATTTACATATGATAAAATTAATCATATCTTTGATAGATTTTCCTTGGCAGCACACGACTCAAACCAGCCTAGATCCATCTTACACTAAAAAATATACAAAAATTTTAATAATTTGAAAAATGTGATGTTGATGCCTCCTACTGGAACCAGCCTAGATCCATCTAACTCTGGATCTATCATGCGCCGAGAGGGATCAAATCTCTCGAGATGCAAACTTATTTTTTGAGTGTAATAGGTTTGCACCTCGAGAGATTTGATCCCTCTCGACGCATGATAGATCCAGAGTTAAATGAATCTAGGCTGGTTAATGAACCCACAGCTGCAGCTATAGCTTATGGGTTTAGTAGGGAGGTTTATTCCTCAAATGGATAGAAGACTCTCTTGATTTTCGACCTTGGTGGAGGTACCTTTGATGTTTCCATTGTTACTGTTGATGAAGGTGAATTTGAGGTGAAGGCTGTTGGAGGGGACACGCATTTGGGCGGCGAAGATTTTGACAATCGGATGCTCAAATACTGTGTTCAAAATTTTAAGAGAAAATACAAAAAGGAGATGAGCACAAGCGCCAAAGCCCTTCGGAGACTCCGTTCAGAATGCAAAAGAGCTAAAAGAAATTTGTGTTCAGTTGTGGAGACTGTGATTGATATCGACTGTCTCTACGAAGGTCTGGATTTTCACATGAAGATTACGAGAGCCAAGTTCGAAGAGATCAATAACGATTTCTTTGATAAATGTATGCGAATCCTCAAGCAATGTCTGCAAGACGCCAGGATGAGCAAAGAACAAATTAACGAAGTGGTATTAGTAGGAGGTTCTACTCGCATTCCAAAGGTACAGGAACTCCTCCAAGATTTCTTCCATGGAAAGAAACTTTGCAAAAGCATAAATCCTGATGAAGCTGTTGCATATGGCGCTGCTGTTCAGGCAGCTGTCTTGAATAATGAAGACATCCACTTAGTCCTTCTGGACGTCATACCTTTGAGTCTTGGAATCAGAGTTACGGGGGTGCCATGTCCGTAGTCGTTCCGAGAAATACTCTCATTCCAACTCAGGCAGAGGCTTCTTACACTACAGCGGTTGACAATCAGGTAGAAATGCCTTTTGCAGTGTATGAAGGCGATAGAGCAATGGTCGAGGACAACAATCTGCTGGGTGAATCATTCTGAGTGGAATTGCGGCAGCCCGTTGTCGAGTGCCAAGCCTTGCGGTTGTCTTTGAATTGGACGCAGACGGAATTCTGTTGGTGTCAGCCCGGGACAGGGGAAGTGGGGTAAGCAATCGCATTACTATAACGAACGATGGTGGTCGTCTGAACAAAAAGGAGATGGGAAGAATGATGGATGATGCCGAGAGATTCAGAAGGGAGGATGAAGAGGTAAAGAAGAAGAGTATTGCCAGAGCCAATTTAGAGAATTATGTTTATAACATGAGAAGCAGAGTGGAAGAGGCCCAGATCCAGCGGAAGATGAACGCCAGAACGGCAGAAGATATTGTCCAAATGCTGAATGGTGTAGAGGAATGGCTAGATGAGAACGAGAGTGCACATCTTTACGAGTTGGAAGACAAACTGACAGGTTTGACAATGAAATGCAGCCTTTGACACGCCAAACAAAAATTTACTGTTTTTTTTGCAAATTACATAGCATGTTAATATGGGATGCAGTAGTTATGATGCAGCTCCTCTTTAATAATGCAGTAAACATTATATTCCATACTGAACTAATTTAATGTCTTTCTCCTCTGCGAACAATATAGGCAATTTTTTTGCCCATTCATGATTGGAGGCTGTGTTATTTATCCAAATTAAGATGGTTGTGACTGCCAAAACATAAAATTCTGAAGAATGCTTGTATGCCCTTAAATTAACTTGGCAAACATTATCTTCCTGATTTTTTAAGTAAAAGGGAGTCTGGTTTAGGAACTTGAATTTTAAAGTGTCAGGGATTTTCGTTTTGGATTTTTAAATTGAAATTTCTGCATCATCTTTGCATGTTAGTATGTATATCATTCTATACATACATTCATATAGAATTTGTATATGCATTCATGTATATCAGTATATAAAACCACAGAACTTGACAAGAAAAGAAAAGTCATATAGCCTTTCAAGGCCTGTTACATATAATGACCTCCAACAAACTGAAACAGAACTCTGTACACAACTGAGTACAAAAGTATCAAAAGAGGCACAAAACTTTAATTGCCAAATGACACAAGTATAAATGTATGGTAACAGTAAAAAGTTTCACAAAATGTTGATGTAGTGAGCCAAAAGAAAGGCTGTTAAAACAGATCACTTCTGTCTCTGAAAGGTCTATGATAAATTTTGTAGAATTGATCATCCAGTTCCCAAATTCCAATAGAAAACCTTCCTTAGAAAGACCATCGATGTACTGAAATGAGACAATTTTTTTTTAACCAAGAAATGTTTTCCGGTAAAGGTAATAATCTTATGTTGTGGCATTTGGAAGATCCTTTGACCCAATTTATAACCAGCATGGAGTCTCCAAACACCAGTAAGCTAAGTCACTTGACACGGGGATTCGGGATTCGATGGACATGCGGATTTGAGAATCAGATTCGCGACACGGTGACCCTCAGAACAGGACACGTCCGGATATGTTATATATTATTTTATTATATATATATATATTAAAAATTTAGATATTTTTTACACAAATTCATACAAATTCATTGATTCAAACATAGATTTAAGATCTTAGATACTCATACATGATACATTGATACATTGATAGTAGATACATCATACAATTGTCAATCATACATATTACAATTTACAAATTTTCTCAGAAAGACAAGATAGTAATATACTATAGTTTTCTCATTAAGTCATCAAAATCAAAATGTGTTACATAAGTACACTGCCAATGGAAAATAGAAATAGAAAATACAAAACAACTACAGTCTACAAGTCTACAAGACTACAAGCCTCAATGAGTCATCAATCCTCATCATCATAATCAACATCATTGCCCTCATCCTGATCATCAAGCTCACCACTGCTCTCATCTGTTGCATCCTCCTCCTCTGTCATCTCTGCATCTGTAGGTGTGGAGGATGACGCCTCTACTATATTGCCATCATCAAATGTGACAAGCTCTAGCACTGGCGCATTGAGATCCAAGTTGGCCAATGCCAACTCAACACTGTTGACCAGACCCATATCATCAGGAAAGACATCCCACATCTTTGTCTTTCCCTTCAATCAATCCTTCCTCTGCCTGTAGATGAGACGAAGGTTGGTGTGCACATACACCATTGTCTTTGCCCTGGACTGCTCAAGCCTGCTCTTCTTCACACTATACAAATTCCCATATGTGCTCCAATTCCTCTCGCAACAAGAGGATGAAGTCACTTGAGAGAGGAGCCTCATGGCTAACTGTTGTAGAGGAGGGCTTGTTGCCCCATGAGTTGCCCACCAAGAATAGGGCTTCTTAGCCCCCTGCCTCGAATCACATCATAGCCTGCAAATCGCCCAGTACCAGTGGAAAACTCTGCAAAGGCATCCTCCACTTCATCAAGGGATGCCCTCTCCTGAAAATCCCTCTTGAATGCATCTTTCCTCCTCTGTGAGATTTCATCATCCATGTGAGGAGGGAATCTGCGGGAAGGTCCACCATTCAGCCACTCATGGCTGTAGTATTTTGGGTTCAAAGAGTGAGCCAAACAATGCAAAGGTGTGCAATTCTTGTCCCATCTACTGACAATAATATCCTGTATGCTGGTGATGTCTCATACTCTGGGCATTGACTCTGTAAAACAATGGTCCTCACAGACTCAATCATGGAATCCCATCCCTCATAAACCTCTCCTAGGATGGGTTGGTTTGTATCTGCAAATCGAAGTAAGGAACTGATAGGCTCCATGATCTGAATAACTAGATCTACCTTCTCCCACCAGATATCATCCAACACTGTGTCCTTCACTTTCTTTAAGGCTGCTTGATCCGTCTTTCTCCAAAAAGACCAAAACTTTGAATTAACCATGGCCACAAGAGCGGTCTTAACCTCCCTCAACCTCTTCAACATGATGAATGAAGAGGCAAACCATGTATCTGCAATCTTCAACAATGATAGATTGGTGTACTCCTTGTAGATGGTGAGGGCATTTGTATGGTTTTGTACAAAGTTGCAGATATGGCGTGCATCCTCAATAATGGCTCCAATCCAAAGCACATCGGAGGCAATAGATTTCAGTACTAAGTTCAATGAATGGACGATGCAAGGTGTCCAAAATATTTGTGGATATTTTGCTTCTACAATCATGCCAGTAGCCTTGCAAATAGATGCATTATCTGTAATGATTTGCACACAATAATCGACACCTACATCAATAATTTTAATAAATAACTCACCCATATATTGTGCATCCTTGTACTGTCCAAGTGCATCCATTGATTTCAAGAAAACTGGACCATTCAAGGATGACACCATGAAGTTGATGAGTGGGTGGCGTGTTGGATCTATCCATCCATCAGAAATAATGCTAACCCCAGATGTTGGCCATGCTGATTTAATAGGCTCAAGCATTTTGTCCACCTCTTTCTTTTCTTTTGTCAACAATGTGGTTCTGAGCTTCTTTGACCCAAGAGGCACATACCCTGATGGAGCCCCATGACTAAGAGCTCGACACATCTCAATAAATAGAGGTGACCATGCAACATTAAAGGATATGAAGTTCTGATAGAAAAAAAATGCAATGGTGAGATCAAGCTCTTTCCTCTTCTCTTTTTGAAAAATCTTGTCCATTGGACCAACTGCAGTTGCCTTTCTCTTTACTGATTGTCCCCTACTAAAACTCTCAAAAGGGAACTTGTTGCTACTTTTCCTTAATAATGGAAAGGGGTCATCATTCTTGTTTTGTTTTGATTTGGATGCCATAGTTTCCGTACCAACAAATTGCTCTTTCTCCAATTCCTTCCTCGTGGCGATTCAATTGCTATACAAGCTGTAATGCCACAACCTGGCAAAGCCAACAAATGAGCTTTCATACGAAAATATGTGCTAGTGAAATGGGAGTTGCAAAAATTGCATTTCCATGAAACATTGCCTCCTCCCTTTGCCTTGCTGCCTGGCCCTGCCTCTCTTGTCACATATATTCCACAATGGGTATTTGGGGTCATGAGTTTGTTTTCCTTGAACATTTGAAGTTGTTGTTGCAGCCCCACTTCCAGTAGACGGAATACTTGCAGACCCTGATGAAATAGGGGCAGGAGGGGCATCTCCAATGGGGACATTCTTCCCCTTTCTTTTCCCCTGTCTCACTGCCCTTGATTGAACCATGAATACTGTAAAAAATAAACAAAATGACCAAATATATAAAACATATGCACATGCAAACACTAACAACAAACTAAATGCAAAAACATAGAGGGACAGTGCATTTAACGGATGCTCGAATCTCTTTGAAAAAACTCCCTTTCTCCTTGTTAACTCTTGCTCCTTGTTCACTTCACAAACAAACAACTGTGAGAAAGAATGGTCGAAACCCCTTTTATAACTTAAACCTCACAATTTTTCACTAATCGAATCCAGCTGTACGAGATTCGTTCACGATCGAGATTTGACGTGTCCTGTACGGACACGATTGAATCCTGTGAAATGGATATGAATCCGTACGTATCGTATCCGATATGACGGATTCGAGACTTGTGGCCCCACCCTATGAATCCGATTCCTTAGCCTTAAAGTGGTCCACTCCTTTCTCAATTACAAACATAAGCAACAATTTTAATCATAAGAGCTCCACATAGTTGTTTGAGTCTGCTCCCATAGATTGATGAAATTTACACTTGCATAGATTGATTTTAATTTGTGATTTATTATTAAGTGTTGTGTTGAATGCTATTTTTAAGTATTTTATGGAATGTTACTCAAATGTATTTATGTATTTTTATTAATAAATTTAGCGTTCATGTGTTTTGATCTGTGTGAAATATTATACCAAACTTAAATTCAATTTATTTTATGATTTAATATCAAGTACTCGAGAAATCTAGTCAATAAGGGGATTTCGTAGAAGTACATTTTAATCCAGCATTTACTAAATATTTACAAAATAAAAAAGCTAAATGAAATAATAGTGTCGTAATTTGGATGAAGGAAAAATATTATTTTACGCTGGTGAAGAGAACAATGTTTAACTTTGCCTTAATAACCCAATCTACTTAGGTCATATTATACTATTCTTGTGTTTAACGTTATTTAATTGAGTAGTAGGCAGTGTGAAAGCCATAGGCGTTTAGCAATATAAAATTTGTTGTATCAGGCTTACCTGCCTACAAATAGGATGGCATTTCTAATCTTAACTGTTAATGTTTGTCATTGTTTAGCATTGGCTTGGACCTTCTTGAATCTAAACAATTGACCACACTGGAAGTATTTATCAATTAGGCCTCCTTCTAACCCACTACCTCCAGTAGTCTTGTAGATGTCTGTGATTGAGAATCACGCCCCTTTTTTTTTTATCTAAAGTTATTTGCAATACTATTGATCGAAACTGCTCAAGTACAAATTCTCACATTTTGTTTCCAGTTTGACAGAACAACCCAAGATTGAATTCCAAGATCTTGAGAAGGAATCAACAACAAACAAAGAAATAGATTGTGCAGTGCAACAGAGGGATCAATAAGAAAGTTTTCACATAAGATTAGTAGATCACAAAGTCAAGATTGAGTAGAGAGGTTCCGCAGATCAATCACAATAATTTGATTCAGTCACTCTTTCTTAAATATTCACAGAAACAAAGTTAACAACAACAAAGACAAATAATTCTTAACAGAAAATTCAAACCAACAGTTACGTTTCCTTCTCTCTTATCCCAACAGGAAATTTCCCAAAACCCGTTTCACTATAGTGGCACAAAAGACCAAACAATGGCTTCCTGCGAATAGTTAATGCTCATAAGCATACCAAGGCTCCTCTGATCCTATGAGAACATCCTTTTTCTTCTCCTTTCTACACTACAGTTCTAGTTTGAATAGAATTAGCAAATGCTCCTGCAGTTGCAAGTAATATGCACTTAAGGTTGATGACCATGTACATCGCACTTAATTTTTTTTATAATTAGAAGTATGTTGCATGTATCTTCTCAGTGCTGTACACCCTTAATTGGACCCTTTTCAAATCTTGAGCAGTATGCACCATATCATATGAGAGTTTTATTTTTGTGGAATAGAAAATGAAGTTGGTAACAGAGAGAAAATATTGGTAACGATTTCCAAATTTTTTCGCTGTTTTCCACTTGTTCAAGCTGGTTGTGGCTGCTAGAAACGCCCCTGACAAAGTGGTTCCTCACAAAGTCTAGATTAGAGATTGTGATAGATTAAAAAAACATTTCATGAATGATTTATTTTTCCCTCTTATGTGCAAAGGAGGCAAATTAGTGAGTATTGATGATTTGCCATGTGAATTTTACAAAGAGATGTGGGACATGGAGAATATTTCTACTATTTTTCCTATGGGGTCTTTTCCCTTGGATAAGACCTCTATGTTGAAATATTACTATCCTTAAGGGCCTTAACCTTGTGAACCCCAATATGATGAAGCCCTTCAATCAATCCATTAAGATCAAACCTTTTTTCTCATCATAAAAAATGTTGTAAATTAACTGTACTCTCTTATAATATGCAATTCTCCAACTACATCGATCCACCTCAGAGTAGAGATTTAAAAATTAACACCTAAATGGTCTTCTAGTTTAACTGGCCTAAGTTGCTCTTAATTTTTAGATACAATGATAGTGATAAAGTTGTGGCCCATTTCATGAAGAAATAAACATGATGTTTTGATCACCATTATTGAATTTAAATTTTCCCATGTGCTCTAGTGCTTATACTCTATAGCATCCATAAACCCGGCCAAGCAGCTCATGGTTGAATTTTGTTGCCATGAATTGCAACAAATAATTCAACAAGATGCAATCAAAGAAAAATCAAGGGAATACAACATATAGCACGCGTGTCAAAAGCTGGAGAAAAAAATTCACACATTTTATCATGTTCAACATGATTTAAAAGGTCCATATAGGTTTTGTGACAAAATTGCATATGAAAATCTTTTTTTCCGCTACAATAAAAAAATAAGCTCTTGCTACTATCCATCACAAAATCAAGGCTTGGAAGAAAATTGAGAGATAAACACCAAAGTTTGTAACAATTGTTTATGCTAAACCATAGGTTACTAAATTATAAAGGTTTCATACTCACCTTCTCCCTCTCCTTATTTTTTTCCATTCATCTCCATGTTGTTATTCTATTTATTGCTAGTCTCCCATCTTCTTCTTCTCATGTGACTCCTATAACATATCCTAATCACCCCATGGATAAATAATTATCTCAATGTGCAATTTAGTATATTGAATGCTTTGTTTTTTCCATGTGACCATCCCAACCCTCTTTTGATACTTATTTGATTAAATCCTTGGACCCAAAACCCCCAATTAGATGGGCATGAATAGAAACCAACATCATAGGTTTGATTCTCAACAAGCACCCCCTTCTCCCCTGCAAGTTTATGTGCTCCTTATCATGTAAGTCAATTATGAAGTAATAGACTGTACTC
>CM076575.1:1873302075-1873410624 GCA_034641835.2 Pinus albicaulis | reverse complement strand
TTAATTATTAGATGGGTGGTAGAGATTTAACCTCTACTAAATATTTTAGAATATTCTTAGTAGTAGTCACAAATAAAAAATTGTAAAATAATTGTCATGAACATGTGTGATATGAACATAAGTTATAGTTTTTTTGGCATGTGTTATTAGTAAGCCATAGTATTGACACATGATATTGTAACAACACATATTTACAAGTTAAGAATACCCATGGTAAATTGGCACTGAATCTCCAAGATTAAGAATATTTATTACATATGTTTTTAAATATATATGTTTAACTCTTATATTAATTATTTTTATAATTAATAATAATAATTTAAAATAAAGTTATAATTTTATTTATTTTTAGATATTTTTAATTTTGGAAATCCATATGTATTATAAAGTAAGTATTTTGATATTTATTGACATTTACCACCCATATAATATATATGATAATAAAACCAAATAATATTGATCTAAGCAAAAAATTTAAAAATCTTAATTACATTACACCCTAATATTGTACACCTTCAATGTGCCTAGAACATAACACCATTATTTAAAAAAATGATAATAAAACATGATACTAATATTATTACATATTTAATTTGCTTTATAATCATACATTTAACTCTAATTTAAATTTATATTTAACAATTTAACTTTATATAAAATTTGATCATTTAATATATTTTTATGATTTAATTCACATGTTTGACAAATAACACCACTCTTTAAAAAAAATCTGATAAAACATTTTACTAATATCATCACATATTTAATTTACTTTATAATCATACATTTAACTCTCATTTAAATTTATATTTAGCAATTTAACTTATATAACTCATTTAAATTTATATTTAACAATTTAACTTCATATAAGGTTTGATGTTTATTTATAAAATTTGATCATTTAATATAATTTTATGATTTAATTCACATGTTTGACAAATAACACCACTTTAAAAAAAAATCTGATAAAACATTATACTAATAATATCACATATTTAATTTACTTTATAATCATACATCTAAGTCTCATTTAAATTTATATTTAACAATTTAATTTTATATAACTTATTTAAATTTATATTCAACAATTTAACTTCATATAAGGTTTGATGTTCACTTATTATAATTTTATGATTTAATTCACAAGTTTATTAATTTATTAGTTATCGCTATTTAAAAAAATATAATAAATCACGATACTAATATTATTACATATTTAGTTTATTTTATAATCATACATTTAACTCTTATTTAAATTTATATTTAGGTGTTTAATTTTTTTATATGATTTGATGTTCATTTTTTATAATTTTATGTTTAATTTACAAATTTGTTAATTCTCGGTTTAAAGATTAAATTTTATTTAGAAATTTTGTTAAATGTTTCTCATTATTTTGAAAAAATAATCTCTTAGTTTCCATTTATGAAAATTTGACATCAAATATTATGCAATTTGGTGAAATGTGAATAAACCTTCTAAACACTTCTTATAAAACAATTTGTATTCTCATAAATAACTCTCATTCCCACTCTCAACATAAGATAATAAAACATTACACTAATATTTGTAGGAATTTACAGGGTAAGTTTTTTAGATCAAACACTAAAGGCCACCGCTCACAAACAGATCACAGATCAGTACACCAATATTTGACGTGGTTAAAACCCTTAAAGAGAGAAACAGTCCACGGCCTGATCCAACGCGACCACTTCAGGAAATTATTAATATAAAGAAAGAACCCTCTATGCTTATCTCATAAATGGTCGCTAGAAAAATAACCCTCTATGCTCTTTAAATAGAAACCATGGACCAATCGGGTGTTGAACCACGGATCAAGTGTCGGTAATATTGAGGAGAGAATGAGTTGTCGGATCACTACATATCGTGACCGTCAAATTATAAGTTACAAAAGTACATAGTAAAGAAACACACTTTACCTTACTCTACGCTAGACCAAGTTATACTTAACTATTTCCTATGTGTCGAAATATCTTAACAAATCACATATTTAGTTCCCTTCATAAACATACATTTAGCTTTCATATATATAGATTTAATTTTTATTTATATATGATTCTAAAATTTAATTTCTAAATAACGACTCACTTTTAAGATTTTTATAAAAAATTAATATATATATATAAACCATATTACCTATATAAAAAAATATAAACATTACACATCAATGGAGAGGACAAGTACCTTATTATATAATAAGAGTTACAAATCACAACTAGTCAATAGAATTCACAAGGGACAAAACACTATGCTTTATTATGAAATAGCAATAGAAACACCATTAATGGATTGTTTATATATATTCATAGATGTTTGAGGATGTTGAGGCTCGGAGAGTGTCACAGCGTGCAGACATAAATGAGAGCTAATTCATACCAAGATCATACAAAATATGAAACTTTTGCGGTTGAATGTTCCCAAATATCGACGATACAGACGACCCACCCATTGCAAGGCACAACAATTCACTTTCTTCTTCTACAATAAAAACATTAGCAACATGCAGAACAAAATCCACGTCCCATGCAAAGTGAAAAGTAATGGTGGGAACCATGATTTTTGAGGTATGAGGATGCGACTTGCAATAGTCATTCAGACTAGTGGTTGATCCATCAAACTGCAAAAGCTTAATGTTCTGCTGAGCGATGCTCTTCAAGGTATTGTATGCGTCATTCAAAAAATAAGTTTTGGTCATTCCAAAATTGATGATAATTCCACCACTGCCATCCATGTTGAGATCGAAAGTGCCTTGGGGTAGATCAAGCTGGGAGCCATGGATGATGATTCCTTCGAACTGAAGATAATATAAATTGGGTTGTGAATCGTTGCGAAATAGCGAAGTGGATTTGATGCTCGGTTCGTGTAAATCTGCAGAGGTTCTGAAGAGTAGAGGGTTGGTTCTGGAAGCAGGGTCATCTATTGAAACCAAACAGTAAGAGAATTTGGCAGCAACAAACTCTTATGACTGGGCGGTAGTACCTGCATCCCACACATAATTTCATTAAAGAATTTTGTTTCAAACTTTTCTAGTAGGGGTGGTTAGTGTGAAATCCAGAATTGATGATAATTCCCCCAGTACCATTTGCGTTGAGATGGTAAGTGTGTTGGGCAGACAAAGTCGTGAGTCATGGACATTGATTCCTTCAAGGTGAAGATAATAGAAATTGGGTTGCAAATCACTGCAAACGAGCAGAGTGGATTTGATGCCTGGGCAATGTAAATCTACAGAGGGATGGTTTTGGAAGCAGGGTTATCCAATGAAATTGAATAGTAAGAAAAATTGGGAGCGACGAACTCTTATGACTTGGCAGAATTCCCTCAATCCATATGTTAGTGTCTACGAGTTCTGTCGGTCACTAGTGATCAAATATGCTCTTACAAGGTTTTGTTAGGGTCTTAAGTCAATTTTTTATGGTTTTAGTAGGTCTTCAAATAAAAATTTGGTCACTGGCTAGTGTGTCTAGGTGTGTTACTACTCCTAGTCCATTTTTTGGTCTTTCCATCATTCATTTTGATGAGTCACCACTGAAATGTCTCCATCACCATCTTAGTCACATCATTCCGCTCATCATTTCACGAAGTGTCACCATTAGGTTTTAGGGTCAAAATCATAAAAATCATTCATCTCACCATTGAATTCAGCATTGAAGGAGTAGTAATATTGAAAAGTTTTAAATAAGGTTTTTTAAAGTGCAATTTCATTTCAATCATGAATGAAATATGTTTCTTAATGTTCTAAAGCTGCAAAATTTCAAGTCAAAAGTGAAAAGCCTTGGTGGGGCCACTTGACCACCAAAGGTGAAAATTGATTTCCAAAGATACAAAAGACTATATGAGCCTCTCATTTGCTCATTTCATCTTCAAGAAACCTCTCTCCAACAAGAAAACTCACTCTCAACCTCATAGAATAATTTTCTTTGCCCAAGGGTGCCATCTCTCCTCAGTGTTGTGCATTTGTTGCACACATGTTGCTCTTTTACCTGAGCGTTGTGTTTTCTCCATTATTTGCACAAATCATCACTCCAAGTGGATTCTTCATCAACAAAAAGGTTACAGTGTATCATAGATAGGTAAGTGGGCCCTCCAAATCATATCTTATATCTTCATTTTGTGATTGGAAGAAGAACTTCCCTCTTCTAGGGTTTCTAGTGCATTTTCTTGGTTTCATGTTGACATTGACAAATTGTTGAAAGAAACCCTAAGACTGAAGCTCACTCACCTTCCTCCACCTATTATAAACCTACCTAATCATTTTCCCCACCCCCCTACTCCTCATTTTCCCTATTTTCCTACAAACCCTAGCCTAAACTAGACATTTCTAGGTTATGATTGTTTTTTCCCTTTTTGGACCCATTCCCTCAATTTTTACTTCCCCTACTCCCTAACATCTCTCCCTACCCCCCTAAATTTTCCTAAGAATTTAGGAAGCCCTTAACCCCTTCATCTCCCTTCATTCCCAAAAATTACCCAAATCCCTTGTTTTTCTCCTTCACTAAACCCTAATTCCCTTTCCCATTGAGCTAGGGTTATAAATGGATTCTGAAACCACTGAGCAGAAGAGGAACAAGGGAGTTTAGATCAGCAGGTATGAGCCCACTTCAGCAAATGAGGTCATGTCTTCACCCTTCCTTAAAAAATCATTTCAGGATGTTGGTTCCTTTGCCTTTTTCCAAAAGGTTGAGGAATTTGGTTTTCATGAAAAACTCACCAGTACTTTTTCTACTAGATCAAAGAGAGATAAGGTGACTATTTTAGGGGTGGTGTTCACTCTTTCAACAGAGATCATTTCCTCAGCCACAGGGATTCCAAACAGTGGAGAAAACTGGTTCAAGAGTAGAGACCTTGACCTTGACAGCTACAAAATGTACTTGAAGCCAACATACAAAGTAACTCCTACACACATCTTTCTATTTAGACACTTGCTAGACAAATATGCCCCTCTCACAAAATTTATCATGAGGTACTTCACATGTGAGGGCAGATATTCAAGGTTATATCTGTATCATATGAGACTCTTGATGCATTTCATCGATGTAAAAAACCTAAACTTACCTCATTACTCTAGAAATTTGCTGAATAATGATTAATTATCCACCGAGACTATCCTGATCACATACAATTCGAATTTATATGCAACACATAATCTCTTCCACTCAGATCATCAAACATGCGGAAATAAAATCAAGTGATAACACATCAATTCATCATACACATTAACGCAGTATGTATGGGGAAAGCTTATAGCTGAAAACCCCGCAGATATTGTGTATATTATAATGGAGAAATCATGTAACAAACTCAGTACAATACTCCTCACAAGTACTCAGTACTTTCTCATAAATTTACACACAAACTAGCTTGGTTTTGAACAGGTTACTGGTTCAAAACTCACCACTAATTGCCTTGCCTCTATTGCGCAATCATGGCCTGTCTAAATAGAGATCCAAGGTTCTAATCTCCTTGGCTTGACAGCGCAATCATCATGGGAAATTCCTCCAAGTGTGGTGCAAATCTCATGCACAACTGATGTCGCCACTGATAGCTAACTCCACCCTTTCATCTACCTCTTTCACTGGTCTCCACTAAACTGTCCATGCATTGTAGTGAACTGATGTGTTCTTGAGTTGAATAATGAGTTACTAATTAATGAATTAAATAATATTTAATTCACTCCACTCATTACTAGTTGATTAGCTAGTTAAACTAATCTCAACCAGTTCAACTAAATTAAACCGAACACAACTCCACTAGTTGTCTCATTAACTCCACCAAACTTCTGCCACTGAAGTCCTAACTGAAGTCAACCATGCATGTGCTCACCAAACCCCTAGGAATAGCGTAATTCCTCTGTCGGATGCATGAGCCACTTCCAAGGCTCGAACTGAAGTGCTCCAAGAGAGTAAACTGAAGTTTATAGTCCAAATATTATTAAGGGTAAATAATATTTGACTTCCCTATTTTAAGGAGAGGCAGTCTAAAAATAGACTTCGACCTATAGGTCCAAAAAGTAGAGGTCCATCTATTTTTACCAACATGACCAATACTCCAAGAATAACATACTGCAACCCCTGGACCATGCTCCATATGTCTAAAAATAGACATAGTCTAAAAATAGACTTTGCGCCGGAATTTGCCTGCGGGCCCACTTAGTGAAGGCGACTTCATTTCACTAAGCTCCATCATCTTGCTGCATTCTCAACACTCCCTCTCAGCAAGATATGGATTATCTGCAATCCCTATCCTGCCTCTGTGGAATTCGAACTTGCTCCTGGTGAGCGCCTTCGTCAGGATGTCGGCATCATGATCCTCCGTGGGAACATATGAAAGCATCATGATCCTCCGCTGAACACAATCTCTGATGTGATGATACCGATGCCTGAAGCACTGCCGCCTCAACTCATCCTCCTGTCTGTACCATGAACCATATCCCGATGTGCCTCTGATATAGCGCAATACATGCTTGCCTGCCTTCCAAAAGAGCTTGGTAGGCTTAACCATAGCTTGCGAAAGCTGGTTAACTGCATAGCATATATCGGGTCGTGTATTGACCGGATACATAAGCGACCCCACCAACTGTCGATAGACAGTGGCATCCACTACCTCCGCTGAAGTAGCATCCTCCTTCCTCCAACCACCAGGAAGAGGAGTGTCAACAGGCTTGCAGCCTTGCATGTTGAACCTCTCCAGAATCTCCCGAGCATACTTGCCCTGAGAAACAAACAGTCCTCCGCTACACTGCCAAATCTCCAATCCCAGGAAATAATGAAGGATGCCCAAGTCCTTCATCTTAAACTCTCGTGCAAGATCCTCCTTGCATGAAAGTATCAACTGCTCATCGCCAGTCAAAATCAGATCATCTACATACAGTACGATGATCAACAGCTTCCCCTCCACCACAATCTGGTACAGGTTTGGATTCGCCTCACTCTTGGAGAATCCAAGCCCGGTGAAGTAGTTGTCTATCTGTGTGTACCAAGCACGAGGTGCTTGCTTGAACTCGTACAATGCTCTCTTGAGTCGGCACACATGCGATTCACTGCTGAAGATCTCAAAACCTTCAGGCTGCTCTATGTACACCTCCTCCTCAATAACTCCATTGAGGAACGCAGTCTTCACATCCATCTGATGAATGTGCCACCCCATCTGCGCTGAGAGAGCAAGGATCGTTCGTATGGAAGAGTACCTTGCGACAGGTGCAAAGGTCTCCTCATAGTCAATCCCCTCGATCTGTGAAAAGCCACGGGCGAAAAATCTCGCCTTGTACTTCTCCACACTCCCGTCAGCTGCCTGCTTCACTTTGTAGATCCATCGTGAACCCACCATTGATTTCCCCACCGGTCTTGGGACAATCTCCCATGCACTGTTCCTGACGATCGAATCATATTCTTCGATCATGGCATCAACCCATGTGGGTTCCTCCACAGCTTCCTCAAAAGAGGATGGCTCCGTCACAACACATTGACCCACAAGAGCCATGTATCCAGTGTACCGATCCGGTGACTGTCTCTGTCTGCGCTGTGCTGTAGGTGGTCCTACAACCTTCTCTGCATCCCGAGCCAGTCGCTCAGCTTCTGTAGTGCGCATGCGCCCTCCGATGGTTGGCGCTGCCTGGGTGGTTTCTTCCACCTCCTGAACCTCCTCTTGTGGCTGATCCACATCCGGAAGCTCCTCCTTAGGAACTAACAGCTCCTCATCTGCATGCAAGTGTAGCTCCCTCTCAAGCGAACACTGCATGGCTTTCTCCTCCCGAAATTTTATATCCCGTCGCACAACAGTCTTGCGACTGTCTGACAAATACACCCGATAGTTGTGAGGTGTATCAGTGTACCCCACAAATATTCCAACCTCAGCAGTTGGATCCAGCTTCCTTCTCGCATCCTTCGTCACATGCATGTAGACAGGAGAACCAAAATCCGCAAATGGGAAATATCAGGCCTCTTGCCAGAATAAGCCTCCTCTGGTGTACTCATGCCAAGAACCTTGTGAGGACAACGGTTCTGCACATACACTGTTGTATTGCATGCCCCAGCCCACAAGTGAAGGGGTAGGCCCTGATCATGCAACATCGCCCGTGCAACACCCACGATCGTTCTGTTCTTCCGCTCAGCCACCCCGTTCTGTTGTGGGTTATGGGGTGCGATGAGCTCTCTCCGAATCCCTTCTGCGCTGCAAAACTCCTTGAATTCAGCCAAGATGAATTCACCACCATTATCACTCCTTAGAGCAATCACCTTCTTCCCCGACTCCTTCTCGACCAGTGCTTTAAACTCACAGAACTTCGCGAATGTATCGCTCTTCTTCCGCATGAAGAAGATCCAGCACTTTCGAGAGAAATCATCAACAAAGATCACATAATACTTGTGCTTTGCTGTCGAAGCAACTGAGAAAGGACCACACACGTCTGTGTGAACTCTCTCAAGGATCGTCGTGGCGCGACTATCCTTTTCGTGAAAGGTGGCTTTCACATACTTCCCTAAAGTACACCCCTTGCACTGATCTGACTGCGCAAGGGTGCCCTTAGGAAGTCCAGTAGAAATCTGCTGCAGAATCTTCAAAGCTCCATGGTGAAGATGGCCCAATCTCCTGTGCCATAGTTTTCCCTCATCATCCCGGCTCACCACTTCTCCCGCCTTGCATGCCATAGCTGCGCAGTCATCTACCTGCAACTGATAAAGGTTCTGAGTTCGAACCCCTATCTTCCGGGTCTCTCCAATAGTCTTACTGCGCAGGAAGGCTTTTCCTTCGCTGAAGACCACATCATACCCCTTATCCTCCAACATCGCCACAGAAATCAGGTTCTTCTTCAATCCAGGTACATGCATGACATCCTTCAAGACAAAGGGTTTACCAGACTCCCTCCGAAAGGATATGGTACCGATACCAGTCGCACTGTATCTACCATCATCGCCCATCTCGATGTGCACACCCAAATCTTTGTCCTCCAGATCTGAGAACAACTCTCGATCTCCCGTCATATGAAATGACGCACCGCTGTCCAAGAACCACACCGATCCCATCACACTTGAAACCAAGCATGCAATCAGTGAAAAGTCAAGCTCGAACCGTGAAGCCAAAGCTTCTCCATCTGCAGATCTTCCCGCTTGCTTGTTCTTCTTCTTCTTTGGACAATTGGTAGCATAATGTCCGTGATCATGGTAGTGAAAACACTTCACTTTCGCCATATCCTACTTCTTGCCCTTTGCACCAGAATGAGAAGTTTTCTTACCCTTCCCCTTCTTTTCTTTGGCCACCAAAGCGCAATTTTCTTCATCAGCTCCCTTTGATGAAGATCCATCACGAGTAGTCCTCCTTATCTCCTCCTACATGAGATCCGCCCAAAGGCGCTCCCATCCCGGCAGCTTCTCCCGACCATTGACACTATCTTGATATGAGTGCCAAGCCTTCGGAAGACCAAGGAGAGCCAGGTCGACTATGTCCTCGTCTTTGACAGTCACCCCCACACTTCCCAGCTCATCTCTGCATTGAGTGAACTTCGTGAGGTATTTGGCGATACTGTCGCCCTTCTCCATCTTGATGTTCCCGAGCTTATCTTTGAGCGCCAGCTTCCTTTGGTCGCTCTTACTCTGGAATAGATCCGTCAAAGCTTTCCACATTAAATATGGAGAAGCCTTTCCATGCAGGCTGGATACAATATGATCCTTGACGCCCTCCAACAGGATCCTTCGACACTTCGCCATCTTCTTTTGCCATGCATCGACTTCAGCAGGATCATTGGGCTTTTGGACATCCGTATCTATGAACTCCTTCAGACCATTATCTTCTAATACTGCCTCCATGCGATCTTTCCATGCAACATAATTCGAACTGTCTTCAAGAGCATATTCGAGTCGCAAACCGTTGAAAGACATTTTCAACACCGGCACCAAGAAAACAAAATTGCTGCAAATTTCGAATTCCACCTCAAAGCTCAACCGCTCTAGATCCGTGAGAACAAATTATTTCTAGCACAGAGATCGACTGCAAGGGGCATTTACCAGACCTTTCACTTTTCGAAGAAAGATGAATCCGGAGGCTACCTGGCCCGCATGCAGACTCTGTCTACCAAAATAAGTTTGTAATCACTGTGATGATCAATCTCTGCTTCAATAGCTCTGATACCATGTAGAAATTTTCTGAATAATGATTAATTATCCACCGAGACTATCCTAATCACATACAATTCGAATTTATATGCAACACATAATCTCTTCCACTCAGATCATCAAACATGCGGAAAATAAAACAAGCGATAGCACATCAATTCATCATACACATTAACACAGTATGTATGGGGAAAGCTTATAGCCGAAAACCCCGCAGCTATTGTGTATATTATAATGGAGAAATCATGTAACAAACTCAGTACAATACTCCTCACAAGTACTCAGTACTATCTCATGAAGTTACACACAAACTAGCTTGGTTTTGAACATGTTACTAGTTCAAAACTCACCACTAATTGCCTTGCCTCTATTGCGTGTTTCAATGCTATGGGATGGCCTCTTTATATAGATAAACCACCAGCCTGAACTGCGCAATCCTCATGGGCTTACTCCACCTATCTGTGTGTTGCAAATAGCAACAGTATAGTCACAACTGATAGCTAACTCCACCCTTTCATCTACCTCTTTCACTGGTCTCCACCGAACTGATCATGCACTGTAGTGAACTGATGTGTTCTTGAGTTGAATAATGAGTTACTAATTAATGAATTAAATAATATTTAATTCACTCTACTCATAACTAGTTGATTAGCTAGTTAAACTAATCTCAACCAGTTCAACTAAATTAAACCAAACACAACTCCACTAGCTGTCTCATTAACTCCACCAAACTTCTGCCACTGAAGTCCTAACTGAAGTCAACCATGCATGTGCTCACCAAACCCTTGGGAATAGCGTAATTCCTCTGTCAGATGCATGAGCCACTTCCAAGCCTCGAACTGAAGTGCTCCAAGAGAGTAAACTGAAGTTTATAGTCCAAATATTATTAAGGGTAAATAATATTTGACTTCCCTATTTTAAGGAGAGGCAGTCTAAAAATAGACATCGACCTATAGGTCCAAAAAATAGAGGTCCATCTATTTTTACCAACATGACCAATACTCCAAGAATAACATACTGCAATCCCCGGACCATGCTCTATATGTCTAAAAATAGACATAGTCTAAAAATAGACTTTGCGCCAGAATTTGCCTGCGGGCCCACTTAGTGAAGGCGACTTCATTTCACTAAGCTCCATCATCTTGCTGCATTTTCAACAATTACCTCTACAAGATCATGGTAAAGATGGAAAATAAGGTAAGGAGAATGGGAGAGAATCATAATGCTATTTTATTTCACCATGGCTAGGTAAAGGTCTTGGTTTTCCATAAATTATCATAGATCAATTTGTCATGGGAAGGTTTTGTTTATTCAAATTCTCTTTTGTCTTCTCTAGCTCAATCTAGCAGTCACTCTATAACCTTGGCTTCACCGGCATGTGAAGAGGTTGCTTCCTCAAGAAAACCTACCAAAATAGTTCCTAGGGTAGAGGTGATACAAACTTATGTCAGAGGTAAGAGGCTTGTGTTTTCTCCAGATATTATTGAAAGGGCTAAGCCTACATCAGGTGAACATGGATCATCATCACACCATGAGTGACCATTGCAAGATGAGGAGTCACCTCATCTTGACACTAACATGGCAGACTTGGAGGTGAATGAAGAGAACAAAACACTAGAGAACATCATCATGGAGAAGGATGTTGAGATCAGAGAAATTAAGGAGAGTTTGTCAAAGGCTAAATTCTTGGTTTCATTCTAGTAGCAAAAGAATATGAAATTAAAGGTAAATCAACTACTCTTAAATAAACCTAAGGTTAATTTGAGAAAATATGATGTAAAAGGTAAGGAAGTAGTTGAGATTGATGATTCATATGATCAAGAAGAGCAGGTTAGAAGAAAGAGACCGAGGACAAGGGGCCTCAAGAGGGCACTTGAGCAGCAGAAAGAAGCATCTCCACCAAAAACTCAAATGACAGTTGATGAGCTCATCTTGGTAGAAATTGAAAAAGACAAGGTAGGATGGCTTGATAGAGTGAATTGGCACATGGAAAATATTCTCAAGAAGGCAAATAGGAACAAAAACCAGCAAAGACACATGGCCATGCATTACTATATAAGAAATAAGGTCTCCCAAGTAAGAATCAAGCAGTTGAAGAACAAGCTCAAGGAAACCCTAATGAGGCAAAAAGAGAATGATAAGTTAGATTTACTTGTTAAAGCCTCCCTCATAGAATGACACATCATCGCATGCCTTCATGGAACAATTTTGGTGGATTATTGAAGAATTTTTGGAATCTTTTGGTTTTTTGAGACTTTTGGCTAATTTGGAAATTGAAGTATATCGAAAAGCGCAACGCCTTTTCCTCAACCATCCAAATGCCAAAAAAATGATATGCATGGATAGATATTAACCCATATATCTCATATATCCACCTGGGGTGCCTTTTCAGCAATCTAGTTGAGATAAAATGTCAAAAAAGGGGTCCAAAACACACTTTCTGCTACTATTTTGAAATAGATGTTGCGCTTTTGGGAGTAGCTGTGGGAAAATCCATGTTTCTCCCTCATGGATTGTCCATTTCGCTTGCTTGAGGTGTCTAATAACAACTACACGTACTCAAATTTCCATAACATCTTCCAGAAGTGGATTTGGAGCATGGGAAGGCCTCCAAAATCCTCTCACAAGCTAGGTGCTGCACTTTTTCTGAAGTGCGCTGCACTTTATGAGTCAGGTGCTACACTTTTCCCTGTGTGTATTTTTTCAAAGTTTTTCTCAGTGAATCTTGGTATAATGATGTAATTACTCTTTTTTATCGTTAATGTGATGTAAATATGATGTAAATGAAGTTGTTGTGGTCAATTTGATGTAATTTTGGACCTCATTTATGAGGAGCAGCTTAGTCAACTCTATTTGGAGGGTTTGTTCAAACCTCCCTAGACATTAGGGTTTTGTTGAGAGAATATTGTGAGATGTTCCTACACTGAGGGATTCGACCCCTGAGATAGGGAAAGCTGTTTTTGAGTATGTATGAATTTTTCAGTCATTTTGATGGTTGGACGTCAGAGGGTGAAAGTCTTGTAGCTTGTACTTCATCATTTTATACAGGAAATCAAAGGACTAGTTGCGGCTATTATTCAGGAATTCTTGTGTTGTGAGGTTGTGATATTGTTTTATCTCTGTTATAGTTGTATATGAATGATATACTTGTCTTCTTACCATATCTTCCTTCTTCAGTGGTTTTCCTAAGAGGTTTTAAGCAAAATTCTTTCATGAAAGCTTTGTTTTGTTAGGAATATCATTTTGTGTAATTTTCCTTCCTGATTAATGAATTCATGGTGCACATGCTCATTATTATCTCTTGCTCTTTCAAACCCTACACTACACTGAGAAACTCCTAAGCCATCACAAAAGCATAGCTATCTGACTCCTCTATATCTCTTGCAGTTGTGACGTTTGATACTTTGACCTAGTCCCCTGATTCTAATCCCTGATCTAGCAAAAAAACCCTAAATCTTTCAAAATCCTAGCTCTGAGCTATCTAGCCTAAAATCCACTCTTAAACTAGGCAAACCCTTGGCTATGATTTTCATAGAGAGAGCCTTCTCTAGTTTGGTAGGACTAGCTGCCAAACTAAAAGCTTGGTTTGAGGTTACCGCCGTCGATATCCTTTTAGCCTTGAGACATTGTGGAAGGTAACACCACACATAATTTCATTTCAAAATTGTGTTTCAAACTTTTCGAGCGAGAGTGCTCAATTTTAAATCTTGAGCACTCCTCTATATCTCTTGCAGTTGTGACGTTTGATACTTTGACCTAGTCCCCTGATTCTAATCCCTGATCTAGCAAAAAAACCCTAAATCTTTCAAAATCCTAGCTCTGAGCTATCTAGCCTAAAATCCACTCTTAAACTAGGCAAACCCTTGGCTATGATTTTCATAGAGAGAGCCTTCTCTAGTTTGGTAGGACTAGCTGCCAAACTAAAAGCTTGGTTTGAGGTTACCGCCGTCGATATCCTTTTAGCCTTGAGACATTGTGGAAGGTAACACCACACATAATTTCATTTCAAAATTGTGTTTCAAACTTTTCGAGCGAGAGTGCTCAATTTTAAATCTTGAGCACTGAGTGACATTGAATCCAGACAAGCGGATATGTAACTTCATTAATTATATTTGCGCTAAGGGAATAGAGCGGTCTTGTCCACCATCTATATTAACTAACATTGTTACAACTAAAAAAAGTTGTGACATTGTCGGAGTAGAAACGATAGAGTCGCCCAGGAAAATAGAATCCATGCCATCCATGCTTATGCATAAGTTATTTGGCGCTATAGGTTGCATTAAAGGCCCTATAGCAAGCTGGATATTGCTTGCCAGATATCCTAGCCCATACTTATTTAATGCCTCTAAGACAGTACAAGATAGTACTCGATCCCGCCTCAGAATCCCGCCGCTTGAAAAAAATCCCGCTCACTATCACTAGATTTATTAATTTAGGATTTGTTGGAGACGGCGATAAACCCGGTAAACCCAAATCATTGTGACGTGCTCAATGGTAGAATAATTTTTTTTCTCAGGAAAAGGGAGAATCTCGTAGAATTTTTTTTTAATAGCGATATCGCTATATAAAGTCATAAAATTTATGAGAGATTGGTTGATTTTGGTTTAGTTTTTATAAGTTATATGTTTAAATTTGATTTTAAAAAAACCAAAAGAGTGGGAGATAATCGTGTAACAATTATAATTATAATCAGTGCATCATTTAAATCCTCTATAATCTTGTAATAAATTTAGTCGCTACATCCTTTAAAATTAAACGTATATGAAAGGATATAATTTTCTTTCGATAATTACGCAGAATATAAACTTTTAAAAACAATCAAACAATTTAATAAATAAAATACAATAAATTTATTCATATATTTAAAATAGAAATTTATTACATAAATATGATACATTCAAACAAATAAATATTGTTATGCTAAATGTCTCGTATATATTAGGATATACCACATAGAAAATTATAATTCAAAATGTATAACGTGATTGACGCGTTACAAGTGGTATTGTTATGTTAGTATTCAAGTCATTGCCAAAGCTCGAGGACTATATACATTTATTATATTCGTTCTTTTTATATAAGTCTTCATTGGGTCTACATGATTGGTTTATTCTCGATTATATTTTTTTATTGGAATATAATGTGTTTTATTTTAAAATTAGTGTATATTTATTTTATTTATTGAGTTAGTATGTACGGGGAGATCAAAATTTTTGAGGTGTAAAGTAGTTTTTGTAATGAAAAACAACAATTTGATCTTTTTTTATATTAGTAATTTCTAAATCATGATTAATATCACACTCTCTATATAAACATACACACAATTTTGAGTGAAAATGTAAAATAGAGAAATTATTTGAAATGTTTTAACTACTCGTAGAGATCCATCTTAAGTGTTGGGAGCTAAACTTGCACATCTTTTCCTTCCATTCTATCATATTTCCTTTCTCCATTTGTACCATTAACGCTCAATTTATGTCCTAAACTGCACAAGTAAACCCCTTGTCATGTCTTTATGGAGTATTTAGTCAATGAATCATATTCATGGGGATTATTACCTAAGTGGTCTGCTAATTTAGCTATTCTTGCAGATTTAGAGGTCGAATGACCAAGTTCGCAATTCCAGGGAGAGCTATTGAGCTGGAAGCACTATCTTGGACAACGCTACAATGGATATATCGAAAGAAGATTTTGACACTATCTGCAAGTTATGCATTCAGTGTTCGCAGGGAGCTGCAAGGAATAAACATGGAATTCAGTCGCTGAAGACATCCAGCGGGGGAGTTACGAAGGCAAAAATTAGAAATCTGCTACACAATTTGAGGACCGATATCCTGAGAACATTGTCCGCTCAGATGGACACTTTGCAAGAAAAGAATAAGCAAATGGAATTGGAGAAGACCATGGCCATATTCCGCTTGAAATGCAGGAAGAAACATCCGCTGAAGGAATGCCCATTAAACATTGTAGAAGCTTGTGCGATCTACGAACATCGTCATTCAACTAGCTCACGTCCTTCTCTTCCAGGACTAAAGGCCGTCTTTCAGGGAGAAAATGAAGAGGTGGATCAACTATACTTCATGGGATCCAAGAAGCCATGGCAGCCACGACCACCAAATATGAATCAAGGTATGTCTCAAGACCTTTCTCAGTATTTCAGTAATTTAAATATTGGTCCTCAGTCAGTACCTTTTTCACCTACATGGCCCCAGTATTGTCAATACCCACCTTGGAAGTCCTGGTTCCCTCAGACCAGCTCAAACCCTTCATGGTCCCAGAATTTGCATGGACCTTCTACTCTGGGACAGTTTCCAAACCTATGCCACAAAATCAGCTGCAACTACTTTCTAATATTCCTTCCAGTAATCCCCCCCTTCGTCCTCAACTTCCTATCCAACCTAATCCAAATCCTAACAATAAGGGAGTTCAGCAGGTTGTCACTCTCAACCTTCCTTCGTATAACATATCTACCGCAAAATGTAATGAGATAAATCTGTGATATGGTTGGGTAGTGAATGCTCAGACTTCACCTGTTATTATTGAACAAGTTGACGAAAGTCACAGAACCAAAACCTCAGGTATTTGGGGATGAACCAAACCAAGACTCTGTAAATCAACCACCTCCTCAACCGATTGTTATTAAGGGACGTCAAGCTAATCCGCCTTATCTTGAAAGGCTACCCCTGAGTAAACAAAACCCTTGAATAGAGTTTAAATTTTTAGGGGAAATGCAAAACTTGTTTTTCAAAATTCCCTTACTTCAATCTATGAGGGATGTACCAATTTATGCAAAAACACTCAAAGAATGTTGCTCCAAAAATTCTCGAAAGAAATCAAGGGACCCACTAACCATTCATGTTATGGGGAATCTATCTGACATCATTCTGGGGAAGTCCATTCCTGTTAAGTATGGGGATCCAGGGAACCAAATCCTGACAGTACACATTAATGGAATTGATATCCCAAATGTACTAGTACATTTTGGCGCCGCAATAAATGTCATTACCTCTGAAACTATGCATGCATTAGGTCTTTGGAATCTCAAACGAACTCCTACTATCTTAGAATTGGAAAACAGATCTACAGTGAGGCCACTAGGGAAGTTGGAAGACATCACTATTTCAGTCGACTAATGGCACTATCTCGTTGATCTCTTAGTATTACAAACACAGTCCCTAGCTGGTGGTCACCCTTTGATTTTAGGAAGGCCTTGGCTTGCAAATGCAGATGCCTATATCGGTTGTCAGTCAGGAAAGATGGTTATATCTAATGGGAGGGTCACAAAGAATCTTTTTCTTTATCCTCCTGCAAAACCAAGCCCATCTAGGAAACCCTCATCTAAACGAAAACCCCTACCGATAGAAGGATTAGAACCTGAAAATGAGGAACTCAGATCAATCCTTACCATTGGGAAGGCTCTTTATTTTAAAACAGAAATGGAGGATGATGCCATTAGCACTTTCATCACCGATTCCCATTCTGTTTCTGACTCAACTCACTAAATCCTAGAATTTCTCATGAGTTGTAATACACAGGAAACCATTCAACCATAAAATGAAATTGAAATATACCTGCAACCTCGTCTCATGATAGTATCCCCATTGAAATTGAACCAGGGAAAACTTTTAACATTAACCCGAATCTTTCGGCATCCCACACCGAATAGCTCCTAAAAATCCTTCAAGACCATAAGGAAGCCTTCTCCTGGTATTATACAGATATGAAGGGGATCCTAGCTGATTTATACACTCATCATATATACATTAAAGAAGATTTTTGACCTATGAGACAACCCCAGAGAAGAATGAACCCTGCCTTAAAGAACATTGTCAAAGACGAACTTCAGAAGTTACTGGATGTAGGATTTATTTACCCCATCTTGAACAATCAATGGGTATCCCCGCTGGTTATTGTTTCTAAAAAGAATGCTAAGTGGCAGATCTGTGTGGACTATAGGGAATTAAATAAAGCAACTCAAAATGATCATTTCCCTTTGCCATTCATTTACCAAGACCTCGATACTTTAGTCAGGAAGAAGTTCTTCTCCTTCTTGGACGGGTTTAGTGGGTATAATCAGATTCAGATAGCCCCTAACGATCAAGATAAAACCACCTTTACATGCCCTTGGGGAACTTTTGCATACCAAGTCCTCCCATTTGGTCTTTGTAATGCACCTGCAACATTTTAGAGGGAAATATTGGGAGTTTTTTCTAATCTAGTTGATGAAAATGTCGAGATTTACATGGATGACTTTACTCCATACGGGGACTCGTTTGAAGAAGGATTGGAAAACTTAGAAAAAGTACTCAAAAGATGCGAATAGACCCATGTTTCTCTGAGTACAGTCAAACGTCACATGATGAGGGAAGAGGTAATAGTTTTGGGACACTTGCTCTCAGTTGCTGGAATTCGAGTTGATCCTGCCAAGGTAGAGGTAATATCACATTTTCTTGTACCTAAGGCACCCACACAGGTACGTAGTTTTAGTGGTTGCACTAGATATTATAGACATTTTATAGAAAATTTCTCTAAAATAACATCTCCACTCTTTCAGTTGTTAACTAAAGATGCAGAATTTATGTGGACATATAACTGTGACGTGGTTTTTTCAAAGATCAAGGAACTTGATTATAGAGCTCCGATCTTACGAGGTCCAGAATGGGAATTCCCATACCATATCCATACCGATGCCTCTCAGAAAACAGTTGGAGTAGTTTTGGGACAACAGGAAGACAAGAAGTTGTATGCAATTTATTATGTCAGAAAGAATTTGACTCCTGCTGAATTAAACTACACGGTAACTAAAAAAGAATTCTTGGTTGTTGTTTATGCTATCAATAAATTACGGCATTACATTACTGGATATCCTAATTTTGTGCATACTGATCACACAACAATCAGGTACTTTATGAGTAAACCTATCACCCCTGTTTGCATCACAAGGCGGTTACTGTTGATTCAAGAATTTCACATTACCATAGTAGACAAACCAGGGAAAGATAATGTAGTTGTTGATTTTCAGCCTAGACTGGACATTAGTGATGAAGGCACACCCATAGAAGATAGTTTTCCAGATGAACATCTTTTTGCAATTTCTACTAATATTCCTTGGTATGCAGATATTGCTAATTATATTGCTAGAGGGAAGGTGCCTCATCATTTTTCATACAGGGAACAACGGAATATTATTCATCATAGTGCCCATTATTCTTGGATAACAGTATATCTTTTTCATACAGGGCTCGATCAGCAAATCTAATGATGTGTAGGAGAGGATGAGATTTATTATGTCCTAAAGGCTGCTCGTGATGGCCCTTGTGGAGGGAATTTTTCAGATAAGTGGATATGGGATAAGGTGTTACAGATGGGATATTACTGACCCTCCATCTTCAAGGATATGAGAGACTATGTCCGAAGGTGTGATAGCTGCCAACGAATGGGTCAGCCTGGTCGACCCCAGGTAGTCCTTGAGCCTTTTGAAAAGTGGGTTACTGATTTTTTTGGCCCTTTTAACCCATCTTCACATCATAAAGTTCATATTTGGTCTGCATTGATTATGTAACAAAGTGGCTAGAATCTAAGGTTATTGTGAAAGCAACATAATAGGTTGTTTCAGACTTCCTATTTGAAGATATTTTTGCTTGATATGGTGCTCCGAGAGAGATTGTTTCAGATAGAGGAGCGCAGTTCACATCACATATGATAGCAAGGCTTATGAAGAAGTATGGAATCAAGCATAGGGTGACATCTCCGTGCCATCTCCAGGTGAGTGGTCAAGTGGAAAGCACGAACAAGGTATTAGAAAATATTCTCACAAAGACTGTGGTAAGACATCATCGAGATTGGGCTGAAAAACTTCCTCAAGCTCTATGGGCATATAGAGCAACATGGCAGAATACAACATGGTTTTCACCATTTGAGTTGGTTTATCGAAAATCCCCATTGTTTCCAGTATAATTTGAGACCAACATGCTCAGAACAGCTATTGAAGCAGGACTAGATCTGTCAGAAGCCCAGAAACATTGATTGGAACAACTAAATGATCTAGATGAAATTCATTCAATGTTTTTTCAGAAAACCTCTGCAATCCAGCAACAAAGAACAAAATGGCATGATAAATTTATCAAGAATAAGGTGTTTCACAGAGGGGATTGGGCATCACTCTATGCTTCCCGCTTTAAGGATTTTAAAGGAAAGATTTGCTCTCATTGGATGGGACCTTATGAATTTGATGCGATGTTTGATAATGGAACTGTCAGACTTGTCACAATTGATGATACACATGCTTCTTTCACAGTAAATGGGCATCGTCTTAGATTGTATCACCTCCCAGGTTCTAAGGATGCCTTCATCAAACCTCTCTCTGATAAATCTGGTTTGAAGGTTGTTAATGTAGAGAGTTCCTCCTCTGCATCCTCTAATTGATTAAAAAAAAACTATTATATAGTAATATAAATCAAATAATGTTACTACTCAATTGTTTTTTTTGCAGGTACTACTACTGGTGTGCAATTCTTCAGAGATTGAAATTTTTTCTAAGTATCTTGTGCTGTTACTCCTTCAGTGTTGTTACTCCTCCAGTGCCGTTACTCTGTAAAATTTTCTAAGTACGCGGTGCTGTTACTTCGGAAAATTTTCTAAGTGTTCGGTGTTTTTAATTCGTATAATTTTCTAAGTACCTGGTGTTTTTACTCCTTCAGCGCCGTTACTCCCGAAAATTTTATAAGTGTCCAATTTTCTTACTCCTTCAGTGTTGTTACTCCTCCGGTGTTGTTACTCCGTATAATTTTCAAAGTGTCCGGTGCTGTTACTCCTTCGGTGTTGTTACTCCTCCTCTATTGTTACTCCATAAAATTTTCTAAGTACCCGGTGCCATTACTCCATCAGAGCGATTACTCCTCCGAGACTGGTACTCTGCTGAGGTAAGTCGCCATGTACGTCCTCGATCAACTTTTGCGGATTTGATTAAATATTCCATTAAAATGACATTGACATGATCATGGACGGTCATCTATTAGTCGGGGGGGAGGTGTTGTCATAACTAAAACGATGACATAATAAAATCGTAATAATGATTTTCCGACGTCATCATCAAAACATGTGCCAATACTTACATTCCACGATTCTTACCCCATTTCGCACAATTATTAATAAGCATTGGGACTAGAGATAAGTACGTTTATGTTATTTAAATAGTCCTTTCCATTTCTGCGGGATAATTACCATCATCATCCGCCATCATTACCACAATTCACCATGAATTTTCCCATTTTCCAAAAAATCACCTTCCGTATTTTACTATTACCACATTTCATTTTCTACCATTATGTCACCGCAAAGTTTATCTGTCGATACTCTCTCCCAACGGTCCTTTTCTTCTCCAAAGTGTTGTTACTGAGCTATCGCGGAATGGGTGGACTGGCTGTGAGACATGAACCAGAGAATACAACTCTAGCTCAAAAAAAATGCAAATGTATGGAAATTATTTTTAGATGCAGGCTGGGACGTGTACTTTGACAAGTTACAAGGATTCGATGAAACTATCATAGCCGAATTCACATTGAAATTGGAGGGAAATCACTCCAGAGTGTGGGGTTTGGATATTGTTGTCACAGAGGAAGTCATCTCAATGGTCAATGGACTACCACAGCAGGGGAATAAATGGTTCTCTTGGAAGTCCCCTTTTCCAGAATTCCCATAATTGTTTTTACAGGTTGGGGAAACAACGGTTCAGAAGGGAAGGGGATATGATCATAAGTCCCTACCATAACCATGGGGTGAGGTGGCATATTTTGCGATAAGGTATATAACCTATGAAGGGACATTTTCTACTTTTTTTAAATACCACTTTAAGCTTTTGGTGCACCTTCGGTTTCGCCAGGCACAAATTCATTCCTTGGATATGCCTTTCTTCCTATGGAAAATTCTTCAGTTGATGGCACAATGTACCTGCCGCTCTCGATAAGTATCAGTAGTCCTCACAAATCATGGGTCGGTCTGATCATTGGTAATGCATGAGCTGCCTCAAATCCCTGTGCCCTGGTCACAATTTGTTGAATTATCAAAGGAAGAACTTGAAGCCATGATATCTTCAAGGGAGGGGGACGAACTAGAAGAAATGGAGGTAGAAGAGGCCTTAATCGATGCTATCACACAAGAACCAGCATCACCTATTGGTTTAGTAGGGGAATAAGCAATGGAAACAGAAGAAAATACAGTTGATGTTGTCACACAAGAACCAACATCACTTGTTGGTTCATTAGGGACAAAATAAATGTAAATGGAAGAAGTCACAGTCGATGTCGTTGCACAAGAACCAACATCGTCTGTCAGTCCAATGAGTATAGAAGTAATGGATATGGAGGATGAAGTCGAAGTTGTTCCACTGGAACTAGCATTGACTGACAGTGCACAAAGGGTATTGTCACCAGTCAGGGGATTGATAAGTGGCGTTGTCACATAAGAACTAGCACCACCCGTCCAAGCAAGTTTGGAGTCTGAAGCAAGCAACGATGTTACACAAGAACCATCACCACTAGCTCAAAAGAACCATGAAATTGTAGAAGGAACATGTCCTGCGGTCGACATTGCTCCACAGGAACTAGTGTCGACTCCTAGAAAAGGAGATAATATAGAAGAAATCTTGGTCCAATCAACAAAAAAAGAGGATGAGGAGAAAGAACCTAAAGCAATAGGCATGGTCGGGACAAAAATTGAAGAAGATGTTCATCATTCCCCATTTCTTGGAACCTTACCAAAAGGGGCAAATAAATTTCATTCCCCTCGGAGTTTGGGTGAATAAAGATCTATTCCCCCAATTTTAGATTTTTTTGGAACAATTTTGGATGCGATGGCTGGTACACCCACTCAGGAGCCAATGCTCGCTGATACACAGACAGAGAAAATTGGAAGTGTAAAGGTCGACACTGAGATATGAGAACCCGTGTTGACTAAAGGCCAGATTGAAGAAATGATGGTCGATGCCACCCCGTCAGAACTACCAGAAGAAATTGTTCTTGCATAAGCTAACCCGAAAGGGTCAAGAACAATTCCTGTACCATTAGGAGATGGCCTTGCAATAGAAACAATGCAAGGGGAGGATGTTGAGGGTGTTGCGGAAATGACTGCAGGAATTCCTGAGCCAGAAAAGGAAAATGAAGAGGTGCTCCCAAAGTGGAGGAACAAACCAAAGCAGTCAGGGTGAAGGAGGAGTCAGTCGACATGTTTGTTGACAACAATCCACCAAACCAGCTATGAGACCAACAGAAGAAGTCATCTTCAAACAAGAAATCATAGAACAATGTGCAAAAAGGAGACCCCCTCTTAAAGAAAGGTACTAGATTCAAATTAAGGAAGGCATGCAATTAAATATGGAAAATCAAAAATTAATAAAGAGGGTATTTTGTTTACAGAGGAGAATGAGGAGATACAAAGGAAAAGCTTAAAAATACAGGGCCGAGGCCATCTCGTCACCAGTAAAGATAGATAACATTCCTAAAACCTCTGTCGCTACACAAACTCAGCCCATTGAGTATCTATTTGAAGCCCGAGAATTATTTTTATCTACTGAAATTCAGAAATGGTAGGTTGTCGTGTCTTGTCTCCAACAGGGAATAATCACTTTGAAGGCCCCCCAAGTAAAGATAATTCGTGAGCAGGACGCACAGATCATCACTACTTATATAGACCATATGGATAGAGAGAAGCAACAATGAGAGAAGCCACAAAAGAAGATCAAGAATTTGGAAGAGCATGTGCGAGTAATGAAGGCTGACAAAGAAGAAATTTTTACCTTAACACAATAGGTAATGGATTTTCGACCTCCTGCTCATATCTATGCTCTGTTTATTCATGAGAAATATATTTTCTTCTATCTGGCGAGCATCCGTCATGAGATTATTCATGAAATAGAAAACCCTATACAATTTCTGTGCACTTTAAGAATTCATGATGTCTTGAATCAACATTTGATGTGCAAACTCTACATGCATTAATATTTCCTGAGTGATGATCAGACATTTAATCCAATTTTATTTGTGGGAGATGTTCATTTAAAAGCTTTTACTTCCTACACAATCAATCAGGTTAAATGGAAGAAGTCTTTGCACACATTTGAAGAAAATCAAGCCACGAAGCCAGTTGTCCTTCGAAGGGAAAATAACTTGTTAGGGTCCTGTGATTTGGCAGATTGGTAGACCAAATGATAGGGTAACATGGAACCAGTCATTGGAGTCCTTGGACCTAGCCTTCTTGGACTCAGAGAGGGATCTCTCTAATGGGTGCAAAGGATGTGTTCTTTTTGTTTTAGGGTTTTGATTTTAGGCTAGTTGTTAACTGTAGGGTTTGTTGATTGTTTTGGTTGGGTAAGATGGTCATGTGGAATAGGTGGAGTGAGAGTCTATCAAAGCCATTGGGTTATGGAGTCAATGAAATTCATGAGTGTCTCAATGATGAATCAGAGTGTGTTGTAGGGCCATCTAGAAAGGTTAATGGATCCTTAAGGTAATATATGAGGTGTAGTGAACATCAAGTTTGGGAAAAACTAGGAGGTCTTAAATACATATAGTTAAAATCTACAAATCATGAGGTAGGGAAAACCATTAAGCTCAATGAACAATACTTAAACTGATAAATATTCAAGATAAACATTCCAGTGAAACATAGAAAGCATAAGAGCTTCTAACTTTAGTAAATCACCTTCAAAATTTGGGAAAACATATAAGATAGCACAATAACTTAATCTATGAAGAGGGAACTCCTAAACATCATAAATCAGGCTACAAAGAACTCTGAAACAATTTGATAAGCATGGAAAAAGGGCAAGATCGAACGAGACCTCTTTGACTTAACCTAGAAAACAATATTCCAAAGAGAGGTTTCAAGACAAAGTTTTAAAAGCTTCAAATAAGCAGGGCATACTGTGAATCATACTTGTAAACTAGCATACTAACCATACATGAAAGAAAACAAGTTTAGGTGGACCTAAGGAGTAATCAAGAATTCCCTAAGATGACCAAACAGAGGAAAACATCAAGGCCATAACAATAGGAGGACTGAGGTGCCTCAAAGAACACGTCTCAACCTATACTTTTCTGATTTATAGAAACCAAGAAGGATGAAACATAATGAAAAAAAGAAAACATAAACAAGTTAAGGAGACATCACCATTCACCAAGCTAAGGAATCCTGCAAACAAACTTCTCCATCATCATTCCAAGCAAGCCATTCATCATCTTCACAAAACCAATTTCTTCTCCAAGCTCATAGAAACCATGTATTGCTCTCCAAGTTTATCAAATGTGATCTAAAAATGGAACTATTTGTAATGCTTTGAAAAGTATCCATTTCCATATAATTTAGTGTGCAAAGTGTTCTCCATGACTTGCAAGTTAAACAAAGTAGTTTTGGTAATGTTTCTGAGTTTTATGTGTGAGGATTCGTTAATTAAATTTACCGTTTAACATATCACAGTAGAAATACATAGCAAGTAGAATTCACCATAACATAACATAACAAAATGTTGAGGCAGTTCACCTCTCCTAGGCTACATCTGTCGGTCCAAGGCTCCCCAGTGGCATGTCCTTGCTCTATTAATTTGCTCAAAATGGTTACATAGTGAAAAATATGCCTAAACAGGAAAAACCAGTTGTAAATTCAACTTCAAAAGATAGAAAATAGCTAAAAATGGCTTTTGTTTCGCCTTAAACAGTGAAATATAACCCAATACAGTGCCTCCTCCATGATGGCCCTGATGGCTCCTTCAGCTTACCTTAAGAAAACGCTGCTATAGATCACCTCTATTCACTCTAAAACATGTTCCAAACTCTCCAGAATGCTCAAAAAACCTAAAATTGACTAAAATTTCATCTTGTTTGGTCGAAAATTGAGAAAGTTATGACTTCTGCAAAAAAGAAAGCCCAATGTCCCCCAAAAACCCCACTAAAAGTGGGAGAACTCCAGTTAGCTCCACTAAAAAGGTGGATTCTCCAAGACTAGCAGAACCGCACGTTAAACTTGGGGGTGAAATTTAATTTAACTGTTTGTTTCATGGCACTTTCACATGCGAAAAAGGCAGACTGTTTGGGTGGGAAAATAAGGTTTGAAGACCGCCACATTTAACGTTATCGGAGTGGACACATAGGTGGCATTAACCGCCACCATAACCATCGGTGGTAGCCCCTGGTCTCCGCCACAAGTCACATGGGTGACGGCTTACTGCTTGGAGCTAGCCCCCTTCCAAAATCCGCCATATCAACTGATCTTAGCCTGTGGTTTTGAGCCCTGGTTACATTGCTACAGGGCTGGCCCTTGAGGGGATGGCCCCCAATTCCTCCGCCCGATTCAAAGGCCGAAGACCCGACTACACGTTCACACCCACCCGAATGTTCAACAAACTACCACAGACATACCAGTCGGGTCCCTTTGCCCGAGTTGTCGGGTCGGAGGTTCAAACCCTATAAACCAACAAAATTTTGCACAATCTTTTCAGCCCTCGACCTGGGGCCATGTGGCAGCCTCCGGGCAAGCCACGTGACACCCACTGATAGGCCCAAAATTTATGAATAAAAATCAACTTTTCCCATATATTCTTTTTGAAAAAATGGCTAAGTCAATTTAATTAAAAAGTCATGTTTTGGAGTTCATTGGACGAATTCAAACCTCAGTAACTTTCACATACAACCTTGGTTTTGAGAACCGTTCACGGAGCCATAATCGCAACGAAGAGGCCTTTATGTTCGTTCATATTGCAACCATTTCTGAGCATTTCCATTTTGAGAAATTTTTAAACTTGGACATGAACACTTGATCACACCTCCCCAATGGGAAGCTTTTGGACCCCAAAAGCTCTCTGAATTACAGAAACTGAAGATTAGGAGACTGATTCTCCACTCTTCCAACCTTGAACCACTGAAATCTCCCTGATTTCATCAAATTGAGCTTCTTATAAAAAGAAAAAAATTTCCTTGAATCTTCGACTGTTGCTAACCTTGTCTGTGTCATGATGCAAATTTTTGAAAATTGTAGAACAACAACTGAAATTTGCAGAAAACATTTTGTTCCTATAATGGTCTACCTTCAAAGGAAACTGAAAATAAGATTCACCTTGCCAACTATCCTCATGGCGAATTTTTTCCGAATGAGCCATGTACTTGTGTCGATTCCCGACTAAGTTTTCTCGCCATAGTACTCTTCCATTATGAAACCAGCAATGATCCTTGTTGAACTTTGTGCCCTCTTTGCTTGTATGCTTTTCCCTCTCTTGGATTCTTGCACCACTTTGCACCGACACTTTGTTCTCTGCACCGATCCACACCAAAGACACTTGCTGCAACTTCTTGTCATCTTCTTCCAAAGACAACCTCCTTCCAGACTGAAACATCTCATCATTTACATTAGCAATAACATGAAAATGATTATGTACAAAGTATTTTTGCTTAATCATTAACAAAGACAAATTTTGACTTGCATTGACAAGCCTTTTCAACTGCCCTGCATTCACTAAAGAGGATTCTAGCTTCTTCTGATGTGCTCTCACAACAAACTCCTTGTCATCCTTGAACAAATGGTACTTGTTCTCATGGCAATGGAAGATCGCTTTCCTGTCATATAAGTAAGGACTACCCAATACCACACCTTTAATGTCAAGCGGTACCATATATAATTCAACCATGTCAATGTAATGAGCTGTTATGGTGAAGCACAACATGCACTTCGTTGAAACTTGTAAATTAGCATCCTTGCAAATCCAACCAAGTGGATATGGCTTTGGATGTGGAATGGTCTCAAGTTTCAGCTTCTTGACTAAGTCTTCTGAGATGAGGTTCGCTTGTGACCCACTATCAAATAGTGTGTCTATCTTTGTGTGTTTGGAAATTATCCTCACATGAAACAACTCAATCCTCCTCTCTTCATTTAGAGCTTCTATATGACAGTTTAAAGTGCGAGAATTGGGATTTGTTTCATTTACAATATCTTTCCCCTTTATGTTCTTTAGTACCATGGCTATGCTTTTATTTTCATCTCCCGATTCAGACCCTAAGTCTTGTTCAACTATTGCAACCATTTTTCCTTTTTCTTTGGCCTTAGCTTTGGTTTTGAATTTTTCTGGTTTCAACTCCGGATGAAATTTCAAGCAATGGTCTTCATCATGGCTTGTTTTGGAACAATTTTTACAGAAGAATTTTCCCTTCTCTTTCCTAGAGTTTTCATTTCTCTTTTTCCTTTTGCCTTTAAATTCACTATCCTCATTCCCATCAAAATATTGTTTCTCTCTAGCCTCTAAATGCGTGGCTTGAACACAAACCTCGTCTAGACTAGTAGGATTGAACATAAGGATAGTATGTATAAGATAGCTGTGTAAACCACCTATATATTTCAACAAAGTCTCTTGGCTATGCAAATCAATTCCTAGTAAAAGAGCCCTTCGTCTAAACTCTTGGGTGTAATATTGTACATTTTGTCCCTTAAGTTGTCTAAAACTTTTCCAATTCATGATAGCCTTTTGTAAATGAGCTAATGGATAAAATTTCTTTTTAATTGCAGAAATAAAATCAGTCCATGATAAAGTGATCTTACCATGTTTTCTAATATCATCCTTGGTTTGGGCTTCCCACCATACCAATGCTGCACCTTCCATTCTCAAAGAGGCTAACTGAATCTTGGTGTCGTCATCATGAAGGTTTTGTATCCTCAAATAAACTTCCAACTGCCTTATCCAATTGTCAAGTTTCTCTGCATTTACTTCACCATTAAACATACGCAACTCAAACTTAACATCAAGCTTTAAAAATGGACTTTTACCAGTGCTTTTTGACTTGTGAGATTGATTCACCGAAGTAGAGGATGACGATGTAGAGGAAGAGGATGAAGATGGGGATGGTGGATCACCATTTCCTCTGTGTCCTTTCTTTGACTTGTCATCACTTTTCTTTCATCCTAAATAACCCTCTCCTTCCTTGTGGTGTTTCTACCCTTCTCCTTCAAGCCTTTCATTCATTTCTTGGTAGAGTATCCTCACCATCTCATTCATGTCTAGGAAAGCCTTTCGGAACACCCGTTCTTCTTCTTTAGGATCAATGTCTTCAGGAACTTCTCCTTCTCTTGAAGACATGCTTAAAACTTCTTCTGTGGCTCTTGGAGGTGAATTAGAAGGTGGAGTTAATGGCACTCTGGCCCTCCTTGGTTGAGGATTACTTTGAGCTCTAACCAATTGTCCTTCCCGTCTCTTGAGCTTAAGCCCAGTAAGCATCAAAACTTGCAAATAGTCAACTATATCTTTGCACAAGAACAAATGCAGAGTAAAAATCTAGCTCTGATACCAACTGATCTGAAAATGGAACTATTTGTAATGCTATGCAAAGTATCCATTTCCATATAATTTAGTGTGCAAAGTGTTCTCCATGACTTGCAGGTTAAACAAAGTAGTTTTGGTAATGTTTCTAAGTTTTATGTGTGAGGATTTGTTAATTAAATTTACTATTTAACATATCACAGCAGAAATACACAGCAAGTAAAATTCACCATAACATAACATAGCAAAATTTTGAGGCAGTTCACCCCTCCTGGGCTACATCTGTCGGTCCAAGGCTCCATAATGGCATGTCCTTGCTCTATTAATTTTCTCAAAATGGTTACACAGTGAAAAATATGCCTAAACAAGAAAAACCAGCTGTAAATTCAGCTTCAGAAGATAGAAAATAGCTAAAAATGACTTTTGTTTCACCTTAAATAGTGAAATATAACCCAATACAATGCCTTCTCCATGATGGCCCTGATGGCTCCTTCATCTTCCCTGAAGCAAAAACTATTGTAGATCACCTATGTTCGCTCTAAAACCTGTTCCAAACTATCCATAATGCTCAAAAAACCCAAAATTGACTAAAATTTCATCTTGTTTGGTCAAAATTTGAGAAAGTTATGACATCTGCAAAAAAAATGCCCAATGTCCCCCAAAAACCCCACTAAAAGTGGGAGAACTCCAGTTAGCTCCACTAAAAAGGTGGTTTCTCCAAGACTTGCGAAACCGCGAGTGAAATTTGGGGGTGACATTTAATTTAACTGTTTTTTTCATGGCACGTTCACATGCGAAAAAGGCGGACTGTTTTGGTGGGCGGATAAGGTTTGAAGACCACCACATTTAACGTTATCAGAGTGGACACATAGGTGGCATTAACCACCACCGTAACCACCGACGGTATCCCTCGGTCTCCATCACAAGTCACATGGGTGACGACTTACTGCCTAGAGCTAGCCTCCTTCCAAACTCCGCCATATCAACTGATCTTAGCCCGTGGTTTTGAGCCCTGGTTACATTTCTATGGGGCTGGCCCCCAATTCCTCTGCCTGATTCAAAGGGCGACGACCTGACTACACCTTCACACCCGCCCGAACGTTCAACAAACTGCCACAGATGGGCCGATCGGGTCCCTCTGCCCGAGTTGTCAGGTCGAGGGTTCAAACCCTATGAACCAACAAAATTTTGCACAGTCTTTTCAACCCTCGGCCTGGGGCCACGTGGCAGCCTCTGGGCAAGCCACGTGGCGCCCAGTGATAGGCCCAAAATTTATGAATAAAAATTAACTTTTCCCATATATTTTTTTTGAAATAATGGCTAAGTCAATTTAATTAAAAAGTCATATTTTGGAGTTCATTGGACGATTCCAAACCTCAATAACTTTCACATACGACCTTGGTTTTGAGAACCGTTCCCAGTGCCAGAATCGCAGCAACAAGGCCTTTCCATTCGTTTAGATTGCGACCATTTCTGAGCATTTCCATTTTTGAGAAATTTTTAAACTTGGACATGATCACTTGATCAAAATTCCAACTAAATACATGAGGGCCTCATGCTCTATTTATGGAGAAAAGGAGGACTAAAACCCTAAATATGGTAGGAAAATGTCAAATTCAACCATAAATGTCATTTATGGCCAAGAGACCATGCAAAGGCCCAAGGCACATAATATCCTAAGAAATAAATTGCTAAAATAACTATTTGCACCTAATTCTAGAATTTTTTTCCTCAAAAAACTCAAAAATTTCAATTTGCAATAAATGAGTGTGTTTTGTTGACTTTTGGTCCAAAACACACTTAGATAGTCTCTCTGCACAGCGCCACTTCAGCAGAAAATAGGGTCTTTTGTGACTAAGTTGTGGACCCCTTCCCGATGCTGGATTTTTCTCCATGATGGCTCGTTGGAAAGCCTGATGAGTCTACTTTCCAGAAATTCTTACGTTTTCCTGAATGAGTACCATTTCCCTACCCAAAAACCCATTCTCCCAATATTTTTCTGTGCGCAGCACCTTGCCTGAAAATGAGGCAGAAAGGTCAAAATTTTGGCGTTTTTTGACTTTTTGGGGGGTCAAAACTGCTCCAAATGATCTGAATTTTTGTGAGAAGACTACTGATGATGAGAGGAATCCAAAAATATAAATTTTGGGAGCTGAGGATACACCAAATGTGTGCGTAGCGCCAAGGGTGTTGCGCACAGAGGCCTCAAAATTTCAAAAACACAAAATTTTGTTCAATTTGGCCCAAAATTTGTGGAGATGTCCCTCAAGAGGTCTTGGACACCTATTGAGAAGCTTCAGCCAAAAATCCAAGGCTATCATAATTTTTTGCCTCCTTTAGGTTTTTTTATCTCCATGAGGGCCTCTTTTAGTTTGGCACAAGCAAGACTGTTTTTCTTATAGTGCTTGGTCATTTTCTTCTGGAGAGAAAGACCTCTTTTCACCTTCTGGAAATGCTTGTGCTCATTCTTGTAATACTGAATGACCTATTGTGCCATATTGAAATCTATTTCCCACTCCTTAAGCTATGCATCTTTGGTTAGGAGTAGCAATCTGGTGGTCATCTCCTTGTCCTCATTGTCATTGTCTAGATCAATAAATTGAGGCTCTTCAGTAGTCTTCTTGATTCTATTACTTCTCCTCACCTTTACCTACTGCTCACACCTTTCCATCTTTTCCTTGCCCTTGTCCACTAGTTTGATAGCTGGAGAGGAGATGTCCCTTTTCCTTTTTGAGGCAGCAAACAAATCTCTCTTCCCTCTGTGGTATGTGTATGTGAGAGGAGTGATAATGGTAGTTTTGGAAGTGTTTTTATCATTTCTATGACCCTTATTGTTGTGACCAGCTTTTTCATTTTTGCTATGGCCTCCATGAGTCACTTCATGCCTCATTGGGTCACTACTTTCTTGATATTTAGCATCATCATCATCATTATCTTCCTCATTGCCTTCTATATTGTCACTTTGTCTTTCAAATTGATCATCAGCTTCTGTAGTTGCCTCAATTTGACCTTGTTCCTCATAAAGGTATTTTTCTTCATGATCCTCTTGGATATTTTCACTTCTATCATCATTAGGAGGCTGATTTGTGTCATGAAAGTCATAACAACTGTCATGACTATCATGACTATCTCTATGGTTGTCTTGCTCATCACTGACTGTCCTAGTAGTGTCATTCCCTTGGTCACTTCCTACCTCTTCAAATTATGTTTGTGCCTCATTGTCTTCCTCTTCTTGATCTTCTATTTCCTCATTATCTCCACCTTTTTCTGTACTTGGGAGTGATTCATTTGTATCATCACCATCACTGTTTCCTCCAAGTGCTCACTATCTTTGTCTTCATGACTGCCATGTTCATTTGCCTCCTCCTTGTCATCATCATCCTCCTGATCTTGCTCCTTAAACTCTGTATCTGCCTCACTGCTTTCTTCATCTCCACTGTCATCTGCTTTTTCTTCATTGCTATTGCCACCCCCTTGTCCATCATTACCATTGTCATCATATTCAATGTTTTCTTCATCTCCACTATCATCTGATTGTTCTTCATTGCTATTGCCACCCCCTTGTCCATCATTACCATTGTCATCATCTTCACTTGCTGCATCAGGGGAAGAAGAAAGAGGTAAGTTTCCTTGTGGAGAAGGCATAGGTGGAGGTGATGACGGAGTGGAGGTAAGTGAGTGTGAAGCAGAAGGAAAATTTTGCTGAATGAAGGCTTTGGGATTTACAAATATATCATGTGAGATGAGAACTTCCCAAGGAATTTCTTATTGCTCTAGCTGGTGCAAAAAAATCTTATTAACCAAGGAGTGGTGAAAAAGGCTTTTCATTTGGTGGGCATAACTTCTTTTCTTGACTACTGAAGCCATCTTGTTAATGCTCCGGTAGAGATAGTATGGTAGGTTTACAATTTAGCCCTGGTGAAGTGAATTAGCAGCCTTATGTGATATGAATAAATCCTGGAGTATCTCCCCTCACAAGTGAAGTACTTGATGGTCTGCCTCATCAATAGAGCATATCTCTCTAGCAGGTGGGAGAAGGGGAAAACAATCTTGCAGCCCTGTTGATAACTAGGTTTGAGGAAGGGCTCATAGTAGCTTAAGGCCAATTTATTTTGCTTGAACCATCTCTCACCAATATCTGGTATTCCTTTGGCTTTAGCAATGGATTCGGATGATAGTTCAAATTTTACTCCTGCTAGGTTGACCTGGTGGTTTTGTAGGCTGAGAATGAACAACCTAGTCAAAACTGAGTGGTTTTGGACCTATTTAACCCTCTCACAGAACTGAAAGCATCCAACATCTTGAAAAAATGCAAGGATCATGGGAGAAGAGGTAATTTTAATTGTATCCAAGGGCTCAAACCTATTAATCCTTCCTCCCTTGTGTTTAGGCTTGATAGGCCTCTTGCCTTCATCACTACTGGTACTGATCTCTTCTGCGGACATGGTGGCTGATTATATCCTTGAAAAAAATGGTTTTTAGCTTGGTGAGAGCTTTTAGGGCTAGGGAGGAAAAATGAGTGATGGTGAGGGAAGATTTTAGCAAATTAGGGAAAAATGAAGTAAGTCTAGGAATGATTTCAGAGTTTAGGAGGCTTGTATTGAGTGTATTTATGCTAATGACAACTCTCCAACCGGTAATTCTTTCCCTAGAAGGTTAAATATTTGATTTCCATGAAGGTTAGGGTTTGGACAAATTTAGGTCTTTGATATTATCCTTTGATTATGAATGAAAAAAGAACAATTTGAAGGGCAAAGAAAATGACTACCAACCTTGTCTAACTCATGCAAGAGCCTGGGGCAAACTTGAGGAGGAGAAAAAGTGAGTTTGAGGAATTTTTGGAAAATTTAGCCAAATCTCCTCTGTGCATAGCGCCACCCGACATGTCATTCCTGTCGGGCCTTCCCTGTGCGCAACGTCGGGTAAGGTCGGGCCTTCCCTGTGTGCAGCACTATTGAATGGTGGGCAAGTCGGGCCCGAACTGGGCCTATGCGTAACGCAGTGCTTTTTTGCACTGTCTTTTCTCCTCTGTGCGCAATGCCGATGAATCTGTGCATAGCGCCTCCATCGATGCGTAGCACCTGAAAACATTAACAAGTTTTCCAGAAAACCCTAAAAAAATGTTTTCAACAGCTCTCATTCTCTCCTTGGAATTTTATGTCTTTGAGTTCTTGGTGAATAGACTAAAAAGAAAAATTTATACCTTCTTTCAACTGACCTTCTGTCATGTTTTCTCTTTGAAGTAATGAAAACCTCTTGGTGTGAAAACCATAGAAATTGGTATCAACAACTTCTTTAGTTTCCATATGTGCCACCATTGTGAGAAACATTAGGTTTGTTTGTCCTTATCAACCTTTTTGTAGGTAGGCATCTTTGACAGTCTTGCAGAAGTGTCACTCATGGCTAACTATCTTTTGTAGAATATACTTTTGATAAGGAAACCCTTGTTGGAGGCTTCTCTGCTTTGTTTTTAGACTAATTACATGTTTGTTTCTTTGACCATGTTGACATTGATATATCTATGGTTCTTCCCTAGTATTTTCATCTCATGCTTGCCTCCCTTTTGACCACTTTGAAATCTTCTGACTGTATTTGAAAACTCAGGCCCTTGCACTAATACTATTTGTCATTTGTCCTTTTGGTGAGGAGTGCTTCTTTTTCAAACCCTTAGAGGGCAGCTTGAAACCCTTTTGAGTGCCATCTTCTATTATCAAGGAGGCTTTATCATCATTTTTTGATCAGTTTGTCATTCTTCCCAAACTCCTAGGTTGTAGGGTTGTTAGAAAAAAGTAAACAATGTTTTCTTCTAAGTTCTCTTAAAGCCTTTCAAACTCATTAATAATTTCTAAAAATCTTCAATGTGCACTGGATGGAGTAGAGGTAACCTTTGTCCTTGTAGCCCTAGTACTAATTCCTTGCATTGGTTTACTTGTTTTGCCAAATCAGTCACAAAACCTAATTCTCTTCAAACATAGGTCTTGTTGCCTTCATCTTTACTGTGGGTGCCTTCAGTGTTGATTTCACCCTATTACCTTACCTCTTCTCTAGGTTGATGGTCATCTTGATCTTTTTGCAGCAATGTGAGCAAGGGAAGTTGTCCCTTGCAGAATTTGTGCACTAGGCCAAGGAGTACTCTCTTGAATGGCCCTTTGATCAGTTTTGGACAAAGTCACTTGTCCCTTTTATTCTTTGAATGTAGTCTCTTTACATAGGAGAAACAGAGATTTTAGGATACCAAATCCACCCTATGACTTCTGAAACCCTAGGTGACCTAGTGGAAGGTTCCTTGGACTTGGCTTTGGACTAAAAACTTAGATTTTGGGGTCATCAAGTGTAAAACAGAGTTTATGATAAACTGATGTATTGAAGATCCAAAATCCAATGTACTTGATTTATCTAAAGAGCCTTCAGAGATAGTTTTGAGACTATCAATGCTTAGGGTATTATTGGGAGACACAAGAAAGATGTTTGATAGGTGGCCTTAGGTAGCTGTGGGGGGGTTTTAGGCAAAACAAAACAACGGATTTGGGCCAAAGGTGACAAAACATAGGCAAAATGAGTGACATGAGCCCCTAATGGGTTTTCTGGGACTGGTAAGCAGAGCTTGACATGATGAAATGATAAAATAGTGAAAAATTATCTTTAAGAATGATGAAGGTAGTGATATTTCTAGAACTCACAATGTTCATGAACTTTGTTTCTATAAATTTAGAGAAATCATTTAGTCATCTATGAAGGCAAAAAAATATCGATGACTAACAGTGGCTCCACTTGGGGAGGGCAGCTCCTTTTCAGGAGGTGTCCAAAACTTTTAGATCTCTGGCTTAATGGAGACCAGTGCCTCAACCATTGGGAATATTTTTACCTCTTTTATCTTGCTGATGCTTGCTTGAAGCTATGATCTCAATAATCTGAAAGATATGATTAGCTCAACTTCATCTCTACCTACCCAACCTACTTGCCTAACATTTTTTCTTCTTTGGGTGCATTCGGACTAGCCAACCCTTAACATTTTTTTCTTTTGAAAGCAAAAAAAACTATCTACTTCTATCTTATTTCTTCCAAAGTATAGATTATGCTAATGAAATTTTTATTCTCTACCTAGACTATTCAAATGTCAAGGTTAAACTGTTTGACAAGATTCATTCACTAAGCTATAAACACGCAATTGAAAACATGGTTTAAATCAGGATTAGACATTCTGACTTACCATGGGTTTGTGGCATAAGAACAAGCTGCACACAAAAGTTATGTTTGTACAAAATAAGACTAGAAAAATCAAGGCTATGATACATTGTTTGCTATTCATCCCCATTTTTCTCCTTGGTTCTGTTTTAAGCATGTGGAACCAATATCTTTCTTCCCTAATCTATCTTTTGATAAGTCAAGCTTGAATATTTTGACCAACTACCTTTCACTAACTTATCAACAATAAATTTAAAACATGTTTCAGCCATGATTAGGTGGTATGACTGAAACAAGACTTTCTTTTTTGAACCAGTAGTGGCATTTAAAGTTTCTCACTTTCAGTAGTACGATTTTTTTATGGGTATGGGGCTTTACTTATTTTCAAATCTTCCCTCTTTTCTATTTTTCTGTTTTTTGTGTTTTTTCTTTCTATAACCTTTCTTTAAACCATGGTATGTACAATGAGTGATAAATTCTAATTAAGACTCTAAATGGCCATGGTATTTGATCACCCTGTCATCCACAAGATCATCTACCAACCCTTTTTCATTTAGCTCTTGTAGATAAGAAACATGGCTATCTATTTTTGAAGGCATGGTACAATATTTTTACCAAAAAGTTTCAAGCAGGCCAAGTTCTCCTTTATATTTCTTCCTTGAGTCTTGCTTCCAAAAATTTTCTCTGTGGAAGAAATTGTTTAGGTGAAGAAGGAATTCTTCATTAGCCCCCAAACAGATGAGGATGCCATCAATGTACATCATGGTGAAGAAGTTGAAAACAGGTGTCATGGCCCTTTGGAAGGTGTCATCATCATTCCTTGTTCCAGGAAAAGTTTGGAAAAACATGTAGCTATTCCAAGGAATTTTGAAAATGTCTTTGTGTTGACTGATTTGAAGTGGTATCATCTCATGGTTACCTGAAACACTACCAATCAATGTCATCTTCTTAGAAATTCCTATCCTTGCCATAGGATGATTTATCTAGGGAAAAGGGTATTTGAACTCCATGGAGGCTTTGCCTAAGTGTATAAAGTCCATACATAGTCTGTAACCTTTGGCTTTCTTTTTTAGTGACACAAGTTCCCCAAGGGTTTCATAGTTCTTCTCGGAAAAAGGCCCCTTTTGAAAAATGTTTATGTCATCAGGCTTTGAGCTTTTACTCCTATACACAAGAGCATCCTGAAAATTCTTGCACAACCTTATGTATTTCAGTTTTGTGTGTAATGACAAGACTTTGGATAACTTAATCACTTTGGGCCTTCTTAGGCTGCCTACATTGTATTCCTCTATATCAGTTTCAACAAACATCCTTTTAGGATTCATAACAACATCTGTGAGAGTTAAAAGATTTTCTGGAGGGGAAAAATTTTCTGATAATGAAGTGTCTAGATAAGGTAAAAACATAGGACTCCTTTGATTTAGATTTCCCAAGATTTTTGTTCTGTGAGAGAATTTTAGCATTTCGGGATAGGAAAAAGGCAACAGTTGTGTTTCTGAGATTTGTCCTGCCTTTGAGCAACCTGTTTCACATTCTAAACTGAATATTGGTTTTGAGGTTTCATTTTTAGTTTGCATAAAATCAAGTTTAGTTGTATCACTATGTGTTTGTTCAGGGTTGCTATAGTTCTGAATGTTGAGTTCTTCATGTAGAGACCGGTTTGGCTGTTATAATGGGTCTTGATGTGTTTCAACTTCATATACCTGATCATCAATGTCTTCCTCATTATATAATATGAAATATTCAATATCTGAATGAATAAAATAAAGATGAGTATTATTTGGCCTGTCTTGATTGCTAACCATACATTTCATATGTGACTACCGATATAATCTTCTCGTCTGATTGAAAACAGGGATGGTAGCATAGGACATATCTAGTTGAAGGTTCCCCTGAAGCTTGGCTCCCCAAGATCTGGATAGAAGCATGTCATACTTGGGAGGAATATCTGCCACTACTATGTCCATAACCAGATTCTTAGCAGGCACTTGTGCCAAGTTGACACAAAGATCCTTAATCAGGCCCAAACACTTGACCCTACTTGAATCGAAAGAGTACAGGTCTTTGTAAGGTTTAGTTATTTCTAGGCCTAATCTATCCATCACAACCTTTGGCATGAGATTGTGGGAGGTGCCAAAATCAAGCATGGCATTATGTAAGATTTTGTCATGTATGTTTAAACTGACATAAAAAGGGGGAATGGCTCCTTCTTGATACTTTCCTTCTATTTTGGGCCCAAACAACAACTCAGGTGTGTCATCAGCCAAGTGTAATGTGTCAGCATCATTTCCTATGTTGAGTACCTTCAAAATTTGAGACCTATATACTTGTTGAGTAACTAATTCAGTGAGGGGCATATTTATCTTGATTTTGGAAATCTCTCCCTCAAAGCTGAAAGGTACTTTTGATTTAGACATACTTACATCAATTCTATCAACCATGATCATTTCCACATTTTTAGTTTGCTGATCCTGATTTGGAGCTTTAGTCAAAATGGTTTTCTCAGGGTCACTGGTGGAGGTACTAGGACAACTAGGGTCATTGTTTAGCTGGCTGATTTTTCCTTTGTTTGTCTCAGCTTTCTTAACCATGGTGTTGACATTCTCTGCTGTTTTCTTAGGGGTGTTTTCAGGTACTTTCCAAACAGCAGTGTCTATTTGGTATTTCTTGGTAGAATCTAGGTACTTTTTGCTCCTAAGGTCATATTGCCTATGTACTTCAATGATGGCATTTTCAAACCCCAAGCAGTAGTCTTCAGAATCCTCATAGTTTGTGTTAGTTTGATCTGAGGAAAAGAAACCCTATTCTTCTTCGGTGAGAAAAACACCATCTTCATTATCATAACCTATTAGATTAACATGGATTTCTTTAGGTTCTATAATTTCTCCTTCTTCTTTATCTACACAATTTTGTTGAAAGGGAGGTCTGATTCGTTGGTCACTTTCCCTTGGTTTGATTTGAGGCGTGTCTCTTCTAAAGTTCTGAGCTCTATTTATGTTTTGGGAATTAGCTTGGTTTTCCCTAGGAGGTGTTCTTTCATTTAAATTTATCTTTTCTACCATTCTCTCGATAATTATCATTAGGCTATCTACTTTAGAGTCAAATGAGGAGGTTGAGGGCATGGTTTCATCTTTGTAAGTCACTCTCTTTTCCGATCTCAACCTAGATCTTTTTTCAATTAAGTTTACCTCTGCACTAATAGCTACTTTTTTCATTTCTTCTAAGGTTTCAGGGTCTCTTTCTCTTAATTGGAATGTCATGTTCGAATCAAAGCCTTCAGGAAATTTCACTAGTGCTAGGCCTTATGGAGGTTTCACGTGAGGTGGGAGGGCATTGTATGCACTATTAAACCTGGTGCAATAGTCTTGCACACTTTCCCCTACATTCCTTTTAAGATTTTTGTATTTAGACAGGATTTGGAGGGGATTTTTCTTGATTTCCCACTTGTTTATGAAAGTTTGGTAAAGGGAAGGGAGATCATGTATTGAATTAGGAGTTAATGCTTTAAACCATTTTTTGGCCTCTCCTCCTAAACTTATTGCAAATATCCTCATCTTAATGGTTTCTTATTCTATCTCCATGCAATCAAAAACATCATTGATTCTATCTACATGTTGTTGGGCAATGATGGATTCAACCCCTGTGAAATGAGGGATCTTGGACTGATAGTCATTTGGCAAAGGCACTAGGGGTGGAGGAAAAACCAAGGGGGCATACCAAACTGCCATGATGGGAGCTAATGGAGGATTTACAAGAGGAGGGTTAGTGAAAGGAGGTGTATGATGAAGTGGAGTAGTTTGCACAGTGGTGGTATGGATGGGTGTGGTGGAATTACTTGGACCAACAAACTGATTTTGAGTAGATTTGGTATGGAAAGAGTTGAAGTGATGGAGAAGTTGAAAGTCAGGTGGTGTGGAAGGAGAGGCTTCTCTACTAGAACTCTGCTGCAAATCTAAGGGTTCAAGGTCAGTTTGGTCAATATCAGTTTGAGACCTGTTTCTGAAGAAGTTCCTTGTATGGTGCAAGTAACACTGGAGATCTTGCAAAGTTGTAACATGTTTAGTTACGGAGCTCACTCTATAGATGGTCCTAACAATGGTTAAGTTTCCAGATCTAGAAGTTTGCCAAAAAATCTTTTCTGGGTCATCAACTATGTTGGGAGGGTTTGGGTTTGGATGAGATCTGGTACTGATCCTTTGTGAAGCCAGATTTCAAATTTCAAAATTCAAAGAGGTTGAAAGTTTTAGTACTGTTTTCTGAAGGCTGACCTCTCTTAATGCTTGGTAAACTCTTACAGTATATAAGTGGGTTCATAAACTTCTTAGGGTTGCTTTGAAACAAATCTAGGAAGTCAAATGAGTGTTGATGAAGTAATAGGTCTACTGGAGGCTAGTGGAGTCACCAAGTGGATATTTTTTATCGTTTTAAGAATGTATGTTTATGGTCCACCACCAATAACTGACAAGAAACCAATCTAAGGGTGTTTTGGGGTTATCTGAGACTTCTTTTTGTAGTTTTAAGGTTTGTAAGAGTGTCCTATGAATGAATCATCATTTTTCTAGGATTTTGAAACAAACAGAGTCTACTCTTGGCTATCAGTTGAGTTCTCTATGATTTAACAAAAATTTTCGTAGTCCTAAGGGATACTTATTTTGTCACTGACTCATACGGTCCCACCGTGATCACCAGAATATTAGTGTGGCAATGAGGTGGTCGATAAACCACCAGATACTATCAGTCAAGGGTTTCTGAATCTTTTAAGGAATGTTTAAGCATGAACTCAGTCAGAAATTCCCACCGTGATTGCCAGAATGTTAGGGTCCCGTGATTTGGCGAATTGGTAGAACAAATGACAGGGTAACATAGAACCAGTCTTTGGAGTTCTAGGACCTACCCTTCCTAGACTCAGAGATGGATCTCTCTATTGGGTGCAAAGGATGTGTTCTTTTTGCTTTAGGGTTTTGATTTTAGGCTAGTTGTTAAGTGTAGGGTTTCTTGATTGTTTTGGTTGGGTAAGATGGTCAAGTGGAATAGGTGGAGTGAGATTTTGTCAAAGCCATTGGGCTATGGAGTCAATGAAATTCATGAGTGTCTCAATGATGAATCAGAGCGTGTTGCAGGGCCAATCTAGCAAGGTTAATGGATCCTTAAGGTAATATATGAGGTGTAGTGAACATCAAGTTTGGGAAAAACTAGGAGGTCTTAAATACATATAGTTAAAATCTACAACTCATGAGGTAGGGAAAACCATTAAGCTCAATGAACAATACTTAAACTGATAAATATTCAAGATAAACATTCCAATGAAACATAGAAAGCATAAGAGCTTCTAACTTTAGTAAATTCACCTTCAGAATTTGGGAAGACATATAAGATAGCACAATAACTTAATCTATGAAAAGGGAACTCATAAACATCATAAATCAGGATATAAATAACTCCGAAACAAGCTGATAAGCATGGACAAAGGGCAAGATTGAATGAGACCTCTTTGACTTAACCTAGCAAACAATATTCCAAAGAAAGGTTTCAAGACAAAGTTTTGAAAGCTTTAAATAAGAAGGGCATACCATGAATCATAATTTTAAACTAGCATACTAACCATAAATTAAACAAAACAAGTTTAGGTGGACCTAAGGAGCAATCAAGAATTCCTTAAGATGACCAAACAGAAGAAAAACATCAAGGCCATAACAATAGGAGGACTGAGGTGCCTCAAAGAACATGTCTCAACCTATACTTTTCTGATTTATAGAAACCAATAAGGATGAAACATAATGACAACAAGAAAACATAAACAAGTTAAGAAGACATCACCATTCACCAAGCTAAGGAATCCCGCAAACAAACTTCTCCATCATCAATCCAAGCAAGAAATTCATCAGCTTCACAAAACCAATTTCTTCTCCAAGCTCATAGAAACCATGTATTGCTCTCCAAGTTCATCAAATTCCAAAAAAAAACATGAGGGCCTCATGCTCTATTTATGGAGCAAAGGAGGACTAAAACCTTAAATATGGGAGGAAAATGTCAAATTCAACCATAAATGTCATTTATGTCCAAGAGACCATGCAAGGCCCAAGGCACATAATATCCTAAGAAATAAATGCCAAAATAACTATTTGCACCTAATTCTAGAGTGTTTTGCCTCAAAAAACTCAAAAATATCAATTTTCAATAAACGAGTGTGTTTTGTTGACTTTTGGTCCAAAACACACTTAGACAATCTTTGTGCGTAGTGCCACTTCAACAGAAAATAAGGTCTTTTGTGATTAAGTTTTGGACCCCTTCCTGATGTCGGATTTGGCTCTGTGATGGCTCGTTGGAAAGCCTGATGAGTCTACTTTCCAAAAATTCTTGATTTTTCCTTAATGAGTACCATTTTCTGGCCCAAAAACCCATTCTCCCAATACTTCTTTGTGCACAACACCTTGCCTGAAAATGAGGCAGAAAGGTCAAAATTTTGGTGTTGTTTGACTTTTTGGGAGGTAAAAAATGCTCCAAATGATCTGAAAATTTGTGAGAAAACTAATAATGATGAGAGGAATCCAAAAATGTAAATTTTACGAGTTGAGGATGCACCAAATTTGTGCGTAACGCCAAGGGTGCTGCGCACAGAGGCCTCAAAATTTCAAAAACACAAAATTTTGTTCAATTTGGCCCAATTTTTTTGGAGAGGTCCCTCAAGAGGTCTTGGAGACCTTTTGAGGAGCTTCAGCCAAAAATCCAAGGCTATCATGCTTTTTTTCCTCCTTTAGTTTTTTTATCTCCATGAGGGCCTCTTTCAATTTGGCACAAGCAAGCTTTTTTTTCTTTGCATAGTGCTTGGCCATTTTATTCTAGAGAGAAAGGCCTCTTTTCACCTTCTTGAAATGCTTGTGCTCATTCTTTTAATACTGAATGACCTGTTGTTCCATCTCTAAATATCTTTCCCACTCATTAAGCTGTGCATATTTGGTTGAGAGTAGCAATCTGGTGGTCATCTCCTTGTCCTCATTTTCACTATCTAGATCAATGAATTGAGGCTCCTGAGTAGTCTTATTGATTCTCTTACTTCTCCTCAAGTTTACCTGCTACTCACCCCTTTCCATCTTTTCCTTACCCTTGTCCAATGGTTTGATAGCTGGAGAGGAGATGGCCCTTTGCCTTTTTGAGGCAGCAAACACATCTCTCTTCCCTCTGTGGTATGTGTATGTGAGAGGAGTGATAATGGTAGTTTTGGAAGTGTTTTTATCATTGTTGTGACTCTTGTTCTTGTCACCAACGTTTTCATTTTTTCTATGGCCTCCATGAGTCACTTCATTCCTCATTGGGTCACTACTTTCTTGATCTTTAGCATCATCATCATCATTATCTTCCTCACTGCCTTTAATATGATCACTTTGGCTTTCAAATTGATCTTCAGCTTCTATACTTGCCTCACTTTGACCTTGTTCCTCATAAAGGTCTTTTTATTCATGATCCTCTGGGCCATTTTCAGTTCTATCATCATTAGGAGGCTAATTTGTGTCATTAAAATCATGACTATCTCTTTGGTTGTCTTGCTCTTCACTGACTGTACTATCAGTGTCATTCCCTTGGTCAGTACCTGCCTCTTCAAATTCTATTTGTGCCTCACTATCTTCCTCTTCTTGATCTTCTATTTCCTCATTATCTCCACCTTTTTCTGTACTTGGGAGTGATTCATTTGTATCATCACCATCACTATTTTCCTCCAAGTGCTCACTATCTTTGTCTTCATGGCTGCCATGTTCATCTCCCTCCTCCTTGTCATCATCATCCTCCTGCTCTTCCTCCTTAAACTATGTATCTGCCTCACTGGTTTATTCATCTCCACTGTCATCTTCTTGTTCTTCATTGCTACTGCCACCCCCTTGTCCATCATTACCACTGTCATCATCTTCATTGTTTTCTTCATCTCCACTATCATCTGCTTGTTCTTCATTGCTACTGCCACCCCCTTGTCCATCATTACCACTATCATCTTCTTCACTTGATGCATCAAGGGAAGAAGAAAGAGGTAGGTTTCCTAATGGAGAAGGCATAGGTGGAGGTGATGGAGGAGTGGAGGTAAGTGAGTGTGAAGCGGAAGTAAAATTTTACTGAATGAAGGCTTGGGGATTTGCAAATATATCATGTGAGATGAAAACTTCCCAAGGAATTCCCTGCTACTCTAGCTGGTGCAAAACAATCATCTTAACCAAGGAGTGGTGAAAAAGGCTTTGCATTTGGTGGGCATAACTTCTTTTCATGACTACTGAAGCCATCTTGTTAATGCTCCGGTAGAGATAGTATGGTAGGTTTAGCAATTTAACCCTGGTGAAGTGCTTTAGCAGCCTTATGTGATATGAATAAATCCTAGAGTACCTCCCCTCACAAGTGAAGTACTTGATGATCTTCCTCATCAGTAGGGCATATCTCTCTAGCAGGTGGGAGAAGGGGAAAATAGTCTTGCAACCCTATTGATAACTAGGTGTGAGGAAGGGTTCATAGTAGCTTAAGGCCAATTTATTCTGCTTGAACCATCTCTCACCAATATCTGGTATTCATGTGGCTTTAGCAATGGATTCAGATGATAGTTCAAATTTTACTCCTGCTAGGTTGATCTGGTGGTTTTGTAGGCTAAGAATGAACAACCTAGTAAAAAATGAGTGGTTTTGGACTTGTTTAACCCTCACAGAGAACTGAAAGCATCCAACATCTTGAAAACATGCAAGGATCATGGGAGAAGAGGTAATTTGAATTGTATCCAAGGGCTCAAACCTATTAGTCCTTCCTCCCTTGTGTTTAGGCTTAATAGGCCTCCGACCTTCATCACTACTAGTACTGATCTCTTTTGCGGACATGGTGGCTGATTATATCCTTGAAAAAATGGTTTTTAGCTTGGTGAGAGCTTTTAGGGCTAGGGAGGACAAATGAGTGATGGTGAGGGGAGATTTTAGCAAATGAGGGCAAAATGAAGTAAGTCTAGGAATGCTTTCAGAGTTTAGGAGGAGGCTTGTATTGAGTGTATTTATGCTAATGACAACTCTCCAATTAGTAATTCTTGCCCTATAACGTTAAATATTTGATTGCCATGAAGATTAGGGTTTGGCCAAATTTAGGTTTTTGATATTCTCCTTTGATTATGACTGACAAAAGATCAATTTGGAGGGAAAAGAAAATGACTACCAACCTTGTCTAACTCATGTAGGAGCCTGGGGAAAACTTGAGGAGGAGAAAAAGTGAGTTTGAGCAATTTTTGGGAAATTTAGCCAAATCTCCTCTGTGCATAGCGCCACCCGATAGGCCATTCTTGTCGAGCCTTCCCTATGCGTAGCACCGGGTCGGGTCGGGCCTTCCCTGTGCGTAGTGTCGTTGAATGGTGGGCAAGTCAGGCCTGAACTGGGCCTGTGCACAGCGTCGGCCCTTCAGTGCATAGCGCGGTGATTTTTTGCATTGTCTTTTCTCCTCTGTGCGCAGCGCCGAAGGATCTGTGCGCAGTGCCTCCGTCGGTGCGTAGCACATGAAAAATTTACAAGTTTTGTAGAAAACCCTAAAAAAATGTTTTCAACAGCTCTCCTTCTCTCCTTGGAATTTTCAGTCCTGCATCTTTATGCCTTTGATTGCTTGGTGAATAGACTGAAAAGAAGAATTTAGACCTTCTTTCAAGTCACCTTCTATCATGTTTTCTCTTTGAAGTAATGAAAACCTCTTGGTGTGAAAACCCTAGCAGTTGGTATCAACAACATCTTTAGTTTCCATATGGGCCACCATTGTGAGAAACATTAGGTTTGTTTGTCCTTATCAACCTTTCTGTAGGTAGCCATCTTTGACAGTCCTGCAGAAGTGTCACTCATGGCTAAATATCTTTTGCAGAATATACTTTTGATAACGAAACCCTTGTTGGGGGCTTCTCTGCTTTGTTTTTAGACTAATTACATGTTTGTTTCTTTGACCATGTTGACAGTGATATATCTCTGGTTCTTCCCTAGTCTTTTCATCTCATGCTTGCCTCCCTTTTGACCACTTTGAAATCTTCTGACTATATTTGAAAACTCAGGCCCTTGCACTAATACTCTTTGTAATTTGTCTTTTTGGTGAGGTGGAATCAGTGCTTCTTTGTCAAACCCTTAGAGGGCAGCTTGAAACCCTTTTGAGTGCCATCTGCTATTATCAAGGAGGATTTATCATCATTTTTTGATCAGTTTGTCATTCTTCCAAAACTCCTAGGTTGTAGGGCTGTTAGAAAAAATTAAACAGTGTTGTCTTCTAAGTTCTCTTAAAAACTTTCAAAATCATTAATCATTTCTAAAAATATTCAATGCGCACTGGATGGAGTTGAGGTGACCTTTGTCCTTGTAGCCCTAGTACTGATTCCTTGCACTAGTTTACTTTTTTTTCCAAATCAGTCAAAAACCCTGATTCTCTTCAAACATAGGCCTTGCTTCCTTCTTCTTTACTGTGGGTGCCTTCAGTGGTGATTTCACCCTATTACCTTACCTCTTTTCTAGGTTGATGGCCATCTTGATCTTTTTGTAGCAATGTGAGCAAGGGTAGCTGTCCCTTGCAGAATTTGTGCACTAGGCCAAGGAGTACTCTCTTGAATGGCCCTTTGATTAGTTTTGGACAAAGTCACTTGTCCCTTTTCTTCTTTGAATGCAGTCCCTTTACATAGGAAAAATAGAGATTTTAGGATACCAAATCCACCCTATGACTTGTGAAACCCTAGGTGACCTAGTGGAAGGTTCCTTGGACTTGGATTTGGACTAAAAACTTAGATTTTGGGGTCATCAAGTGTAAAATAGAGTTTATGATAAACTGATGTATTTAAGATCCAAAATCCAATGTACTTGATTTATCTAAAGAGCCTACAGAGACAGTTTTGAGACTATCAATGCTTGGGGTTTTTTTGGGAGACACAAGAAAGTTGTTTGATAGGTGGCCTTAGGTAGTTGTGGGGGGCTTTGAGGCAAAACAAAACAGAGGATTTGGGCCAAAGGTGGCAAAACATAGAAAAAATGAGTGACATGAGCCCCTAATGGGTTTTATGGGACTGGTAAGCAGAGCTTGACATGATGAAATGATAAAAGAGTGAAAAGTTATCCTTAAGGATGATGAAGGTAGTGAGATTTCTAGAACTCACAATGTTCATGAACTTTGTTTCTATAAATATAGGGAAATCATTAAGTCATCTATAAAGGCAAAAAATTACTGATGACTAACATGACCAGTATGTACATATTTATAATAATAACGACACCTTTTTATAGATTAAGGGATGTAAATCACAGATGTTGGCAACACAAAAATGGTGTACTAATTTATGTACAAAATAGGTGGTCACTTTTCAAGATGAGGCTTGGGACAATTGCCAAAAAAGATGGATGTTTTCATCATCAGTTGTCAAAATTCGAGAACCTTTTGGGGCATATTGAATACATACACATTTGTGGGGTCTCATGGATGGGTTTGAGGTTCCAATTTCCCATCGTCTGGCTGCCAACAGATCAATACACTCCAACTTACAATGTGAGAAATTATTGGTGGAAGGAAGTTCTTATGACCGACGGGTATAAACCTCTAGGGACAGAGATGGCTGGGAAATATGGCCTTGCTCAGCTTCATGCTGAACATAACTGCTCTAACCCAGACTTGCGTAGGCAACGAGCTACATGAGGACATGTAAAAATAATATTTGGGGGGAGATGTTGGGAGCTAAACTTGAAAATATTTTCCTTCCATTCTATCCTATTTCCTTTCTCCATTTGTAACATTAACACTCAATTTATGTCCTAAATTTCACAGGTAAACCCCTTGTCATTTCTTTATGGAGTATTTAGTCAATGAAGCATATTAATGGGAATTATTACCTAAGAAGTTCACTAATTTAGCTATTCTTGTTGTTTTGGAGGCCAGATGAACAAGTTCGCAATTCCAGGGAGAGCTGTTGAGCTGGAAGAACTATCTTGGAGAGCGTTGAAATGGTGGAACAACTTCAGATCCATTTCTCTGTTATCTTTTGCATTCAGTTTTTGTCTATCATAACGACTATGTAAATGTAGGTAACAACTATCATGATTTCAGAATTATCATTGTAATCATTTGTATAAGAAAGGATACAAATAATAGAATCAAGGGTTGATACTATGAACTGAATATGTAACAAGACTTATTTCAAGTAATGAAATTGTTCACTGGTTCTTTTCCATGAGTTTAGGATTACGTTCACAACCCTATTCATGGTGTTAGGACCGCTCTATTGACTAGATGCTATTTAACTTATGTGTTTTATTAGTTTCTTTACTGTATCGGGTGTTTCTTTAATTGTTGTGACAATTAATGTTATTGTTGTAACTCTTAATTGTCGTGGATGTATTTTCTATTTTACAATTGATTGCTGCTATACCTTCATTGTTGGTACAATGGTTTGTTGTTTTACATAGCTTATCGAATCCATGATCGATACATAATTGTGTAATTATCATCTGCATATATTTTGCATGTTAGCCTTGCAATAACCAACGCATCCCAAATTAATAATTAATGTGGGAAAGAGTTGAATAATATCATTCACACTTGGAAACCAACATTAAGTGCATATCTAATATGAGCCAAGAGGGATCTCATTTCTTCATGTGAAAACTTCTTTAGAGTGCAAAATACAATATGTAATTTTTCATTGTTTAAATTGTACTTTTGAATACTATATAGAGTATATATATGACCAAATATATATACCTTACCTCTTTTCTAGGTTGATGGCCATCTTGATCTTTTTGTAGCAATGTGAGCAAGGGCAGCTGTCCCTTGTAGAATTTGTGCACTAGGCCAAGGAGTACTCTCTTGAATGGCCCTTTGATTAGTTTTGGACAAAGTCACTTGTCCCTTTTCTTCTTTGAATGCAGTCCCTTTACATAGGAAAAATAGAGATTTTAGGATACCAAATCCACCCTATGACTTGTGAAACCCTAGGTGACCTAGTGGAAGGTTCCTTGGACTTGGATTTGGACTAAAAACTTAGATTTTGGGGTCATCAAGTGTAAAATAGAGTTTATGATAAACTGATGTATTTAAGATCCAAAATCCAATGTACTTGATTTATCTAAAGAGCCTATAGAGACAGTTTTGAGACTATCAATGCTTGGGGTTTTTTTGGGAGACACAAGAAAGTTGTTTGATAGGTGGCCTTAGGTAGTTGTGGGGGGCTTTGAGGCAAAACAAAACAGAGGATTTTGGGGCTGTACAGAAACATAGGAAAAATGAGTGGACATGAGTCTCTAATGGGTTTTATAATGGTATGTAGCTGACATGATGAAATGATAAAGGTGAAAAAGTTGAACTTTAAGGATAATGACAGTAGTGAGATTTCTAGAACTCACAATGTTCATGAACTTTGTTTTTAGCAATCTAGGGAATTAATAAGTCAGCCTGTAAAGGCAAAAATCATCAAGGACTAACATGACCCGCATGTACACATTATAATAACGACACCTTTATAGATTGCTGGGATGTAAATCAGGTATACAGCAACACAAAATGGTGTACTAATTTATGTAAAATAGGTGGTCACTTTTCAAGATGAGGCTTGGGACACCTACCATAAAAGGATGTTGTCATCAGTTGTCAAAATTCGAGAACCTTTTGGGGCATATTGAATACATACACATTTGTGGGGTCTCATGGATGGGTTTGAGGTTCCAATTTCCCATCGTCTGGCTGCCAACAGATCAATACACTCCAACTTACAATGTGAGAAATTATTGGTGGAAGGAAGTTCTTATGACCGACGGGTATAAACCTCTAGGGACAGAGATGGCTGGGAAATATGGCCTTGCTCAGCTTCATGCTGAACATAACTGCTCTAACCCAGACTTGCGTAGGCAACGAGCTACATGAGGACATGTAAAAATAATATTTGGGGGGAGATGTTGGGAGCTAAACTTGAAAATATTTTCCTTCCATTCTATCCTATTTCTTTTCTCCATTTGTAACATTAACACTCAATTTATGTCCTAAATTTCACAGGTAAACCCCTTGTCATTTATTTATGGAGTATTTAGTCAATGAAGCATATTAATGGGAATTATTACCTAAGAAGTTCGCTAATTTAGCTATTCTTGCTGTTTTGGAGGCCAGATGAACAAGTTCGCAATTCCAGGGAGAGCTGTTGAGCTGGAAGAACTATCTTGGAGAGCGTTGAAATGGTGGAACAACTTCAGATCCATTTCTCTGTTATCTTTTGCATTCAGTTTTTGTCTATCATAACGACTATGTAAATGTAGGAAATAACTATCATGATTTCAGGAACTATCATTGTAATCATTTGTATAAGAAAGGATACAAAGTTGTGAATCAAGGGTTGGATACTAAGGGAATTGAGAATATGTAACAAGACTTTTCGTTCAAGTAATGAAATTTGTCTTTCTAGTTCTTTCATGAGTTTGTGATTATACCACAACCCTATTCATGGTGTTAGGACCGCTCTATTGACTAGATGCTATTTAACTTATGTGTTTTATTAGTTTCTTTACTGTATCAGGTGTTTCTTTAATTGTTGTGACAATTAATGTTATTGTTGTAACTCTTAATTATTGTGGATGTATTTTCTATTTTACAATTGATTACTGCTATACCTTCATTGTTGGTACAATGGTTTGTTGTTTTACATAGCTTATCGAATCCATGATCGATACATAATTGTGTAATTATCATCTGCATATATTTTGCATGTTAGCCTTGCAATAACCAACACATCCCAAATTAATAATTAATGTGGGAAAGAGTTGAATAATATCATTCACACTTGGAAACCAACATTAAGTGCATATCTAATATGAGCCAAGAGGGATCTCATTTCTTCATGTGAAAACTTCTTTAGAGTGCAAAATACAATATGTAATTTTTCATTGTTTAAATTGTACTTTTGAATACTATATAGAGTATATATATGACCAAATATATATATATATATATATATATATATATAACATGTCGAAAGAGACATTTTATCAGCGCAATTAGTTAACATAGATCTTAAATAGTTTATTTAAATCTCTTTTGAAAATATTTTTAAAAAGTATAAGGTTTAAACATTTTACTCACACATTTTTTCTTACTTCTAATTACTTTACAAAATATTCATTTTTTTAAATTATAATAGACATTATTTTCCTATTTAGAGCATGTGTCAACTCAATGGACTTACTTACACATCTTCCTCATACTGTTGTGTTGTAGAATGTTGTAGAATGAGCCTCTCCACTAAATAAAAATTATTTATTTTTCATTTACTTTATATAATATATACATTGGCACACAATAAAAAAAATTTCTATTATTAATTTATTTTTAAATACATGTTAATAATTTTTTTTGTAAATCGATATTCTATTCAACTGGCATACAATATATACATCCGGAGTTTCAAAAGACAAGTGGTCCCACCTCAACCAGGTTCGTTGATCACCGTATGAAGAAGATGACAAAGATACAAAAAGGAAGCTAAGGACATAGTCCCGATCGAAGAAGGCCAAATACTCCAAAAGAAAAGTAATACCATGAAGGCACATGTGATCATTCTATTCATCAAAAGTGATGGAGGTTGGGTTATCTGGGGTTGTTCCTAGAGGAGGTGGTGGACGGAAGGAATATTGGACATGCCATTTGAAGTGAGCCATCTATGAATCCATATTTTCTACCTTCTCTGAGAACAGGTTTTGGCCACGCCAAACCACCACCACTTGTTCATGAACCTAGCACTGAAAGTAGTGCATTTTGTCCAGGGTGGATACCAGCTCTGCATGCTCCTCCCTTTTAATTGTCTCAGTTGTTTCCATCTGTTCTAGTAAGGGTTGTATTAACTCTCAACAATTCTCTAGACAAAATTGTTGAATTTCCTATGGAATTGTTTCCAAACACCTGTCAGACCCAAGACTCACCTTCCCACCAAGCCTCACACCACCTCGCCTCTAGGCCTATGGAGGTATCCCACCTTTCCTCGTCACCTACCCACTACCTCCGCATCCCCCTCGCGAACCAACGCCCGGTCGCCGGGAACAACCCACAACTTTGCCACCCCGAATTCACTGGTGGGATGACCAATGCTGGATCTTCACGTCCCGCTAGACTAAACTTAGTAGGCAGGGAAGACCGCTAACGCCACGGGGATGGAATAATTCTGAAGGGGCCTATAATACCACAAAAATTACTAAAAAAAAGAATGTGAGAGAGACCATCCACTAACCAGGCAAGCTCAGCCGCAAGCCATCACAACCTCCTCTTCAAAATCTGAACCAATGAGGCTCTCAGGATGGGTTGAGAGTCACTGATACCTCTTCAAAGACTACACCTTTCTTCCCCCCAATCTCTTCCACTCCACCAAATGTTCCCACCGAGGAAGTGGCTGGACAGAGCACCGAGGTGGTCAAATTTCAGGCTCATAATGGTCCAGATGAGCCCTGCTCCTTCCAAAGCACACCAAAAAACTTCTTGCAAAGTACTTCAACACTCAAACACTGTGAATTATAGGATAGTGGCTCTCCTTACCCCATTATGTCCCAAAAACCACTAAAACCACACTCTGAGACTCAAATCAACCCAGGTGACAATACAACCATCGGTGAAGGAGTTTCCTACATGAGGTTGCCGCCACCACCAGAAACTTCACCTGTGAACCCACTTCCAACACCCATTAGAGAACCATAATCCCCCATCTTCCAAATTCAAATTGAACCAAAAAATCCAAATAGTTAACGTTACCTTAATCCAAGTTGCGAAAGAACAGAAAAGCTCTGGAAACCCTTCCAGGGAAAGACGCATGACGAAGAATCCATGCTCAGACCCAGAGAGGTAACACTTCAAATTCCGCCATATCCAAAGGAACTGACGCCACTTCCCTCTTTGTTGCACATAAAACCAACCAGGCACATGAAAATGAACCACCACCCCAATGTAAATTCCATTCCAATTCCCCATTCAGAGCCTTAAAACTGCACCTCCCATACTCAACGAGGCGTTGGTATGTTTCGCACGTTCGCCATTACTTGTCACTGAGCACCTAATGAAGTGAGAGGACTGGGGGTTCGGTCCCCTGTCCAATTTTCATATACGTTCTGACATGGGCACGAGGATCCATGTGTTCCTGGGATATCAACTCAATCAAGGAAAATACATGGTAATATTATTCAACTTTAAATATTGAAAATTTTAATTTATAACCTACATTGAAATTATTATTATTATTATTGATATTTTAAATGAAACATATTAATTTTATATTAAAATTTTGAATGAATTATATATAGATTTTTTATCTTGGGAAAAAGGAAGATAAGGTATTGTAAGGAGGTAATGAACAACAATCTAGAAAACTAGAATTATTTTTTTGTCTTGAAGAGATGTAAGAAGAAAATGAACAATGCCAAGATAATAATGAATTCTTATGAAATTCAAAATGAAACTAGGATTGGTCTATTGCTAAAACACCTTGGTACGATAAATTTTGTTACACTACCAACCTTATTGACTTGTTAAGTTAGCAAAAATATAGGGATCTACTAACACGGTTTTACCTTCTTTTCCATCATAGAAATAAAATGTTAAAGAACCTCAATTAATATTTTATTTGCATATGGTCTGATAGACAATACTAGTCTTAACGGATGTTAATTATCATCATCATCATTATTCTTATTAAGAAGTAATTGAACTTTTTTACTTTAGAAGAAATGTGCGAAAATAATGTTTCCGTTTTCGGCTATTTATAGAGTTGCGAAATTTGTTTTTTTGGAGGGGTTTTATCGAATTTTATCTGGCCGATAGAATTTGCTATCAAAAGTTCGGTCGAAATTTTAATAAAATTTCGACTAAACTTTGTTTGTCGTTAAAATTAACGGAATGGTGCACCGATAGAAGCTCGATTGAACTACTACAAAAGTTCGGTTGAACTAAAATGTCTACAAATATAATGCAGCTAGGCTCTGAACACATTTCTTCAACTTTGGAATGGTTAAACTCCATCAAATTTTATGAATTAACTTTCGGAACCAAGACTAGCATTTGTAGAGTTCAATCTACTTTCAACAAATATAACTTTTATGGAATTCCATAGATATTTTCTAATTTTACTTAATTTTCTAATAAAATGGGTGCAAAAAATTTATAAAGGGCATTATGATTAAGTGGAATAAAAAATGTGTGTCTCCAAAAATACACTGTAAAAAAATGAAACAATTATGGTGCATTGCATAGTTCTGTCGTCTATAATGGATATTTTTTAGATATTTAGTTTATAACTAATATGTTGAGAAACTTGACGCCGACCGAAACATATTCAGAATTTGTAGTTTTTTCATATTGGTTCTGTTAAAAAAATTCTAGTAAATATGATATGCATCAGTTGGTTTCATAAATATAATGATACCGAAGTAGAATCTGTCTGTATTGTTGCAACACATTTTTTTTCTCAAAAACACAAATTTATCAAAGAATACACCATTGCTACTCAACACGACTTTTTATGAATCCCTTGATTGTTAAAGAACACACACTAAAATAATTGTTGAGTTGACATATCAAATGTGAATAAAAAAATTCCAAAAAATAAGTAATGAAAAACTAGTAAAATTTCTGACAAGGTTTTTTTTTTTAATCGTAAAATGAAATTCTAAACAGAAAAAATTAATATTGACATTAATATTCAAATAATTTATTTAAGTTTTGTATTGAAAATCTATTTTTAACACTCAAAGAGAAAATATATTTTTTTCTTAATTATTTTATTTATATTTGAATTTGATATAAAATTATTTACTTCATAAAGATATCTAAATATTTTATTTATTGTTGAGAGTAAGAGTGAAATATTTTTATATCTCCTTCATATTCAGTTGTAATTGCTTATTTTTTATTATAATTCACTTATTTCATTTAACTTGAGGTTGAGAATTCCATTTTCATACATGCTAATTCACAAGGGTGGCACACATGGATCTATAATCTTTATATAGGGTGGCACACATGGATCTATAATCTTTATATGCTTGAAAATTAAGTTGGGTATTGAATTGGGAAATGTTTTTGTGTTAATTGAAAAAAATTATATAAATGAAAAGATGTTTGATATTGACCATGGTAGTTAATTGCGAGGGTTATATTATTTTAGAGTGTGTTTAAGTTTCACACAATTTTAACGACAACATTTTGTTAATGCACAAATCATTTTTATATCCAACTTGTTGACTAGTTTCCATCTAAATAAAAACTTAAAATTTAAAAGAAAAATGAGATCATGTTTGGTTTTACGTTTATTTTTTGTAAATGAATATTGTGAACCATAAAAGCAAAGTTATATATTTTTATCATATATGCATATGATTCTTGTGGTAGTAATGCAATTGTGTTTATTTGTATCCTTTGGCTGTGGTGAATTTTGAAGAAGAGAGGGATGAGGTGTTTAAGGATTTGAATATGAAATGTTATGAAAGTGCATTTTTAGCTACCTAGGATGGAAATGTGTAATTATGTGTAATTTTTTTTTGTGTTAAGAATGGTATTTAGAAAAATTCTAGAATCTTTAGGGGATGAAGAACAAGGTATTTCAACATTTCAATGGTAAGGCTTGAATCAAGGTGGGGATTATAACAATCATTCCCACCAACCATTAAGTTAAGATTAATTAAATAATTCTTTTTGGTATTAAATAATTAGGAATTTGGGTGAGAGATATGAAATTCATTTTAACATTTAACATGGATTTAGTAAGTAACATTTAATATACATATCTTCAGGAAAAATGAGTAGCCACTTAATTTGGAAATATATAAATATGATTTTTCCTCATACCACTTATTTGTATTGATAACATAGTTACATTAAGGAAGCAAGGTAACCTAATTTATTAATCAAGAAAAAAATTAGGCTTACAATTCCTTGAGCTCTCAAGTTTCATTGATATATTGAACTAGGTATCATTACATTTTCTTATGAAAAATATCATTGATTTTGGAAACGAAATATTAATAAATACAAAATTTATTTAAATAAATTCTGATTTTTACATTTTCCTTCAACTCATTATTATCACATTGTAACACAGGATAAAATCCACACACCTTTATTTTAATTAAATTTAAAATGATAAACTCAAATTATAAGATTAATAGATTTTTATTAATATTTTTTTTAAATCTTAAAATTAAAATATAAGGTTAAAAAATATATATTTACATCAAAATTAAATATATTTTTATGAATATTGAAATATGTAAATTATTACATTGAAAAGTATTTTTTAACAATATAAAGGAGATGTACAACTCTTTTTCAATAAATATTAATAAAAGTATTGCGATATGTAAAATGTGTCTCTCTTTAATAATTGAAAGTAAAAATTGCGATATTGTGATATTGTGATATGTAAAAGGGTGCCTTGCTATTATGAATTGTCCTCAATGGATTTGAATCATTTTTAATTTATTTTCAAAATTGATTTTTATTGACTTTCCTCATCAAATCAACTGGAATTATATCATCGAGAAAAGGATTATTGGAGGCTGGAAAGCTTATTATGAACTTGAAAACAATTGTAAGTTGACTGATCTTTACATTTAGAGTAAAAAGAGGTTCCTCTTTGAAACTCTCGTCACCCTTGTTGTCTTATACAGATGTGAAGTTTGGGGTTACAGTAGATCTAGAGATTCATGGAGGAAGATTGAGATGATTCAAAAGAAATTAATATCCTACAACTTAAAGATCAAGGGAAATACACCCTATCCTATCCTCTTGATCGAATATGGTATCTCCCCCATTGAAAATACAACCATGTTTAGATATCTGATGTATAAGAAGAAGCTTTACAACCTGGAATCCAAAAGGCTCCCAAAAATTTCTTCTAATTTTAATAGTCAAAACCCCCACCTTTGCCTCAAGCGTGAGTGGCAATGATAGTATAAAAAATACTATTACCTCCAAGTTTAAGGGCAAATTGTGGGAGGATAAGGAGCTAGAGGGTAAAAGGAAGCTAATATAATACAAGGAGGTTATCAACCCCACCCTTGATAACCAAAATTATCACTCTATGTTGACCAACACTAAGAAAAAAATGAACATAGCTAGGATAAGAACTAACTCTCATGAGCTTCAAAGTGAGACCAGGCAGTGGTCTATTCTCAAGACTCCATGGAACGATAGAATATGTGAGATTTGTGATACTACGTAGGTGGAAGATGAAAAAAACTTCCTTTTAGACTGCTCAACTCTTACTCACATCTGCTCTCAATTCCCTAACATCTACCACGCTTCCAATCTTCTTTACGTATTAATCCAACCCATCTATAGCGATCTTGGAGCGCTTCTCTCCCTTCTTTTTGATCATAGAAACAAGATTTTGAAGAATCACACTTATATTATTTTTCTTTTTCTTTTCTTGAGGTCCGATAGGCCGCATTGGTCTTAGTGGACGATCATCATCATCATCATCATCATCATCATTAAATTTTAAGATTTCTCGTGGAAATGCATTTTATAAGTTTCTTATGCATATAATATGAGTAAAAAGTATCGAATCAATTGACTTCTCCGTTTTGGGTTAAATGGATTTGATTCATTTTTAATTGATTTTGATAATTAAATTTTATTATGATTTTTAAATTTTAAGAATTCAAGTGGGAATGCACTCTATGATTTTCTTAAGCATAACATTTTAACAAGAGGGGCTGTGGCGCAGCAAGTCCCTGCCTTGAGTGGGCAAGTAGCTGACCGACAACCCTGACCCACGAGATATTCAACAAGATTTTTGACACTGAGAGAGCACAGACTCCTAAGAGCAAGCCCTTGCATAATTCTCCACATAGAGATAAAATATCTTCTTCAGCACAATTTCTATGTTGCAGACAGAAAGTAACTGTCATTTTATTTGACATTAAATGCCAAGGGCTGAATAAGTTTATTGTTAGATTTAAGCAATTATATTTCTGTCATTTTATTTGATAGTAAATGTCAAGGGCTCAATAGGTTTATTGTTAGATTTGAGAAATTATTGTATCACTTCAATCTGCCTCAAAGTTTGGAAGATGCTTACATCGGATGGCTCAGTCACTAGATAGTGTAATGTTATATTACTTTTATATTTTTTTTTGTAATGTTCGCAAATAATTTGGTGATTGATTGGTACAAATCTTGCAGGTATTGAGCCACATATCACATTGTTTATAGATATTAATTATGAAAATATATTATCGAGGGGATTTGCATGATTGCATGCAAATCTAAGGAAATTTGATCGTAGAATTAAAAAATTGAATATATGTTTGCAATGTTTGCAATTTCCTACTCTTAACTAATCCTCAACTTTAGTAAAGTCCATTCAATTGAAGCGGCTTAGTAATCAAGTTGGAAAAATTGTGGTTGCGGTGATTGAGCCAACTACTCACTGTATGTCATTAATTTATGGTGGGTGAATAAATATAGAAAGCACTGGACATAAAATTTACAGATTCATGTTGAGTTTTAGTCCCTATCTCATGAGGGATGACATGTCAGTGATGTGTTTAGGTAAATCTTACATTAAAAAAAAACCTACTCATGCTGGAATTGGGATATCCAAAGTTCCAAATCTTTCATTATGGCATCAAGTGTGATTTATATGCTTCTCTTATTTCTTGATGTTAATGTGTGAATCTTTTGATGTGAAATTAAAGCGTAATTACCGTTTTATGGTTGGTCTTATTTTTTTACAGAACTTTGCAAATTCAAGTCACTGATGTGACCTAAGTAATTTTAAAAATCGTTAAGAGTCAGTGAAGTATTTTAAAAGTATTTAAATGATGAAACAACAAAAACATATGAATCTAACCATAAGTGTTTATGGAGTACAAATCTATAACTAGCTAGAATTGCATTACTGGCGGCTTGGTAATCAAATTGGAATAATTCTGGCGACCACAACAATGGTACAAAATAGTTAAATATTTATGGCTACCACAACAATGTTATCAAGATAGTTAAATATTTCTTGCTGCCACAACAATGGTATCAAGATAGGAATTCATCAATTATGAAAATATATTATCGAGTGGATCTGCATGATTGCATGCAAATCCAAGGAAAGGTGGTGACCATAGAATTAGAAAATTGAATATATGTTTGCAATTTCCTACTCTTAACTAATCCTCAACTTTAGTAAAGTCCATTCAATTGCAGCGGCTTAGTAATAAAATTTGAAAAATTGTGGTTGCAGTGATTGAGCAAACTACTCATTGTATGCCATTAATTTATGGTGGGAGAATAAATATGGGAAGAACTGGACAAAAAAATTATTATTATTTTACAATCGAAAAGGAAAAGTACTTTGAGTTTGAGTTACTACTAGGAAATAAAACCATTGAATTTTACTCTGTTCCATAAAGCAGTGTCCCATATGTGGCAACAAAATGTGAAGAGAATGTATAATAAAACCCGTCAATTGATAGGAAACACTCAAATGAATAAGACTTTGTCATAAACGAGGTGTTGAGCAACCTACGAGGTGTTGAGCAACCTGGGAACTTTCCATGAGTCGTAACCACAAAGTGATTACCACCACTTGGCAGAGAAGTCTTCCACTTGGAAGAAATTCATATATTTCTATCAATTTCGCCTCTCTGCTTGAATATGGTAAATTTCCAAGATATAATAAATACCGCGATTTCTTGAAAGCTCTCATATTTTTCATATTTTTCATGGCTGCCCCGCTGCACTAATGGCTCTATAAATTCACGAGCTTGGCCTCTGTAAACACCATAACCGAGAGCATAGAGATTAATCTGCATTGATATTTTCATAGTGAAATCAATCATCACGGGGCTGAAGATGATAATTGCAGGTGCTTTAGTGTACTTGATTTTGTTGGGCGCCTATGCAGGAAAAGCTGCTGCAACTGTTACTTTTGATCCAATGGCTTTGAGCCCATGCACTGGTGCAATGTTGAGTCCTTGTAAACCGAAACCAACCGCTGATTGCTGCAATAAGCTGAAACTTCAGGCTAAATTCATGTGCAAATATGCCACTGATCCTAAGTTCAAAGGATACATTCAAATTTGTGATGCTAAGAGAGTTGCAGATAGTACCAGAGTTCTCCATGGAAGCAATTAATCGAAGTGTCGTTGCGTGCTTTCTGAAAATCCTACTAGATTACTTTAATGGAGCGTAATTTTTCGATGAGGCGTCCCCTGTACGTGGCTCTGGTTATGTTGATAGGTATGATCAACAACACCAGGAGTCGAGTAAGATCTTAGCAGCCGAAGATTGTGATAAGAAGCTCATTTTTCACAGATCGGAGATCAAATTTACTGGTGAATATGATGTTGATAATTTGATTTTTATGAAATCAATCGTAATTCAATTATGAAAGCAACAAATATAGCATTTTTATTACTCATAAATATGCATTCTAGAAACTAGAAAATAGGAAATTACAAGCCTACAAATAGGAAATTACAAGCCTGAAAATAGTAATTACAGAACAAATTTTTTACCTCAATACTATAATCTGCAACCCAGAAACTGGTTATAGATTAGGGGACTTGGTTTCTCTGCCCACTTTGTGTTTTTATGTTTGCATTCGAAAAAATTATACCTAGTTTGTAATTCATCCAAGATATTGTGCCATTTTTAATTTTTTCATTGGTACTAGGATATAGCATGACGAATTTATTTCAGTTAGTTTGTAGGCCGACTAACCAAAGTATAACTAAAGTTTAAATCGTATAACCAAAGTAAAATAAAATTTCCTACTCGCGTTTTCTTGGGCCCTGATTTAACTGAGATGAATGCATTCGTATTTGTTTCAGTTAGTTCATATAACCAAAGTAAACTAAAATACCCTACTCGCATTTTCTTGGGCCATGATTTAATTGAGAAGAGTGCATTTCTTTTTCTTCAGACCTTCATTGCAGACCCTCTTTCCTGGATATGCAGTTACAGATTCTGTGCTGCTACTAGCGATGGCATTTTAGTGTAATGATTCACTGCTTTTTCTGGTGTGATAAGTATACCTATTGTAATAAGCTCTTTCTCATGGTGTTGTCATATGCTCAATCTAAGCATGTTAGAATATACAAACCTTTACTTATACCTATGATATGTGAATCAATTCCATTATGATGAAAAAGTATACAGTATAGCTTAGCTAAGCCCAGACATAGTGTAATCACGGTATTCATTTTCTATTATGAGTTTAGTAATCCCATTTATATTTATACAATAGCCTGTAAAACAGATCAAATTGTATAGCTTGTTCTTACCTTATTACTGTAAGAAAATGTATACATTTCCATGGTTATTACGGTTCTCTGTTCTACTAGCTGCAAGGGCCCCAGTGTTTTCTATTGAGCGTTATTACGGTTCTCTGTTCTACCAGCTGCAAGTGCCCCAATGTCTGCTACTGAGCGTCGATGATTCAGGAGGTGCCCTCCTTGAGCGAAGAGAGGAAGCCATCGAGGAAACCATATGCTATCTGGATATATCGGCTATCAAGAAGCCATCATTTCAAGCCACGTATGTTTACATGCATAGCCACGTTGCTTACATGCAGGTGGTTAGCTAACTGAGCACAGGTGGTAGAAGATTATAAACATAAAATGTTGACAAATTAATGTCAGCATTACTTGGTTGAAACTTAAACTCTCAAGATCATTCGCTATTTAATCTAAGTTTCATAGCGTTTCATAACATTTTGCGTTGATATGAGGCCAAATAAGACCTCAAAGTTTCCTATTAGCTGAAATAACGGCGAGAGGAAGCTCATACGTGCAACAAACGGTGCACATGACCTAAATTCACAAACATTGCGATAAATTGAGTTTATAAACTTCGGTTAGCCGACATGAACTAATGAAAAGATCCATTTCGATTACAATAGTCCCTGCCATGCCGCAGGCGGCAAGGACTAATAAAAATTGAAACAACTCACTTCTTCATTTGGGGTTATGTGTGTTTAGATCAAATAAAATTATACAAAATATTTTTAGATTATCTAAATGGATGATGACTATACTAATAAATAATGGGAACTAAACATAATTTAAATAAATTTAAATTTCAACGAAACTCGAGGAAAAAAAAATCACTTTGAAAAAAATTATTATAACTAATTAATACTCCCATTTATTACAAATATAATATAATTATCCCCCACTCACAGTATTGAATCAAGAAGAGAAATGCATGTGTGAGGGAACCTGGGAGAAAGATGAGGAAGGGCAGGTTGTTATGCAATATTTCAAATTTCAAATTAATAGACTATGTTGCGCTCACGCATTGATTTAATTGCATCGTCTGATAGGACATTGGAAGTGAGCCCCATATTCAGACCTCAAGAACTATGGACTCACTAAAGACGAAAACATGAGTCAGAAAGAGGACCCGCCGAAAATCCAAAAAACCCATAATCTTCACGATGCTATGTATGCGGATGCTTCTATTGGCATGACATTCAATATTGTCTCGTACTATCTTAGAGGCATTAAATAACGTATATCCTCGTAAATATTGGTTTCCTTTCTTAACGGACATGCACTAAGCCAATCATTGGTGACTTAGTGCATGGAAATAACCATACAATGTCATTACTTTCCGACAACATTTTGGGAATAACGTCAATGATCCGGACCTCTTTCTTACATATTACTCACTATTTGGATGTGGATCATGTGATCATCCATCCCGTTGTCTTCTTTTGATATTGATGATCATGAAAATGCGGTTGCATGCACATTATATGCCCATCCATTCCCCACACCACCTGATATTGATTGCATGGAATTTCCTCATACAAAATGATATGATATAGTGATTGCATGGAATGTCCTGATAAAAAATGATATGATATACGAGGTGGTCTGTTGATAAATAATGTATACGAAATGATCGATCTCTGAGGTGGATTTGTATTCAATAATATCATGCTATTTTAACTTGAAAACCTGACCAAAATATTCAAATTTGAAGTTTGAGCTTGTAAACCCACCTCACCCATGCTTCATTTGAAGACATCAAACACTTTTCGGGAGTTTCAAGCGTTGTTTTATAAAGGGCAAGGATGTTGGTGTTGAAATTGGAGTAGGTAGATAAGGTGGTGTTAATTTATGGTAGCATCAAATGTGCTCTAAGCCTCAAAATTTTTAGGGAGGCTAGAACACATGTATTCCAGAATACCCAGAAATCGTTTTTTAAAATTACACCCGAAGGAGGTTTTATTAAAATAATTAATTTTTTTAATAGATTCCTAAGTCTAAACTTAGGGAACAAAAATAATAATGAGTATTAATAGAACTAGGTGTGAATCTTCTAGAGAAAGACAAATATCACGTCAATATGATCTGATCCATTGATTAGAATCTAATCTAGACCATTAGTTTCTCAATGAAAAGATTATAAGAAGGACTTTGATGAGCATTTGGAAAAAACACCAGGTAGTTGCTTAGTTGCCAAAGAAGATCAATTTTCTCATTGGTTAAAGTTTGACAAGAGAAAATAGAATCAGAGGGTGAGTTGCAAGTGGGTGAGTGAGGGTATCAACAATAGTCGAGAGTGCAGGAACAAATTGGAAGAAGCAGCGCAAAGGAAGGACAACGCAGAGAAAGTGACGCCGGGACTGCGTAGTCACTGCATAGAGAGTGATGCAGTGGGGCTAGCGTGAGGACAACAGGTCCTCTCTGGGGTCAGAAAATTATTATGGAGTGTAATAAACTTTTTTATAAAATTTATTATAGTGATTCTTCCTCTATTCTGATGGTTGTATCTTGTACATGAGGTTTTAATGAAAAATAATAAAGAAACCCTCATCTGCTGTACCGGTTTTCCCACATTGGATTTTTCCAACGATGATTATCCAAAAATAATTGTCATTGTGATTGTACTTGTTCTATTATTTTCTTCTCACATTTACTTTTAACAGTGTTTTAATTGTGAAGGCTGCAGTAGAATTTATTTTGATATTTACTATGTAATACTGTAAATAAATTATTTCTAAGTTAATAAGTAGAAGAAATAATATCAGTTGTTGTAGTAGGAATTCCATCTAGGAATTTTCACCAGTGGAACTTCAGGTGTGCCTCCTAGTGGAGTACCAAGCGGTGGAAGAGAAGATAATGGTGGTGGCATAGGTGGTGGAATTGGTGGCAGAGCCGATGGCGGTGGTTTTTGGGGGAAGGAATTGGAAGCGGAGCTAGTGGCAAAGGTGGCCTAGGTGGGGGACATGGAAATTGCCTTGGTGGAGGAGAATGTGGAAAAGGTGTCCTCGCTGGTGGAGCAAGTAACAATGATGGCTTAAGTGGTGGTCACTGTGGAGGTGTGGGCAGAGGAATTAGGGATGGAGCGGGGGGATCCCTTATATGAAGAAATAATTCTCGACAAAGGAGGGAATTCAATTTCAAGAAGAACTCTATCACCATCATCAAACACATATATAATAACTTCTATTACAACAATAATTCAAATTTGTTAATATTTAGGTTCTTGTACAAAGAAATTATAACCACTATTTCAGATAATGCTTCTTATAGACTGCCTTTATTTTTAGACACATTCCTTGTCAACCCTTTTTTGACTTACCTCACATAGAGTACTATATTTAAGGGGTTGGAGAAAATTTTGTTTAGGGGGTAATCCTTTTGTGGGATATAATGGATATAATCAATGCATGTCATACAAAATGAAGATTTATGAAGAGGTATACCTCATATTTTATTGGGGGAGAAGACATCTCTTATTATTTCCCATAAAATTATATTATAATACCTATAATGTTACTCGGACATATGAATCGAATCATAATGACCTCTCTAGTGTTTGCATTTAGGTTTAAAGACATTTAAGAAATGTGTTTTTTTTTACAAGGATTTTTCTGATTTCATTTCAATGATTTATACATAATGCCAATTGCAGAAAATGAATTACTTTGTAGAAAATCACACAACAATTGAAATTAATAGGCTCAAGGTTATCATTATTTCTCATGTGTGCTTTGAACACTTCTCATCTTTAATTCAAAACAACATGCTCTTCGTGCACCATGGGTTACTAAGTGATGATGTTTGTAAGTAGTCATAGGTATTTTGTGATTAAATCCATGTGAAGGGTTGTTCATGGAAATAAATACATAGTCCATGGAAAAACAAAAAATATTATTAAAAAAAAAAAAAAAAACGAATTTATATAATTACTATCCATATGTTGACATATCAAAGATAAAATAAACAAACATTATTTTCTTATTGCGTGTATTTATTTGTTTGGGTTGGTTTACATTACGGAGATCCATGATTAAATCCAATTCTCTCAAAGTGATTCAAATACAAGGGTGTAGAAGGATTTCAACCCAAGCCTCTATTGGGATTTAAGATCTACCCAAATGGTATGGGGAAGAAGGTCTTAGCCAAGAAGAAAGATCCAAACTCATAATAACAACTCTATTGGGATTTAAGATCTAGCCAAATGGTATGGGGAAGAAGGTCTTAGCCAAGAAGAAAGATCCAAAATCATAATAACAACTCTATTGGGATTTAAGATCTAGCCAAATGGTATGGCGAAGAAGGTATTAGCCAAGAAGAAAGATCCAAACTCATAATAACAAGAGGCAGTGGTATTTTTTCATGGAGAATATTAATTCAATACTTCACCTTAAACATGTTATACTACTAGTATTACTAATATTGGGACGAAATCTACAAAGTTACTTTTCTCTGTGTTATACTTACTTTTATATCTTCTTATGCTAATAATTGTTTATTATTCTTATAAGGGAAGTTGTATACTATCTTAAGGTACATACAAATTATTTCTAATTTGAATTCCTCTTATGTGTACTATAGAAGAATTGTATTGTTACTATCTTGAATTTACTAATTATATTCCCTTGCATATTGCCTTAATATCCAGTGTGTTCCTTGCTTCTTTAAGTTATCTAGACCAATTTAGCTTATTATGTGACTGTATGGTACTTTATATGTAATGGCCTCTTTTCAATGTTCATAGCTAAGCCTCTAAGGCCTGTGTTATCAAACATAAAGAAGACACTAATGATAAATCTTAATTCTTCTTACATTTGTGCATAAATACAACATAATTCCAGTATCTCATTTATTGATGTATCATTTAGATCAATTATAAGTTTCTTTTACTACCTAAATGTATGGAATTTCCTAATGTTATTGCCATTTTATTGATATCCTAATTTTCAGTCTACCAAAGTCATGCCTATATTCCATTTCTTAAGCAACATCAATGTTATAGTCTGTTATATACTTCCTATCAAATATTTCAAACCATTAATCGTACATCTATGATATTTTGAAAAAAGTGTTTTAGTATACGTTTTAAGAATAAAAAATGCATATTGTAATTAATAGCACATATTAATAATCATTCATATATATTTATAATTAACCATGTATATCCATATCAATGATCTATTTTATTTCAGGATGAGGCTAGTATGTAAATAGAGGAACAATAAAAGATGAATTTACAAAGGTCCATGGACATAATTTTGAAATATTCCATCCTCATAAATCAATAATTTTAAAGGAACACCAAGGTTTTTTTAATGTAGGTGCATAGATGGAGCACAAATTTCGATGAAGACCAGACTGAGAGCTTTCTCTTTATGGATCCTAGCTTCAACAGGTTGACTTTGCAATCAAATTTTTTCTAAGTGTGGAAGATAGAACAAGGGGAAGACTTAATGAGTTTTGAATCATGTGCGATGCATACCAACTCATTAGTACAACTTAAATAGACTTAAAAAATGATAAATAGACATCAAACCACTAGTTTACATACACTCCCCAAGTACATCAGAAAAATTATGTGTGACTGTGACCAAAAGTGTCGTTTTGCAACAAAGGAAGGTGTCATGACCATGAAATACATTAAATGTTCTAATCAATGTGACACCACTTAATAATGATGAAGAAAACTTGAGACACATAAAATAACTTGAGATCACACATGACGACCAAGGCAACACTTGATACAAAAGTTAAGTAGGCTCTAAAATTTGAATGTAGCGAAATTCTAGAGGGTGTTGTAGCAGCGACAACATGCACATATACATAAGTTGTGTATATAAGGAAAATATGTCCATATACAAAAGATATGCGTATATATGGAAGTTTCACATGCATGGTCTATGCACATATATGAAAGTTATGCATATATGGAAGATGTGCATATCTTCTGTATATGAGCATATTTTTTGTATATGCACATGTCTTCTGTTTATGTGCATATTGTGTATATGTACATATACAAAAGCTGAACATATATATATATATAAGTTATGTGTAACTTCCATAATATGCATATACGACAATCTCTAACTTCTATATATGTGTAGCTTTCAGATATGCTTATATTTCCGTGTATGCGCAACTTCCGTATATATCCATGTCCTCTCTCTCTCTCTCTCTCTCTCTCTCTCTCTCTATATATATATATATATATATACATCTACCTTATATGTGCATCTATTTTATATACACAACTTCCATATATATGCATATATGGAAGATATGCACATATACAGAAAAAGTGCATATACGGAAGATATGCATATATATGAAAGATGTGCACATATATGAAAGATGTGAATATACATAAGTCACACAAATTCTATATATGCACATATTATATATTGTGTATCTTCCATATATGTGAAACTTCCATATATGCATATATCTTTTGTATATGCACAACTTTCACATATCTGAATATACAAAAGCTACACATGTACAAAAAATATGCAATATCGAAGTTGTGCATATACAGAGGATATGTATATATAGAGGTTTAAATTGTGCAAATTTTTGTATATGTGTAGCTTCCATATATGCACATTTATGGAAGTTGCACATATATGACAGATGCACATATACAAAATCTATGCATGTTTGGAATATATGCATATACATAACTTATATATGATTTCAGCATTGTATTTCAAAATATTACATAAAATAAATTATTTCAAAGTATTTTTTTTTCTTTTGAGTTTGACTAGAATTAAAATTTATTTCAAAGTATTTTTTTTTCTTTTGAGTTTGACTAGAATTAAAATTTATTTAAATTATGTTTAGTTCCCAATTTGTATTAAAGATTAAGTCACCATCCATTTAAATAATCTATAGATAATTTGTAAAATTTTATTTGATCTAAACACATAACCCTACCCTACGAGGAAGTAAGTTGATTTACTTTTTTTCTAAGATGTTATGTTTAAGAAAATCATAAAGTGCATTTCCACTTAAAATCTTAAAATTCAAATATTATACTAAAAATAAATTATCAAAATAAATTACAATCATGCTTTATATTGGCTTGCAGTAAGTATGCAATCAACATTTATGCTATTATAATTCAATTTTAAAAATAAATTATTTAAATTTTAAATTTATCCATATTATAATAAAAATTTATTTATAATAATTTTTGTGATTCACTTATATACCATTGTATGGTCAACTAGTTCTATGAGTTGTATTTCTTAGTAATTTGCAATTTATTAATTATTGAAGTTATCCATTATTAAATATTTTTGAAAAATATTATACAATTTATAATAATATCATATTATTTTATCATATATAATTTAATGAGTTAAATTAATTAACTAGAATAAATTATTTGAAGCCATTTTTTTTCATTTATTTTTGGCTAGAATTCAGATTTATTTAAATTAGGTTTAGTTCCCAATTTTTATTATAGATTGAATCACCATCCATTTAAATATTTTGGAAAATTTTATTGATTTAAACACATAAATCTATGAATAAGTGAGTTGATTCATTTTTTTTTTTAATGTTATGCTTAAGAAAATCATAAAGTGCATTTCTACCTGAAACCTTAAAATTTAAATATCATACTAAAAATAAATGATCAAAATCAATTAAAAGTGAATCAAATCCATTTAGAACAATGGAATTACTTAGATATGCAAATGAGAGTCGGAAAGATGAGTCGTCGGAAAATCCCCAAAATCGGTAATCTTCACCATCACTATGCTATGTATCGGCATGCTTCTCTTGGCATGGAATCCTGTACTATCTTGTACTGTCTTAGAGGCATTAAATAACGTATAGGATGGGATATATTGGTTTCCCTCAGCGACCACATCGGCGGATTGCTATATCTTCTGTGATATTTCTCCGTATTATTTTTAAGAAAACTGAAGTTATTCTGTAGGGTTTCTTCATCGGCATGTTAAATCTGTCGTTCATGGTTTTGTTCTGCCAATGTGTTGGGACTTAGTTTGAAGGACTGCTATTTTTTCTTGGGATATTACAGTGTCTACTTTGTTTTTTGTTATAATACAAACCTCTGAATCCTAGAGGTGCAATGAGTAAAGGCAAGGCATTCAGAATAGATCTTGGAACAACTTACAACTGCGTAGCAGTTTGGATGCATGATAGGGTGGAGGTTATTGTTAATGGTTAGGGAAATTGAACCACTCCTTCCATTGTTGCTTTCACTCCCTCTGAGAGATTTGTTGGAGATGCCGCCAAATATCAGATTGCAAATAATCACCAGAACACCGTCTTCGATGCCAAGAGACTTATTGGAAGGCGACTCACTGATTCCTCCATGCAGAGTGACATCTAACTGTGGCAGTTCACTGTTGTTGCCGGTAAAAATGGAAAGCCTGTTATCCAAGTTGATTACAAGGGTGAGAGGAAGATGTTTGTAGCCGAATAGATCGGTTCTTAGCAAAAATGAAGACGACAACCGAATTATATCTAAACTCTGATGTCAAGAATGTCGTGATCACAGTGCCAACCTATTTTAGCGATTCTGAGAGGAAGGCTACTATGTTGGAAAATTAATTTCAACCTGTGTAAAAAAACTTGTTTTCCTACGGATGAATCTACCATCCCACTAACTAAAATAGCTACGGACGAATCTGCCATCCCACTAACTAAAATCGCTAAAAACCTGCTAACTGTGGGTTGATCATATCGTGTCATCATTTCAATGGTCAGAACTTATTTTGTCATCATGGTACATAATTGTTATGAGTCATCATTTGTCATATTGCATGCGTGGTAATCATCATACTTTACATCATTTCCTTTTCTCTCTCATCTTTTTTTCTTAATTTAGCCTTACCTCATTAGAACAACAACACTTACCTTTTATCCTTGTAAGATGCTTGATCTTTCTGCCAGAAATCTTAAACTTTTGTTTCTCGTCTAGTTGCTGTCTTAGGTTAGCTCTTACCTCTCTCAAGCAAGCTGCTTGTTGTCTTAGATAATTTTGCAGGAATCAAAGATTGAAGCTGGTCAGCATTGTATTGGAGGGCATGGCTTTACATAAAAAGCCCAACAAAGATGTCTTAGTAGTCAGAAATGAGCCCATGGACATGAATTTGGTTGTGGAAGACCCTAGCTTTTCACAGGCTTTCACAAATGCTGGTTATTTGAGGTTTTCCCAAAAACTACAGGGATACTATGCATATGTATCCAGGTATTTTGTTGTCAACTTCATTGGCATAGCTTCAAAGGTGGGCATCTTAAGTTTTATTGTTTCTCCTGAGACCATTGCACATGCCACTGAAATTTTGAGGTCTAGAGAAGAATGGTTCAAGTCAAAAAAATCCAAGCTTCAAAACTGTGATGAATTTCTAAAGCAGAAGCATATAGGAGTTGACATAACCTCAGGCATATCCGAGAGTTGTCTCAAGGATAACTATTCAAAGCTGCTTATGGTGATCCAAAAATATTTTACTTGTGAAGGTACATTTCACATGATCTACCAATATCATTTCAGATTGTTACTTCATTTCATAGTTAAAAAACTTATTGATCTTCCATTCTTTCAGTTCGGAAGTTTAGGTAAGATGGCTAACAAGGTACAAGCTAAATCTGAGAGCAGTGATACATCCATTTTTCATCATGGTTTAATCAAATTGTTAGTCATGGAAGAGTTGAAGAAATTGAACAGAGATTAGGCTACCTTTTTGTTTTTGAGTGGCTATGATGTAGATGTTCTTACTCCGAGAAAGACACCTAAGTCGAAGACAAACACTTCCAAGAAGGAAAAAGAACCAAGAGTTGAAAGAGAGTTGAAACTGAGGTAGAGGTACAACCCATGATGGATCCAATGGAGGTGGAGATTGATTAGTTGCAGTGGTGGTGTTCTTCTCATAGATTTCAAAAGGAATCAACTAAAAGGAGTTCACAGATTTCAAAAAGGAAGTGAGAAAACAAATTGATTTTTATGATGAAGTTGTTGAAAGGTCAAGGAAGATGTTGAGAAGAAAACTACCACTGCACAGGATGATGAAGCATACCTTGAGGAGAAACATGTGGTTGCAAGCAGAGAGGAGGAAGCTACAAGACCAAGTAAAAGAGTTATAAATCCAAATGGAGATGGTGCCGGAAGAATTGAAGAAAAAGGGTTTGAAGATGGTTGTAGTGGATGATCCTGCTGCTCCTTGAAAGAGCGTAAGACACATTTTTGGAAAATTTTATCTTAGGATACTCCATCTAATCAGTTAGCATCGCTCCGGGCAGGTTTTTGGAGGTAAAGAGTGAAATTTTCAAATTCTGGAAAAGTCAGGCAAGTTCGTAGTGTACTCTAGGCTTAAAGACAAGTTTTCGCTACAAACTCGCTGAAGAATATTTTGAGGTGAAATTTCCAAAATATGTCATAACAGGAGTTAGTAACAGCATATATTTACCTCATTTTTCCTAATGAATACCTCCAACAATCAGCAAAGTCAGAAAGGATGCAAAAAATGCTAAATTGAAAATGCTACAAACTTGCCTTAAATGCTCTGTTTTTACAACAAGGTGATATTTTGATATTTTTGTAGCACTTAATGTTTTTTGGGAGTAGATGAGTCATCAGAAGAGGTTGAAGAATATTGGTGGAGATACTTGTTGATAAAGGCCACTCAGCAAGAAGGTAACAAGGCTGCTAGCTCACCCTTTTTGCCACCTCATCAACATAATAGCACATCCTACAATTACAAGCATCAGAGGCTAGATTCTACTGTGGCAGTTTATCACTTGATCATGGTCATTTCCACCTCATGAAAATTTGTTTGATTCGATAGGAATCATTATGTATGGGTTTTTTTTTTTTAAATGAAGTTAATAGTGGTAGAGTCTTTTTAGGTTTCAAACTCCTTCTAAACAGAATTATCTCTATTTTCTCTCCATGTAATAAATTTCTTTTTGGATTAGATATTTTCAGTGGTTTCGAGGGTCTATCCCAAGTGGAAAACATTATGTAAAAGGGATTTCACTCTATAAATAGGGGGATTTCAGTGTTAGAGAGGGTTGTTCGATGTTATGACTAATGCTACTATTTTAATATTTTCTCTACTCAGTTAATATATAGTTGCAGAAAACCTTTTTCATACCTAAGATTCTTTATGGGCTCTTATGTGTTTGTCTCATTTACCTTTTCAATGTAAACTCAGCTTACTTCATGCATAATCACTTGGAATTCATAAATTATTATGCTCCAACTTCCTTTATTCATCTTCTTTGTTGTCAAAGTTATTTTTATAAGAGTTCACATGCCTCAGCTTCCATGAATGATATTTTTATGTAATTGAGTTTCATACTGACTCCATGCCCAATGGTATCCATCACACATCCTTCACTTACAAAAAACCATCCAAAAGACATATGAGAGTTAGCTATCTTATTTTTAAGCTTCATTATTGAAAATCTACATTTTCTTGAGAGATCCCTATATGGATGGAAGGGATAACTTCCAACCCTAAGTGGTTTGAAACAATTACACTAAATTTTCTGTTGAGCAACCCAATTAGCCTCAATTTGGTGATAACAGGCATAAAGCAAGGTTAGTTGTCAAAGGATACAAGCAACAACATGGAAGAGATTATGCAGAGACATTTGCGCTAGTCGCGAGGATGGAGACAATGCGTACAGTGTTGTCGATTGCCATGCAACATAAATGGAAAGTGTATCAAATGGACGTAAAGTCAATGTTCTTGAATGGAGTGCTGAAAGAGGAAGTGTATGTTGCGCAACCTCTTGGTTATGAGATATAAGGCCAAGAAGACAAGGCGTGTAGGTTGAGGAAATCTCTTTATTGGCTGAAGCAATCACCATGTGCATGATTGAGCATGATAGATGCTTACTTGATGGAAAATACATTTGACAAATGTGACGGTGAGCCTACTCTCTACATCAAAGAAAGTGACGGTAAGCTTCTTATTATTGTTTTGTATGTATATGATTTTATTTTTACAAGAAGTGATGATTTCCTCATCGTTGATTTCAAAGCTGTCATGAAAAGAGAGTTTGGAATGACTGAATTGGGGTTGTTAAGATATTTTTTGGACATAGAAGTGAAGAAAACAAAAAATGGAATTTTTATCTCTCAAGGAAAGTATGTTGCGAACATTTTAGAGAGGTTTAAAATGCATAACAACAAGCCAACACTGACTCCAACTTTCATTGAGTTGAATTTGAGCAAGGAATATTGCAACAATAATGCAAATCTGACATTTTACAAAAATATGGTGTGAAGCCTAATGTATTTGATTGCAACTAGGCCTGACATAATGTATGCAGTAATTTTGGTGTCGAGGTTCATGGAGACACCCAAAGAGACACATTGGCAAGCAATGAAAATAATTTTAAAGTATGTCAATGGGACAAAGGAGTATGACATTTTGTACACTGCAATAGATGATTTTAGGCTAGTTGGTTACACTAACAGTGACTAGGCAGGAATTGTTGATGACATAAAGAGCATGTCAGGATATGTTTTTCATTTAGTTCGGGAGGCATTTCATGGGCTTCTAAGAAGCAACCGATAGTGTCATTGTCAACAACAGAAGCTGAATATGTTGCTGCAATAGCAGGAACATGTCAAGCAGTTTGGATGAGAAGGATGTTGTTGGATCTATGTCATGAACAAGAGGGAAAAACCACTATTTTTTGTGACAACAGTTCCGCAATCACACTATCAAAGAATTTTGTTTTTCACAAGAGGACAACGAACTTTGATGCTAAAAATAATTTCATAATATAATTAGTTGACAATGGTGAGATTATGTTGCAGTACTGCAGGTTAGAAGAAAAATTTGCAAAAATATTCACAAAGGCATTGGAAAGTGGAATTTTTTTTATCTCAAAGATTTTTTCGGGAATGGTTGATGGTAGTAGTTGCGATTAAGGGGGAGTGTTGGAAAATTAATCTCAACCACCGTGTTAATGGACTAATGGAAGCCATACCTCAAGTAAATGTTTTGTAGGTTGCAGATTGAGTTTGCAGGCAAGTACATCGCATAAATTAAGTTTTGAACATGAGAACAGTTACCCATTTCGCAACAAATAAATTAATTAAAAAGTGAAATATAAATTTAATGCATGGTGTTGAAATTTGCAACAAGAAACAATGAAATTGGCATCCAGAAACAACATGACAACACACACTAGTTTTGGACCACGTGTCATGTAGTGATGGTTCCTAGTGATACATTAGTGTGCAAGCCAATTTATTTAATAAATTGGAAATGTTTCTAATTTAATTATCCCTTAATTAAATTGGATAATAAATTGCAATATTATCTCATAAACACTTGCAATAGTTAACTGAGTGTGATAGTCTCAGTTAGATCATGAATTTCGAGTTGAGGGTGGTTGGTGAGACATGAAAAGTGAGTCTATTAGTTTTTGAGCCCAATTTGTAGTTAGTACATTATTTTAATGCATGAGAAATCAGTTAACTCAATTAAGTGAGTTAAAGTTAGTTTAACTAGTTGTAACCGATTTTTTAACTAGTGAGAGTTCAAGTGAATTATATAAAATTTAATTAGGATGCAATGATATGTCAAGTGGCTGATGATTTACTATTAATAGATGCATGCATGTCAGTTCTGATGAAGACCCAGTTGAGACAGAGGTTAAAGGGAAGTTGAATATCAGTTGTATTTTTAGCAAACTGCCCAGATGCAGTTAAAACACCATAGGATTTCCCATGATACTTTGCGCAATTAAGGGAGGCTGAAAATCCTAATTAATAGGGATTGAATTCCTCATGAATTGTGTGAGCAAGGTAGGCTGAAGACAGGCTGAGAATTTTCTAAGTGTTGGACCAATTTTGTATGAATCAGTGCGAGACAGTTAGGATAGTGCAAAAAAATATTGTGAGAAGAGTGCATTATATTGTTTCATGATTCCTTGGTTCATTATACAATAGAGATAGAGGGGTTTTGAGTAGCAAGCTTTCCCCAGGAAAAATATATGTGTTGTGGATTGATTTGCTTCTTTCTCTTACTTTGTGTGATTTTGTGATCGTGTTTATTTTCCACAATTAATTTGTATAAGGTTTCAGTATCTTGCTTTAGCATATCGTATGATCGGATTGAATCCATTAGTATACATATTGTTTGTATAATTTTTACATGGTATTAGAGCAGGAATTGTTTGGGCGGAAAGTTTGCAGAGAATATCTCAAGATTTTGATGAAATTTTTTCAAAAACTAATAGCATATTTGGATTCCTTGTGAAAAAATACCCAATTTGAAAAAACAAATCGATCGAATCGGAGCTCAAATGAGGGAGATATCATCGATTTAAAATCAACTCTTTGCGACAACGAGACAATTACAATGTGCTCGAGTCAGAAAAGGAAAGAAAGCCAAAGGAAAGAATTCCCAAGGAAAATAGGGCAAGAGAGACTTGTCTAATATCATATGTTTTCACTGTCATGAGCATGGGCACTATGCTACAAAATGTCCACAGAAGAAGGCAAGCAAGAAGGAGCCTGCAATTGTAGTGGGTAAAGCATTGGCTTGACAGTTGTAGCTTCATTTTACTCTCATTGAATGCATGGCCAACATTATAATGGGATGCATGTGGTATTTAGACAATGGTGCCTCATTCCATATGACAGGGAATAGAGATATCTTCAGTGACTTGGAGGAGAAGGACCTCCAGTAGAACATAGAGTTTGGAGATGACGGGAGGTATAGCGTGACCGAGATAGGTAAAATTACCTTTTAGAGGGAGTCTAGAAACCCCTCTCATACTAACAGATGTTTTGTATGTTCCAGGCCTAAGGAAGAATCTTGTCTCCGTAGTAATATCGAAAGAACATGGTCATGAAGTAATGTTTAAAAAAGGAAAGGTGTTTCTTAAGCATAAAGCCACGAGACAAGTGAATCAGATCAGTGTAAGAGTCAAGAACCTATATGCTTTTGAGGTTGAGGATGCATGCAAATATTTGAGGAGCAAAGCAGTGGTTAATGACTTGGTGGTTGAGAGGAAGAAATTATCTCTCAACATGCAGCCTCAGAAGTAGTCTCAGAAGGTTGTGGAGAAGCCACAATTGGAGAAGCAGAGAGGAGACTAAGTGGAAGAGTCCACTGAAGTAAAGACCTCCATAAGGGGGAAATTTTGAGCCAGAAGGGCAGAGGGAGTGCATGCAACTATAGCTCCAGGTGTGAGGTGGGGCGATGTGCAGAATAAATCGCAAGAAAAAATTTGGGTAGGATTCATTGAGAGGTGTGTCTCATGGATCGAGCCTGGCTACCAGGAGCCCACAATATAGCAGTAGCAGGAAGGACCAGTTAGATTGATGTAGTCAGATGTCAGGAAGACTGAAATCAAAGTGACAGGTGACGAATATTGGAGCGTAGATTAGAGTTGGCAGTAGTGTAGAGTGCATGGATGCGGATATCAACATCACAGAGAGTCTACTAGACATGTGCAGTAGGTACAAGCAGTCAGAAGACTCTAATGACATATGCATTATACTGATTAAGTTGTTTGGAGGCTATTAAGTTTCAAAAGTGTTGTATGAAGGAGTTGCATGTGCAAACAACACTAGATAAGTGTTGTATGAAGGAGTTGCATGTGCAAACAACACTAGATAAGTGTTGCATGTGCGAACAACACTAGAGAAGTGTTGCATGTGCGCATGCAAGAACATTCTAGAGGTACATGATCGAGATAGATCGATTCCTTTCTTGTTGAGAGGGAGTGTTGAAATTTGCAACAAGAAACAGTGAAATTGACATCCATAAAAAACATGAATGCACACACACTAGTGTGGGACCACAGGTCATGTAGTGATGGGTCCCAGCGATACATTAGTGTGCAATGCAATTTATTTAATAAATTGGAAATGTGTCTAATTTAATTATCCCTTAATTAAATTGGACAATAAATTGTAATCTTATCTCATAAATACTTGTAATAGTTAACTGAGTGTGATAGACTCAATTAGCTCATGAATTTCGATTTGAGGGTGGTTGGTGAGGCATTCAGAGTGGTTCTAATAGTTTTTGAGTCCAATTTGTAGTTAGTGCATTATTTTAATGCATGAGAAATCAGTTAAATCAATAAAGTGAGTTAAAATCAGTCTAACTAGTTGTAAATGATTGTTGAACTAGTGGGAGGTCAAGTGAATTAAATCAGATTTAATTCACATGAACTGATATATCAAGTGACTAATGATTTACTATTTATAGCTGCATGCATGACATTTCTGATGAAGACCCAGTTGAGACAGAGGTTAAAGGGAAGTTGACTATCAATTGTATTTTTAACAAACTGCCCAGATGCAGTTAAAACACCACAGGATTTCCCATGATACTTGCGAAGTTAAGGAAGGCCTAAATTCCTAAGGAATAGAGACTTCATTTCTCATCAATTGTGTGAGCAAGGCAGGATGAAGACAGACAGAGAATTGGCTAAGTGTTAGACCAATTTTGTCTGGATCAATGTGATACAGTCACGATAGTGTAACAGACTCTTGTGAGAAGAGTGCATTGTATTGTTTCATGATTCCTTGGTTCATTATACAATAGAGATAGAGGGGTTTTGAGCATCAAGCTTTCCTCAGGAAATATATCTATTTTTTGGATTGATTTGGTTCTTTCTCTTACTTGGTGTGATTGTGCGATCATGTTTATTTTCCACAATTAATTTGTAGAAGGATTCAATATCAATATCTTGATTTAGCATATCACATGATCAGATTGAATCCATTGGTATACATATTGTTTGTATAGTTTTTACACATGGTTAGTAAAATCGTATGGGGAAACATTTGTTTCACAAGTGTTATTTACTTCACACTGTAGAAATTTGCTGAATAATGATATTTATCCACTGATATTATCCTGATCACATATCAATTCGAATTCATATGCAACACATAATCTCTTCCACTCAGATCATCACACATGCGGAAATAAAACAAGCGGTATGCGATCAAAAGATCATCAAAACATTACACACATTACAAAGTATGTATGGGGAAAGCTTATAGCTGAAAACCCCCAACTATTTTGTATAATATAATGGAGAGAACATGTAACAAACTCAGTACAATACTCCTCACAAGTAATCAGTACTATCTCAGATAAGTTACACACAAACTAGCTTGGTTTTGAACAAGTCACAGGTTCAAAACACATCCACTAATTGCCTGCCTCTATTGTGCAATCAAGGCTGGTCTAATGAGAGATCCAAGGTTCAAATCTCCTTGGCTTGACAGCGCAATCATCATTGGCAATTGCCTCCAAGTGTGGTGCAAATCTCATGCACAACTGATGTCACAACTGATAGCTGTACTCACCCTTTCATCTACCTCTTCCACTGGTCTCCACTGAACTGTCCATGCACTGTAGTGAACTGATGTGCTCTTGAGTTGAATAATGAGTTACTAATTAGTGAATTAAATAATATTTAATTCACTCCACTCATTACTAGTTGATTAGCTAGTTAAACTAATCTCAACTAGTTCAACTAAGTTAAACCGAACACAACTCCACCAATTGTCTCATGCGGTTAAAAATTTGGCACACCGGACACTGTGTGCTCCATACACACATGCCCGATGTGTTGTAATTATGTAGAGTACTGGTACTTTACATAACTTCGGCACCGCTGTGGAATCAAGAAAACAAACTGGGGCATCCATAAAACGCGTGCACCTGTAGATGGTTAAATAACAAAAATAAGGGAAAAAAAATCGCATAAAACATTGGCACACCGGAAACTGTGCACTTCGTACATCGGAAACCGGTGCGTGTCAACTCGTCAGCACTGGTGTCTCATAAAAAGCGCGCAGAATAGAAACCGCCTGAGGTGGAATGAGTGAAATGCTCCAAAGCCCCAAAAATTTCGCGCACCGGAAAAGGGTTAAAAAAATAAAATTACGCCCAAAAAACCACACAAATCATTGGTTCACCAGATAGCATTCCCGGTGCGTATTATTATTGTAGAGCACCAGTGCATTATTTCTAAGCCGCCCCGGTGTGTCATAAAAAGTGCACGGAACATAAACCACCCAATGCAAAATTACTGAAACGCACCGGGGCTCCAGTAATACCGTGCACCGGAAAAGGGTTAAAAGAAACAAAATTACGGCCAAAAAACCGCATAAATCATTGGTTCACCTTACAGCATTCCTGGTGCGTCTTATTACTGTAGAGCACCTGTGCGTTACTTCTAAGCTGCCCCGGTATCTCATAAAAAGTGCGCGGAACAGAAACTGCCCGGTGCAGAATTACTGAAATGCACCAGGGCTCCAGTAATACCGCACACCGAAAAAGGGTTTTAAAAAAACAAAATTACAGCCAAAAAATAGAAAAAATCATTGGTTTTCCGGACAACGTTCCCGATGCATCTTATTATTGTAGAGCACCGATGTGTTACCTCTAAGTTTCCCGGTGTCTCATAAAAAGCGCGCGGAATAGAAATTGACAGGTGCAGAATGACCGAAATGCACCGGGCCCCATTAATGCCGCGCACCGGAAAAGGGTTAAAAAAAACAAAATGACGGCCAAAAAACCGCACAAATCATTGGTTCACCGCGCAGCATGCCCGGTGCATCTTGTTATTGTAGAGCACCGATGCGTTACCGCAAGGCCGCCCCGGTGCCTCCTAAATGCATGCGAAAACAAAAATCACCCGGGGCGGCATAGTGAAAACGTACCAGTACGCCAATAAAAACCCCGCGCACCAGAACAGGGTTAAATTAAAAAAAATTACGGCCAAAAAACCGCAATTTTCATTTTTGTCAGTGCTACAGAGATCTCAAGCATCGGTGCAAGTTATCCTTGTTTGAGCCGCACTGACATCTGTGCTCCCATTGCACTTATTGCACGCACTGCTGCTGTGCATTGCTACCAATCTCCAGTTTGAATTTTATAAAAGAGTGGACAAATTCTCTTTTGCAAATTGTACAGCCAATATGCCTCCTAGATGAGTAAATGTATAGGTATTTTTCTTGTTTTTCCATAATTAAACCTTTTAGTGGATTAGAATTTGAAAAAACCTTAAAATTAACCATTAAAAAAAAATAATTTGTCGCACGGTGCGCTCGAACCGTTTGGCTAGCACCGACTTGCAGTGATGTCTGTAAATTTACAAGCCGCACTGCAACCGGTGCTGATGGTATCCACACTGGTTCCGACGTGGTACCGCACAGTGCAACATGTTATTTTTAAAAAAATTAAAAAGTGCGGAGCGGTCGGTTACCAGGCCGCACCGTTGAGAATGGTGTATCGCGGCAACTCAGTGCATTGACGGACTGACCAGCCCCGGGGAGGGTAATGTTTTCAGCGCACCAAAACAACAATGCGACATTGTCAACGGTTCGGGCTGGTAAACCGATGCTAAGGGAATCCACACCAATTTCTGGGCGGATACCATAGGCGCACCATGTTATTTAAATTTCTTTATAAAGAGTGGTGCGGTCGGCTACCTGGCCGCACCGTTAACCTAGTTCAATTGTGGTGGAGCGGTGCATTGACTGAGGTAACTGTCCCCGGCCGACTATTTTTGTTAGCACACGGCTTACCGTATTTGGCCTAGGTCAATAGTGTGACATCTTAAAATACCGCACCGATGACTATGTACGGTAGTAGGAGGGCGGTGCGTTGACTTAGTTATAAGCCCTGGGCGGATAGTGAAGTCAGCGCACCGGCCTCCTGACATCGCCTCCTGAACGGTGCGCTAAAAACATTTTCTGAAGCATTGCGTCCGATGTGGTCGATATCATGAGGTGCACTGTATCCGATGTGCTCTGTGGTGTGACGCACCGGGACCGATGCGTGACTGTATTTTTGGTGCACCGACTCTTGTTTTATTTATTTTTCAAAAAATAAATATATACTTATATTTGTAAATACATGTGGCATTTAATAAAAAAATTGTGTTTAATATGTCAATCATTCAGAGACGTGAAAGGAGAGAAGAGGGGCAGCAACAACAACAACATGCGAAACAGTATAACATGGTTCGCCTGTGGGAGGAAAGGGAGAGGGAGAGAGATGCGTACCCTCGCCCTATTACAGCAGCGACGCAGGGGCTCCTTAGGCAGGTAGGCCTCCTCAAGTTCTATGAGGAGGCTACTTCCCTAAAGTCCCATAGTTTGTTTTTGAGACATCTTATCTAAATGTGGAATGCCCAGCAACAGGCTTTCCAGGTTGGTGTCAACCAATGGTACACGCCCACTAAGGAGGATGTATATTTTATTACAGGGCTATCGAGGAGGGGGGTGGATTTTTCCTCGTTCCCCGAGGTTCCGGTTGGCTGTGTGGTAGGGACTCAGTTAGTTTACTCCCAGAGATACATTGCAGAAAATTTAGTATCTCCTGCAGAGTTTCAGGTCGCTGGAGGGCAGTTACATATTGGTGTGTTTGGTCATGAGGAGGTCCAGTGTCTCTCACTTATCATTTCAACCATTTCACACAACACCAGTGATAGGCAACGCATTAGTTGCTAGCTTTTATATTATGTTGATTCTTTACTTCAGCAGCCACGACTTGTCAAGTGGTATGCCATTTTTTTGAGGTAGTTCTGTACAACATTAGATAGATGTCGTGCTCATGCACAAGGGAGGGTCAACTTCTCTTTTGCTTTAGAGCTTTTTTGTTTATTTTTTGAGAGGTTTCCAAATACGAGGCCTTATTTTCTTCGGCAACCTCGTAGGCCGATTACTGAGGCACGTATGCACATGTGGGGGTAGATGATGCCCAAGAGGGAGGAGACTCTTTTTCTAGTGAGGATATCAAATGATGCACTGGAGTTGCTAGCTAGTGTTGATGAGCATCCCTTCATTTTGGTCCCATGTCCTTATGTGAGGTTGGATTGGCGAGGGTGCGCCAACATCCTCTTCACATCTGATGAACTTCCAGATGATAGAGGTAATATTATTGTTCTATTTAAATTTATTCTAACATGATCTTTAACTTGTTTTTATTAAATTGTGTAATAAAATCCTCTAATTATTGTTGTGTACTTGTATATATTTTGCAGACATTGGCTCTTTTGATGGCGAGGAGATGCCGCCACGACCACCTGATCCGGGTGTGGATCCTCATGATGAGGATGAGGACATGCTAGATATTGTCGAGGATCATTAGGAGGTCGGTCCAAATCAGAGACCTGCTCTTGCTGGTGCGTTGGTGCACGATCAACTTCTTAGTGATGCTAGATACAGGATGGAGTTGGGCGACCAACTCATTGCATTAATTATTGAGGCGAGCATCAAGCCCACTGATTTCAGAGACATAGAGGCCGATGACAGGCTATCACAGATGTGGAGAGGCATGTCGTGTGACATTTACAACTTGATGCAGCATGTCGTAGGAGTTACGACAACTTTTACGCGACTGACGAGGACTGTTGCATGTTACGATCGAGCCGCAGCACATGATGGACAGTCTGCGAGGCACATCATACCATCATATCATGATCGTTCACAGCCTCATGCCATGCCAGATTTTCATGAGCCTCCACTAGCATCTACTAGCAGTCATCATGGAGATGAGGCTGGATTGTACTGATACTGATGTTGTACTACCACTAGCTGATCCATGACATTTATATTACAGTTGTATATTTTTAACATTATTCAGTTATATATATATATATATATATATATATATATGGTCCATGTATTCTATGTTCATGTTGCAGTTGTACTTAATTTACATGTTGGTGATCATCATGATGTGTATGTTGTTAGGTCATGTTAGATATGTTCATTTAATGTGCACCTTGCAGATATATGTGTATGTGATAGCATGAGATGTATATTTGATGTTTGTGTTGTACTGATGATGTTAATATATAATGTTAATTGTGTTTTTTTAGATGATCATGATCACGATGATGCAGTTAGCGATTTTGAATGTGTTTTTTAGTCAAATATGATGTTTGTACGATGGTTATCATGAACATGATGTTTATTAATTAATTTAATACCAAATGATCACGATATTGTAAATTTGTAATATTTGTATTTCTAATTGTATTTAAAATTCTAAAATTGTAATTGTAATGGTATATATGTGAATTTCTAAAATTGTAATTGTAATTGTAATTTTTAAAATTGTAAAATTGTAATTGTAATTCTAATTCTAATTCTAACTCTAATTATAATTGTAATTGTATGTAAAATATTTGTAAAATTTTAATTGTATTAATGTGGAATGAATTTATTAAAATTTTTAAATTTGTAAATTTTAAGTAATTGTAAAATAATAAATCTAGAATAATATGATTTATTGTAACACAATAAAGTTTAGAAAATAATGCAAATAAATTCCTGTACTTTAGAATTATAATCATTTTATTATAATCTTAGATACAAAAATAATAATTAATTTATACAATACGCCATTGTTTTTGAGATCAACATAATACCAAATTATCAAGTGAATTATTTATTTTAACATTAACACAATGCAAATTACCAATTAATTCAAAATACATATTATGTTAATATTTCGAAAAACCCATCTTAAAAAGTATAAATATTGATGAAATAACACATGTACCATATCACTCTCAGTTCTCACGATCAACATCATTATCTTTTAGCTCGCATGGCATGATAATATTATTGTTCTCAAAAATATGTTTTGATCTTGGGTCATGTGTCAATACGAACCACCAATCCCTATCCAACACATTTGGGTAAAAAAACACCTAGTTGCAGTGTTTAAGGAAAACATAGGGCTCCTTAGCTTCATCCCACATCTTTCTAGAGTTGATACATATCAGCCTACTATCGCGATATTCCTTTACATTATTCCAATCAAAGGTATCCCGTCAATTGCACCTAAAAATAACACATTGTAAAGAAGAAAAATCCACTTCAATGATCTCTTGTATCTTTCCGACGTAATCTACCGTCCCTCGTACTAGTTGTTGATCACGGTGGCTAGATCAACTAGATTGATCGAACTTGACTTCCACTCCACAGTCTTATGTGATGTTTCCAGCATCAGCATTTTCTGTGCGAAAATGGTGTCCATATGCCCACATAGATGGGAAACAATGCACCTATTATAAAAAAGTTAAAAAAAGAATAATGTCATGTGTCTTATAAATAATAATCCAGTAGTAGTTAAAATATGAAATGTAGATGTCTTATTATAAGTTTCAAATTTACATATAGATTAAAAATATTATTACAGAGTTGTTGCACCCAATCCCTATGTTTAGTGCATCCTCTTCAGCACGCGGGTAACAACCGGTAGCACCGTATTTCTCTCTGACTTGGTCAGCAACCCAACTGTTGGGGCATATTTTTGGCATATTTTCTTTTAAATGATCGGGATAAGGCACAATTATACCATTCAGTCGTCTGAATTCTTTCTTGTCACTATCCCATTTCATCCTGTTTTGTTTGTATAATGCGACCCACTGTTGTGTCGCTTCAGAATTGTAAAGAATGAATTTATTGATTGCTTCAATTTATGCATTCGCTGATGAAATCAAACCAACATTATATAGTACTTAGAGATCAAAATATACATTATATCGAAGTTCAACATGAATATTAATTACTTTTTGTAAATTTGAAAAATTATAAGTCGCGTACTCTTTATCAAGCACTTTTTTCCACTCGTTTGGAGCAACTCTCCTTCTCTTTTGTCTTCATCCATTTGATCGTCCCAAATCACCACACCTAGTCTATTGTCGATCTGCTTGATGTACTCATTGGCATAGTAGAAAGACCCATACGATATGTACCCCTCTGCCATAGACCCCTCGGGTTTTGCCCTTTGTCGAACAAAACCTTTCAATTTCTTCATGTACCTCTCTAAGAGGAACATCCAACGACAAGAAAAAACCCCAACTAATTCAACCTCATCTACCAAGTGCATTAGAAGATGAACCTGTAAGTCCATGAAACTCGTCGGCAATTCCTTCTCAAACATACAAACAATCTCAACTATCTCTTGACGCCACCGTGGAATGCTAGCCACATGAATTTCCTTTGACATGATCCAACATATAAATGCAGATAATTTAGATATGGCACGTCCTAGGTCTTGAGGGAATTCATGTTTCACACACCCACGCACAAACAAAGGATGATGACACTGCAAAGTTATAAACACGTGCAATAATATACAAAATTAGTTATGTTTTATGATCCCCGCATGGGATAAAATTTATTAATATAAAAAATAATAAAATCATGCTTTTGACATTATACGTACTCTTAGAAGATTCAAATGCTCATGCAATTTCAACCCCGAAAAATGATCATCCACGGTGAAGCAGTGTCATAGTGAAGACCCATATGAAGTTGGCACCCTCACATCCATTATAACTTCCTTTTCCAAAGATATATCATCTTTTTTTTAAATCCATGGGACATCACCTTCTTTGAAAAACCATGAATTAGAGGGACCAACGCCTGCCTCTAATCCCGTACTTTCTAATCATCTTGGCCAATATTTCTTTTTAGTTTTTGAAGTAATAAGATCTTTCCTAATAGCCAATGTGTCACTTTGTTTCGATGATATGTGCCTCCATAAAGAAGATGAAACATTTTTAAATATATTCATGGGATCTAATAAGTGGGAAATATTAAGATGCTCCCAATATGGGAGGTCATAAAAGATAGATTTCCTTTTCATCCCGATGGGAAATTTCTCAACATAGGTGTTGAAGAAATCTAGATCATCGAACTTAGGCTCCCCATTTGAATCGAACATTTCTATGAACTCCTTCTCATTCTCTCTCTCATATGCTCTAAGCCATTCAACTAGTGTCATTATTGGAGGCCTTTGGGTTCTCGCTCATTTACCATTGAAAGTGGATGCTTCTCTTCTGTAAGGGTGTTGTTCTGGTAGGAATATCCTTGAGCAATCATACATTGGCTTTCGTAGGTCCTTGGACCATCTAGCTTTTAGAGAAGGTCCACAACATTTACTTCCAAAATACCCTTTTGTTACAAGACCTGCGAGATTATATTTGTATACATTAATTAATATGCATGGCACATTAAATAATATCATGAATATCAGAACAAATATTATTACAACGAATTAAATAACTAATATGTGAAAGAATATTGTTACATTATATATAAACAAATCAATAAATTAAACATGTAATTTACCAGAGCAAAATCCTAAACCTGGATAATCATGTGTCGTGTAAGCACATATGCCATACAACGTAAAACTCCTCTCTGCTGCGATGGGTCTTGATACATCGTATACATTTATCCCATCCCATAATTCCTTCAATTCATCTACTAGTGGTTGTAAGTAGACATCCATATTCTTCACTTGTCTTCTACCAGGGACTATATGAGCCAACATAAGATGTTCATTCTTCACGGAAAACTATGGGGGGATATTGTTATTGATCACTACTACAGGACAAACAGTAATAGTTGGTGTTCTGGAGGGAATATGGGTTGACGCCATCCATGGCTATGCTGAGTCGTAGACTTCGTACTTCATTCTTGAATTTTTCGAGCCATGCATCCTCTATATGCTTCATGGCTATTGAATCAGTTGGGATTCGCATAACTCCCAACTCACTTTTGTGTGAGGCATGCCATTCCTGCAACATAGCTAATTCTTTGCAACAAAAGAGCGTTTGAATCCTTGGGATTATAGGCATGTGCCTCAATATCTTAAAAGTACGACTAGTATGTGATTTACCCTTATTTTTTTATTTATCATACCTGTCATACCCACATTTTGGACACATCTCTTTGTCTGCATATTCTCCTCTATATAGAATACAATCATTTGGACATGCATGATATGATATATACTAAACACCCAACATTTTCAACAATTTCTTTGCCTCTTCGCAGCTACCAGGCAAGACATTATCACTCGGAAGAACCCTATATTTGAATAACCTGTAGTTGGTGATCATAGAAAAATATATTAATATTAAATGTACATTAATGTCGATATAATTATTAACGTTCATAAAACTTAACATTTGTAATGTTCATTGCAGTGTACTGATTATATTTCAAATTTATATAAGGGGAGTACTTTATGGTAACTTAACTTAAAAGTTCTGAGAAACATGCATTCGATAAGCCAAACTTTGCTTTCAAGTTTTACAGTAACATTGTTGTCCCCAACTGGGTAGACTTTGACTGGCCGCTAGGTCCAAAGAGAGGGGTGGTGGAAGCAAATTTAAGGCTTTCGAAAAAGGTGTTAGCGATATGAGCATCATCCTCTAGCTTATCATCATTTTGGAATGCATCTAACAACATTTTCTCCATGGAAGTTGTATCTCTTAAGTAATCACCCATACCAACCTCTATTTGATTGCCTCCATTGCCAGCTTGTGAAGAACTACTATTGTTGTAGTCATTCCTAATTGGTGAATCTGGAAAAATTGAATTGGTGGTTGATTCAACCATTCTTAGTATCGTTCCTCTCTATTTTTTTCTATTAATTCAGTCTTCTCTCAATTTGACATTGTCGTGGGGTGCAACGGAAGATAGTAGGTAGGTCGTTCATCATCACTAGAATCTTAATAATTTAAAAAAAAAAAAAAAATGAACATGATTAGTACAGAATATATGATATAAATTAGTAACCACGTTGACAATATTGCATGATTATAAATTGGTTTGATGTTGAAATAATTACATATTAATCAATATATATACCAAACAATTATAATTATAATTACCATCATTGTCCTGGGATTATGGCTAGAAGATGAAATATTGTTACATTTGGCAGGGTGAAGCCGCTGTCCATTTTCATCTACCAAATGCGCCTTGCGGTCTGCAGTTCCTGATAAGAACTTCTGACGTTAGCAGTTTGAATATTTTGTGCATCTGAACTCGATGCTGAATCTACATGAACCTGAAAATTTGTATACATTATAAATTTAATTAAGTTGTGCTTGATTGACTGTATGGATAAAAAACATATATAAATTCAATTAGATAGTGAAAAAATAAAAAATAAAAATCTGAAGTAAATATTACGTCTCCATATGGATAAGGAGAACTCTGCGATGGAATTTGAGAAATGTTATGGAACGAGCTGGATTTTGAAGAATTGCCTATTCCATATAATATATGATATTTTCTCCCTGCATTTGAGAAAAACAACAATAAATTTTGGTGCACAAACTTCAATGTCATTCCGGTGCGTAATGTACAGATAACCGCACTGGTGAGTTTATTATTTTGCGCACCGGTGCCGTTTTATAAAACGACGCACCGGTAAACGAATAACCGCAAATAAAAAAACACAACCCTATTTTCTTTAAGTGAAAAAAAATTGGTAACTTGAAAAATGGGCGGCAAAATATTTTCTAAAATCTAATTTCATAAAACATTTCTTTAAATACTAAACACTTTTCATTATTTCACTATTTTTGTAAAAAAAATAAGCAAGAGATTTGCAGGATACATACCTGGAGAAAACAGAGCGCGAGAGCACTGTGGAGTAGGGAAATACGTTCGAATAAGAGTATTCAGACAATCATAATTCCAAACCTCTGGTTAGTCAAACCCTGTCCCATATAATTTCAAACGATGTGAGTAAGTTTATTGTTTTTTTGTACTTTTTTCTGCAGTTTTTTTTATGCAGTAAAAATAAGAAATCTAAGTCTATTGTTTTTTTTTAACTTTTTTCTATAGTTTTTTTTATGAAGTAAAATAAAAAAATCAAAGCTTACTTTTTTTTAAACTCTTTTTTCTTTTTCTTTTTTTCTCTCTTTTTTTTTTTGCAGTTTTTTTTTTTCTTTTCTTTTCTTTTCTACAGTTTTCAGAAACAAAAATAAAAAAGAAATCCATTTTTACAAACAAAACCCTAGATTATTTTTGTTTCTTCCCTTTCTTCTCCCTCTTTCTTTTCAATTTAGATTTATAGGGTTGTATAGTCATAAGACATCCAGGCCATAGGTCAAATTGCATATTCGGATCCCAATCCATGTTGGCCCTTGCGTCAATCTTAAAAAAATACAGACTTTTTCATCGGTGTGCCTTGCGTAATAGAGCGCACCGGTGCGCTCCGTTATAGCAGCACGCCGCAAAAGTACAGTGAAAAAAAATAAAAATAAAAATTATCAGTGCGTCATACGTAACATATGGCACTGGTGCACTGTTGCATTATGGTGCACCACAAACATGCTGTTTTGCAAAAAAAACCATTTGAGAAACAAACCCTACATTCTTTTTGTTTCTGCCCTTTCTTCTCCCACTTTCTATGATTTCAGAATTAGGGCTTTTAAAGTTATATTTATAGGATTTGTATTTTTAAATATAAGCCTAATACATCCAACCAACAGGAGGACCTACATAGTCGGATCCCTATCCATGTCAGCCCTTGCGTCAATCTTAAAAAAATACTTACTTTTTTTTTGTCGATGCATCCTGTGTATGATAGCGCACCAGTGCACTTGGTTATAGCAGTGCACCGCAAAAGTACAGTGATAAAAAATAAAAAATAATTTATTTTTTTTATCAGTGCGCCATATGTAACATATGGCAGTGGTGCGCTATTTCATTATGGCACACCACACATGTGCTGTTTTGAAAAAAAATTATTTTAGAAACAAACCCTACATTCTTTTTGTTTCTGCCCTTTCTTCTCCCACTTTATGTGATTTCAGAATTAGGAATTTTCAATTCATTTTTACAGGGTTTGTATTGATAAATATAAGTCTAATACATCCAACCAACGAGAGGACATGTCGGCCCTTGCGTAAAAAAAAAAAAAAAAGTTGTCGGTGCGCCCAGTGCAGAATACCGCACCGGTGCGCTCTTTTCTCCCAGCGCACCGTGAAAGTACTATGATAAAATATTAAGAAAAAAATATTTTTTCATTGCGCCATTTGTAAAATATACAGCCGATGCGCTATTTCATTATTGCACACCGCGAACGTTCTGTTTCAAAAAAATAAAAATAAATAAATAAATAAATAAAAACTTTCAAAAGATACAAACCTTACATTCTTTTTGTTTCTCCCATTTCTTCTTCATTTTTCTGTGATTTCAAAATTAGGGCTTTTCAATTTATATTTATAAGGTTTGTATTGCTAAATATAGACCTAAGACATCCAACCGACAGGACGATTAGCATAGTCAGATCCCAATTCATGTGGGCCCTGGCATGAATTTAAAAAAAACAAAATTTTTTATCGGTGCGCCTGGAGTACATAGCACACCAGGGCTCTTTATTTTACAAGTGCACCGCACAATGTAATGTGATAAAAAAATGATTTTTTTTATCGGTGCACCATATGTAAAATATGGCATCGATTTCTGCTAAAAAACTAACACTGGACAATTTTTATTATTTTATCATGGTTAATCGGTGCGATCATTGACATGTAACACACCGGTTCTCCTTGTTGACATAGAGCACCGTATGGTCTATTATACTGTTATGGCGGTGCGTTTGGAAGAGAGAGACGCATCGGAGTCGGTGCGTAAACCATGAATGGAGCACCGAATTTTTGACATTTTTTTTACTTGAAAAGCTGACAATTTATTTATAAATATATTATTGAATGATATGGTACAGGTTTGAGATTGATAAAGAAATGAGTGACGAGATCAAGTAATAAAAGTACTGATGACACATCAAGAAAAACAAAAAATGCAAGTTCTTTGTAAATTTTTTACAAAAAAATATTTTTGAACTATATGTAAGTTTAACTAATATGTATTGTTTATTGTGTCTCATGTAGAGCCACAAAATGACGAAGCTCAATAAGATTATTTCTGATCTAGAACCATAAGAGTGTAAAAAGTTGATGGAAAAATTGCAAAAGGATGAATCAGGTGAATAAAAAAATACTATCGATCCAATATGAGTTTCTTTTTTTAGTTTTAATTAATAATATAATTAAAATTATTAGACAAAATGGGTGAAAAATTCTATTAATTCACATATGTTTAATGTTATACATGGACCAACAACTCAAAAAAGGAATGCTGTTCTAAGAAAAGAAAAAAATAGAACATGCAAATGAAAATGAATTGGTCCTTAGCTCATCTGGAGTGGTGCTGGAGGTTAATGAAAGGGAGAAAAATGTTTACAAAAGTTTGAGGGATCTAGTGGAACGAATGTATAGATGTTATTTCCACTTACAATACAAAAACCAATCCAATGATTCCAAGAACCAAATTTTATGTAAACTACAAGAAGAGTTTCCAGAGAATTGGTCAATGAGACATGTCAGACTTTTAATAGCAAAAACGTACAACAAAAAAGAAGAAGGAATGAATAAGTAATATTCCTTTAGATTTTTGTCTAGAATTATTTATAAATATCACTTTTGTTATACTTACTTTTAAATATCAATATATCAATATAAAAATTAAATAGTTTATTGTCATGTTACATTTTTAGGAAGATTATGAAAATCTCAAAAGATGAACGAGCTGATATTAGAAATGTGCCAGTAGGAATGTCCTAAAAGGTGTACAAGGAGATGGTCAAAGAAATGGACAAAATTGCATCACTGGAGGAGCCATCTCAACAACAACTTGCTTCAAATGTAATATGTAATCATTGATTTTTTCAATCATTAGGTAAAATAAATAAACAATTTAGCATTAAATATTAATTTTCAAGTATTTTCTTGCAAAAAAGAAAAGAAAATGGAACCCATTCAGCACATAAAACAGGACGACAAAGAAGAAAATGATTGATATCTAAGTTTGTGAGTAATTGTTGCTTCCTTATAACAACTTATCTAGATTTCATTTTTGTATTTTTTAAGTTGTTTTACAAAAACCATCATTGAATGTCTTCAAACAAGTGCTAACATACAAAGAAGAACCATCAGAGGAATTTATTGAAATTGGGTTAAATATGGGTTGTGCGTATATGTTGGCATATCTGAACTTAATTGTGGAATTTGTAAGCATCTATCGATCTTGTTTTACTTAGCTCCGTCTATAATTAATATAAAAAATGAATCTTTTATATTAAATATATGATTTGTTATGGGGTATATAACTTGTAGGAAACAAAGTATGGCACTGCACCAAAAAATCAAATCTTGAAAGATGGCATGTTACATGGTTTTGAAAGAATGTGTATAGTTTATGAGTCAATTGTTGTATTGGTACGTCATCTCTTTTCGATTTACATTGATGTATATTATTTAATATTGCAATTTTCATTATTCTCACCAATGTATATACACTCATTACAGTTTATTTTTATGTTTCTAGATGGAAGGTGAACAAGAAGAAAACAATCAATACCGTGAACAAAACATTTATGAAAATAACCCAAGTCATGGAAGTAGCTCTAGCAGTGACAATAGTTCAAGTGAAGAATAATGATCACTATGTTTGGATATAAAAGCAAGGGGTGAAAATGTGAAGTTGGGAAACACTTTTTGCCCTTTTTTGACGTTGAAAATTGTAATTTTCTATGATTTTCAACTTCAACTCCACTAAACTCATATTTTTATTGCAAATTATGCTTTGACATAAAAACAAGAATTGTAGAGAATTGTCTTACCTCCATACCCATATTAATCCAAAAACCCACTTTCCGAATGTTTTAAGTTGAAAACTTAAAAACACATGTTGAAATACTTTAATGGGTTGATCGAAAAGACCGATCGCGCAATCGCAATCGAGGAAATTTCAATGGGTTGATCGGAAAGACCAGGCCCGCAGTTCCGATTGCGATTAGGCCCTTGTTATATATACTCCCGGGCATATTACAGTTCATATATCCCACGACCCCGCAATCGGGCGCCTTTTCCCTTTACTTATATATTTTCCGCCCGACCCATTTTAACTTGTTTTTATTGTAAAAACTTTGGTTTTCGAATGTTTTTTGGATTTCGTATGTATGAAAGGGTTTTCCCAGTTCATCTCCACGGGTCGATCACCCAAGCCGTCCCGAAGGCCATGTGCGTCGCATCGGAGTTTGAATGCTCGCAACTTTCCCTCGATTGCACGATCGCATGCCCCTATCACTTACCTCAGGTTAGTCCCTGCGATTCCTGTCCCGCCATTGATGCGGTCCTCGGATCAACGGCGGCCAGCTCAATACGCAAGTTTCTTATCGCAAGTGTCCAATCGCATACTTTCTTCCCCGCTCCCCGGGTGGTCCTCCGGATTTAATCTGTTCGTCCATTTCCGCTAATCCAACGGTCATCGCTTGATCATACTGGTCTCCCCAGGTCGCGCAAAGCATCGACATTTTTTAATCATGCCTTTTGTTCCTCCCCCTCAGATTGCGATCTCCAGATTAGATCTCGACGAGTCCACGTGTCCAGATCGAACGGTCCAAAACCACCCCACCTTATTTCTTCTCCCTGCTCTCCCTTGCTTGTTCTGCGCCGATCTCCACCATTAGATATTTTTATCCGACGGCTACGCTCCTCCCCCTGCCATCTGAAGCAGTTTAAACCTATTTTCCGTAGGATTTCTTAATTGTTTTGTGTTTGATGCAGGTGTTCTAAATGGTTTTCCATTGTATAACGAAGAAATGCCAAGGGCTGGGAATGACGATTCTCATGCCCTTGTTTCATTATAGAGAAGCCATTCACGGGGCTCTATTCCATGTTTCGTCAGTACTCTATGAGTATTGATGCCGTAAAGCCCAGTGCGGGTCTGCACATCAACAAGACACTGTTTTAATTCAAACACAGTTAAAGAGTATCAGTTTTGAAGATAGAGCACAACAGATGAAGATTGAAGACAGGTCGGGATCCACGGCTAGATTGAACCTTCAAGCACAAAAATCCCCCAAAATTAAAACGGGGAATTAATATAAAAATCAAAAAGATGTCGGGAGTTTCAGGACTTCTTAGCACTACATGTGGCGAATTGATTCCTCGTACACGGGGGCCACTGTGCCTCATTTGGAAATTCAAGCAGAGGCGTTTCGCATTGGACCGAACGGATGTTCACCTCCCGGCACGGCCGAGGAGTTACCTCATGAAGAATAAATGAAAAAATATCTGCGAGTTACTCCACACGAGCGTACGAGACATAATTCAAATAAGCTCTTGCAAGGCTTTGATATTTATTGTAAAAAAAAAAAGTTAATACGGTGATCACAGCAAAAATTCTCCCTTGGGCCCTCAGGCGGGGGGGTGCGAACACAGCCAGCTGGTATCCTGAGAGATCTTTTCTCAGATCACCTCCTCATTCTTCTATAAATACCTCAGAAGAAGATGAGAAATTGTTGGTTGAGTTGGTTGCAGAACTTTGAAATACACTTGAGCTCGAGATTTATATTTTTACATAGCGTTCACTAGCCCTTGAAGCTCTGTTTGTGATAGAGTAGTTAGGCTGAATAGTGAATATGATTGCTGAACTGAAGCATTGGACTTGAAGACTGTAACCGGTTTGACATCAATAACAAGCTGTTTCTTGGGATCCTGGTCTATATTACTGGTGAAGTGCTTCTTTCTTTGTCAATTGTTTCCCTTCTATGTATGCCATATTGTTCATTTTCTGCTGTAAAGAACAGTTTAAACAGAGTTAGTACCTACTGTATATCAGTCACCTTCTCTGGCTGAGAAATATTTATCTCAATGTTTTCTTCAAATTTGTTTATTTAAGAATGATTCAATACAGTTTAAACAGTTAGGAATGTAGGTGTTCCCTCGTCCTTCTGTTTGCTTAAACATTGTTCTTGAATGTAATTTCCATTATTTGCTATTAAAGTTAGACTAGAGAAGCTACGGTTCGCCCTGATTCCTAGATTCTTTTCTTCAAAGGCAGATTCTGAAAGTTTCCCTTGGTGTTGACTGAAAGTAGACTAGGTTTAAAAGTACTTTATCTAATCTTAAGTCATACTTTGTTTCTCTTATATGTTTTCATACTTTCTGAAGGTAATTATGCGGATTACTGGATTGTTTGTCAATTAAGCTGCTTGAATACAAACTTGCCCAAGAATTCTATGTTTAGCCATGTCCTTGGTTGGTTTTAAACAGTTACTTAAGAGGCTTTTCTTGTTTGGACTGACTATAAATCATCTGAGAAATTATTATCAGTTTCCACCCCTCCAACACTTTATTGTTTCCATTTCATCATTCTAATCTCAATAATCTTGTGGTATAGATGACTTGCCCCTTGGATCACACTTGATGTTGTTTCTCAATTAAAGCCCGGATATGACTCCATAGCCCAATGGACTAAAAACCAGCGTTATATCTATCTCTTAGCCATAGTTGTTCTATTTACTTGCGACTTCTCACTTTTGAAGCTTTTACACTTAGAACTTTCCCCTCAAGTAACATTTCATGCTCAACCATCCAAAACAAAACCTTTGGCCTTCATAACTAGCCTAATATCAATACCTTAAGCTTTCAAAGACAATATCCATCTTTGTACATATTGGAGAGATCCCTCTCCGGATTCAGGAGGGCTAGATCCTAGAATCCCAAAGTTGGTTGAAATGATGTTAACTCTGTGATCGGACTTTTTGCCAATCTTGCTTATTACAGAGACCTAACATTTAAGTGACTCATGGGGATCCTAAGTGTTTACCATGCCTTTTAGAGGCCTGAGAAAACCCTTAAACACTTTATTAAGGAACATATTTGGTAAAAAACGACCTTTTAAAGCACTACCAAGAAATGGTAATCATGATGAAACTTGTTTGAATCAGTGACAATCTAGGTCAACCCTAGGATTCTCATAAGACTTTATCTAACCTTGAAAAATTAGCTAGCTTAGCCATAAGAGTAGACTGCCTTTGTCTCATAACCGTAGCTAAGTTTTGAAATAGAGTTAGGATATTCTTAAAAACCACACTACTAAAAACAACTCAGAAAAACCTAAAAAAATTTCAGATTGGTATTCAATAAACATGGTGGTGGACCATAAAACCTTTTACCTCCAAAGGAGCTAAAAACTTCCACTTGGCGACTCCACAATCCTTAACAGACCTTAAGACTCCACTGGGAAGAACCCTTATCATCATAAAATCATTTAAAACTCAGTTAGAGGACTGTAGGATTAAATTTGCGTAAACAGATTAGTTAACCTCTTAAAGATTGTCATATCTGGTTGAACTTGTCTTGTTTATTCGGGTCTAAAAACACAACCTAGTGGCTTCTAGAAAGATTCAAACTAGAGCCCATCCTGACCCTAATCCACCTGAGATAGTTGATGACCCAGAAAGTATCCTTTGGAAGTCTCCTAAGGTTAAATTATCAATTGTTTTCAGATCACCCTTGAGAGCTAATTCAGTCCCTGAAAATCTTTCGGCTCTACAACAATCACAAGTTGACTTAGTAAATCCATTCAGAACTAGGTCATTTGATGATATAATACAGCTAGACTCTGAGTCTTCACTTTCATCCCCGGGGACAAGTAAACATCCTGGTAGTAGAGAAACAACACCTCCTGATTTACATTTCCTTCACAACCTAGGTGTCTCTCATCCAAGATCACCTCAGTAGTCTACTCCTGATCCATCCACTTCTACTCATCCTACATCCACTGTTCAAACCACCACACCTCAGCCCACTTTCCCTTTTGTTAATCCACCTCTTGTGAATCCACCTCCACCTCCTACCATGGTTGCATGGTATGCTCCCTTAGTCCTTCCTGCACCATTAGTCAACCTTCCACAGGACTATCAGTCCAAAATCCCATTGTATGATGCTAGCAGTGCTACAACTACATCACAACATGTGGATAATATGAATGACTACTTTGACAGAAACGAAATTGATGATGATTCTGTCAAGCTCAGATTATTTTCTCAAAGCTTATGGGGAGAAGTAAGAAAATGGTTTAAAGGCTTAGCCCCCCATAGTATAAATGATCTCCAAGGCTTCCATCAAACATTCTTAAACAAGTGGGAAGTAAGGAAGAACCCTCTCCAAGTTCTTGCTGATTACAACAATCTCCATAGGAACCTAGGGGAAAGTGTGCAAGCCTACTGCACCAGATTCAACAGTGTATAAAACGCACTTTCCCCAGAACTAAAACCTCCACAAGGTTCAACTTTAAACAAGTTTCCTGAAGGCTTTGACGCTGATATGACCTATTCACTAAGAGAAAGAGATTTTGCAACCCTTGAAGACATGCAAAGGGGTGCTCTTTTTGTGGAAGTAAACTTGATGGAGAAGAGAGCAAGGATGAGAGCTGAAAAGAGGGTATCTTTTAAAGAGGAGTCTACTTCCAACTCAAAGATGGAAAGGATGATGGAAGAGATGATGAAAGAGATGAGCATAATTAAGAGAGCACAAGCAAGCCAAAATCAAACTGCTCCTCAAAATAGAAACCAGAACCAGAATCAGAATGTTAGAAGGAATCAACCTCCAAACAGACCCAGGGAAGATGATCAGCAGATCACTCCTCCCTTTCATCAAAACTATGTAAGTGAGGTTGAAGAAACAGAAGACATAACAGAGGAAGAGGATATCAACATGTTTGGGGCAGAGGATGACGACTTGGAAGCTCATTATGATAGAAAACAAGGTCTTTACACACCTTATGATGACAAAAGAGATAATAATGAAAATGATTATCAAAACATGGAAAATGTCATCATAGAACCTCAAAGAGAATATGACCTTAGAAGTAAGACCAGTCAACAAACTCCCAACACCAAAACCTCTGACAAATCTTCACAAAACAACACTACAACCAAACCTAAACCGGTTAAAAGGGACAAAACAGTGGCTGTAAATTCTGATAAAGGTAAAGAGAAAGACACTCAAAATCTTGAAAAACAGAGTGCAGACTCCAGCAGTACTAACACTTCAGCTAGTACTCCTGTTAAAACAACTGTGTCAAGTGTAAATAAAACAAATCAGCAAGCTGATATTGCTGATAAAGTGACAGCTAATAAGGCTGAGATAAGCGCTTTGAAGAGTCAAATCCCTTTCAGCCTGGAACAGGAAATTTCCAAAATTAAAATCCCTGTTCCTTTGACTGAGTTAGCTTCCCAACATGTGTATAGGACCCAAATTTTGAAGGCTTTGAATATAGAGGAAAACGGAGATACGGTCAATCTTAGTGACGACCATCCAGAGCTTATTTTTGGTCCAAAGATTGAAGGTAGATATCAAGAGGGGCCTGTTCCTCCTTTCTACGTAAGTTTAAACGTTCATGACAAAATTTTACACAACGCTATGCATGATTCCGGGGCTTCTCATAATTTAATGCCTAAAGCTGTGATGGAGAGCCTTGGTTTAGAGATCACCAGACCTTACAAGGACCTATACTCCTTTGACTCCAGTAGAGTAAAATGTTTAGGACTAATCAAAGATCTATGTGTTAACTTAGCCCAGATTCCAGCCAAATGCTTACTCATGGATATTGTTGTGGCTGATGTACCCCCAAAATATGGAATGCTTTTATCAAGATCTTGGGGGGCTAAGTTGCAGGGAACCATGCAAATGGACATGACCTGTGCGACTATCCCTGTTTTCAATCAAACTAGAAGACTTTATAGGGAGTCCCATATGCAGTACACAGTCACAAGCCAAGACAGGCCACAAAACTCTCCTATCTATTCTGTCAATACGGGCCTTGATTCTTTTATCATGTTTAATGATGAAGCACTCAGTGAACAATTCACACTAACCAAATTAATGGCCGACAGAGAAGAGGAGGTAAAAGTAAATGAACCATCGAAACAGTTTGCCGAACCTTTAAACAACAGCAAACCAAATATGGGTCTTGAGCTACAAGTCGTACGTCCTTCGCTTTTAAACCTTGACACTCAAAAAAGAATTAATCTGCTTAACAAAAAGTCTGAAGAGTCAAAACAAATTCAATCAGGTGCCGCTAATCATGAAAAATCAGAAGGCACGATAGTTGAAGAGGACAGTAAACGTGATGAAACCAAGAGCAGTCCTCTGTGGATTATGTATTTTGATGGGTCATGCACTAGAAATAATGCTGGTGCAGGTGTTTGGATCACTAACACTGAAAACAACCACACAGAATGCATTTCATGCAAATTAAACTTTCAGTGTTCAAATAACATAGCAGAATATGAATCCCTTCTCTTAGGCTTGCATCTCTTGAAGAAGTTAGGAGCCAGAAGAATTAATGTGTATGGGGATTCTGAGTTAATCATTAGGCAAGTCAACGGGGAGTATAATGCAAATCATCCCAGACTTAGAGCCTATCGGAATGATGTCATGGACCTTTTGAAAACATTTGAGGAGTCCAACCTGAGTTTCATCCCAAGGAAAAGAAACATTGCGGCCCACAATTTAGCTTTTGCGGCCAGGACATGTCTAACGCCATATGAGACTGGAGACAACACAACTCCGATAAAATTTAGACCAGCAGTGCCTGATAACAAAAAATATTGGCAAGTGTTTCACAATGACAAACAAATAGAAGACTTCATGCAATTCAGAAATGAATTTGAACTGCATAGTTCAGACTCAGATTATGATACAGACTGCAGTGAAGAAAAATTTCTTGGTAAAGAAGAATCGTCTCCTGAACCTGTCAATATTAACCTACTGTCTAGCAAACTCAGTAACAAAACAGAATTAAGTGCAGAATCAGAAACAGAAGAATTGGAAACTCTGCACTCTAAAGACGAAGGTTTGCCTAGAGGTCTGACCCCTTTAGAAGAGTTGTTCGATTTTAACGATGTGGCAAATAAGCCAAAACTGGAGCCTGTAGAGACTGAAGTGGAAGAATGCAATATTGGCAGTAAAGAGAAACCGAAAATGATCAAACTGTCCAAAACTTTGCCAGCTCACATTAAACTCAAATACATAGAGTTGTTCAAAGAATTTTCTGATGTTTTTGCATGGAGTTACGAAGATCTTAAATCCTATGACATTGAAATAATACAGCACAAAATCCCTCTTAAAGAAAACCAAAAACCATTCAAACAGAAACTGCGCAGAATAAACCCTGTCCAGTTGCCATTGGTTAAGAAGGAAATCATGAAGATGCACGATGCTGGTATTATTGTCCCTATTAGATATTCTGAATGGGTATCTAATCTGGTGTCTGTTAGGAAGAAAACTGGAGAAATCAGGCTTTGTATAGACTTTAGAGACTTAAACAAAGCTTCCTTAAAAGACAACTACCCTTTACCAAAGATGGATCACATTCTACAAAGGGTGGTAGGGTCTAGAAGAATTTCTTTGCTGGATGGCTATTCGGGGTACAATCAGATCTTGGTTTACCCTGCTGATCAATTAAAGACAACCTTTACTACACCATGGGGCACTTTCATGTATGTGAAAATTCCTTTTGGTCTAATGAATGCTGGAGCAACCTTTCAGAGAGCCATGGACATAGCATTCTCGGAAGAATTGGGTTTCTTCATCATTATCTATCTTGATGATGTCACTGTGTTTTCAAAAACAGATGAAGAACACTTAGAACATTTGAGGAAAGTTTTCGAGAAGTGCAGAAAGTTTGGGATATCTTTAAACCCTAAGAAGACTTTATTTGGTCTCCAAGAAGGTAAACTTCTTGGGCACATTATTTCTGAGGAGGGTATTAAGATTGATCCAAAGAGGATAGAAGCCATATTGCAAATCTCTCATCCTCGAAACATCAAAGAGTTGCAATCTTTCATTGGGAAGATAAACTTTTTGAGAAGGTTCATCCCAAACTTGGAAGAGCTCCTTAGGAATATCACAAACATGTTAAAAAAGGAGCAAGGATTAAAATGGACCTTGGAAGCAAAGACATCCTTTGAACTGGTAAAACAAGCATTAACCAAAACACCGGTTCTCATAAGCCCTGATTTTTCAAAATATTTTTATATCTTCTCGTTTGCATCAGAACATACCATAGCTGCTGTCCTTTTACAAAAAAATCCACAAGGACAAGAGCAGCCCATTGCATTCTTTAGTAAGGCATTGAGGGACGCCCCTTTGAAGTATAACATTATGGAAAAACAAGCTTTTTCTTTGGTAAAGGCTTTGAAAGACTTCAGAGTATACATCCTTCACTCACACATTATCGCCTTTGTCCCAAATTCAGTTGTTAAAGACATTCTAACACAGGACCCAGATGGTAAGAGAGGTAAGTGGATTGTTGTTATTCTTGAATATGATTTAGAGATAAAACCCACTAAGCTCATCAAAGGCCAAGGTCTAGCTAAATTAATGGCCGAATCAAATTGTGAAGTTCTTGATATTAATATGATTAATGCTTTGAATGACCAAGAAGAATTCTCCGTTCCCATTATTGAAGACCATTTTGTGAATTCTCCTTGGTATACTGATATTATTTATGTTTTGCTTAATCTGAATACACCTCCTGGTTTATCAAAAACAAAGGCAAGATTCCTAAAGTTAAAGGCTGTAAATTATTGCATTATTGATGAATGTCTTTATTGGAAAAATGCAAGTGGTATATTGCTTAAATGTTTGCCTGAGTTTGATGCAGAGAAGATTAAACAGGAGTTCCATGAAGGAGAATGTGGAGGACATTTGTACAGGAAGTCAACAGCCAACAAGATCTTGAGGGCTAGTTTCTATTGGCCTATTCTTTTTCATGATATACACAAAGTAACCACTACTTGCCATAAATGCCAACTGTTCGAAGGCAAGAGAAAATTGTTACCCCTTCCTCTGCATCCAATCACTGTCGAAGCTCCTTTTCAACAGTGGGGTCTTGACTTCATAGGAGAAATCCATCCACCATCTTCTGCCCAGCATAGATGGATTCTCACTGCCACAGACTATTTCACTAAGTGGATAGAAGCCATCCCTTGTAGGCAGGCCAATGATTCAGTTATCATAAAATTCATGGAGACTAACATTCTCTCCAGATTTGGCTGTCCTACCAAGATCATCACAGATAATGCAACAACATTTGGATCAAAGAAAATGGTTGACTTCTGTCATAGATATCAGATAACATTGGGGCATTCCACAGCCTATTACCCTCAGGGTAATGGACTTGCTGAATCTTCAAACAAGAGCCTAGTGAACATAATCAAGAAATTGTTGGAGGAAAATAAGAAGTCTTGGCACACAAAGCTGGTCCATGCACTTTGGGCTGACAGATTGACTTTGAAAAAATCTATTGGTATGTCACCTTTCCAGCTTGTGTATGGTACAGATGCAATTTTTCCTAACAACCTTGGTGTACCAGTTATGAAGTTAATTCAAGAGTTGCAGACTGAAGAAAATGACATAATCAGAAGAATAAATCAAACCATTCATCTTCAGCAAACCAGGGAGGAAGTCTATAATAAAGCATTGCAGAAGCAAGACAGTATCAAGAAGATATTTGATAGAAGAACAAAGGCTAGCAATTTCAAGATTGGGGACAAGGTTTTAAAGTGGGACTCAAGAAGGGAAGAAAAGGGCAAGCATGGAAAATTTGACAATCTATGGCTTGGCCCTTACTCTATTCATTCAGTCGCTGGTAATAATGCATTTTTCTTACAACAGTTGGATGGACCAGAATTGTTTGGGGGTCCCGTCAATGGCAGGATACTCAAGCATTACTTCTCTTGATTCGTGATATGTTTTAAAGCCTTCCTTTTTCTTTCTCCATTATAAATATGTCATCCACCATTGCATTCAAGTTGTAAAAATCAAAAATACAAAAACAAATAAAATGAAAAGAGGGCAGAAGGAAAACAGGAAAGGCACAGCCCCATGCCAAAAAGAGAAATAAATATGAAAGTGTGCAAGCTCAAATGCCACTCCTCAAAACACACTTCTAGTTAGTCAAACTGCCTAATCTTGACTAATTAGCTTTAAATTTTCTGCTGATAGGATAGTGAATTCGATTTGCGAAACTATTCAATCTTGGCTTATCAGTAGACAGATTAGGATAGAAATGAAGGTTCAAACAAACTCAAAATCTAAACCAAAGTTTCCAAAGAGAGATGACTCAAAACTGTTTTATTTTCTGAGTCATAAAAGAGAAAAAATGGTTCTAAATTGCCCAAAATCTGAATCAGATATCAAGGAAGAGACAGCTCAAAACAAAATTAAAAACAGAGCTGTAAAGAAAAAGAAGGCCATAATGAGAAACTTTCAGATCTTAAGCCTTCCATTTTGATTTTAATTTTCTGCAAATAATAATCTATGTGCAGCTTGTTTTTATGCCATAGATCACAGCAAGTCAAATAGCTTAATCTTGACTTGGCTATTTTTAAATTTCTGTTATAGAATTTAGAGAATGAGAGTCTGTTGGACAGCTTAATCCCAACAAGACAGTAGATTAGGTAGAGAAATATCTGAGCTCAACTGTTTAATCTGAGTTCGGGGAGAAATAAGGAGTAGAACTAGATTAGTTTTTATGCTTTCAAAAGAATAAAATGTTGTAAGAGAGTTTTCCAATCCAAGTGCACTATAAGAAGAAAAAATGTTAGATCTGTAGGATTGGGTAGGTAGCAAGCTTGTTGATAAAGGTCCATTGTTTTCATGGCTGCCAAATATGTTTTTAGAGAAGATCATTCAATCACAGGAGGACAGCCCAATGGATGGGGCAACTGATCAGCCTCCCAGAAGATGCAAGTCTGAAATTCTTGATGCCTTCAAGAAGGCACCATCCCCAAGTGGAGCCACTGTTAGCCACCTATAAAATTTTTTATACCCAAAGGTGGCTAAATCTATTTTGAGTCTTCAAGGAACAATTTTTATTACCAAAAAACTGTTGGCTCTTGAAGACTTTTAAAAGCCTCATGCCTCTGTCCAGATCCTACATTGTTGTTCCCATTTCATACTCTGAAAATTTCTGCTAAAAATCCAAGAGAAAAAACTGCTGAAAAACTATCATTTTCCCTTTCCTCCCCACTCCAAAATTAACCTTCACTTATAAAATCCCCTATGTTTTTATGAATTTCCTTCTTCCATTCATAAAGACCACTTTATAAGGTTTGAAACTTACTTTAAAAACCTTACCGAAACCCCCAAATCCATTTAAATCCTTGAAATTTTTCATAAAAATCAAAGTTTTATTACTATGGACTTAAGCCCCTTTGGGCTAAATCCTAAGCCACTTCCCCCACATGCCCTTTCCCCAGAACCAGGGGCTAGTCCCATTAGCGCTAATCGCATCGGAAAGATTCAAGTGTGCACGTTCTTTGAGCCATTTCAAAACTCCAATTGCGATCAACCCTTTTTATCATAAACCGCAGATCATATAGTTATTTCATTTAACCCGTGGGCCCGAAATCGGGCGCTAAAACCATTGAAAAAAAATCCCTCTCCGATCATATTTTCCTTTGTAAATCCAAAAACCAACTTTCCGAATGTTTTAAGTTGAAAACTTAAAAACACATATTGAAATACTGTAATGGGTTGATCGAAAAGACCGATCGCGCAATTGCAATCGGGGAAATTTCAAATGGGTTGATCGGAAAGAGCAGGCCCGCAGTTCCGATTGCGATTAGGCCCTCGTTATATATACTCCCAGGCATATTACAGTTCATATATCCCACGGCCCCGCAATCGGGAGCCTTTTTCTTTTACTTATATATTTTTTCCGCCCGACCCATTTTAACTTGTTTTTATTGTAAAAACTTTGGTTTTCGTATGTATGAAAGGGTTTTCCCCCTGATTCATCTCCACCATTGATCACCGCCGATCGAAAGGCCATCGCTCAATTGCATCGGAGTTTCAAATCGCATCGCAACTTTCCCCGATTGCACAATCGCATGCCCCTATCTGCCACCTCCGATTGCGATCCCCCCGATTCTTTCCCCGCCATTGATCTGGTCCTCAGATCAACGGCCAGCGCTCAATCGCAAGTTTCAAATCACATCCTCTCTTCCGCGCTCCCCGATTGCGATTGCTCTGATTTAATCCCGTCCGTCCATTTCCGGCTAATCCAACGGTCATCGCTTGATCGCACAAGTCTCCCCGATCGCGCAAACGCATCGGCATTTTCCAATCACGCCTTTTGTTCCTCCCCTCCAATTGCGCTCCTCCGATTAGATCTGGACCGTCCACGTGTCCAGATCGGACGGTCCAAAACCACCCCACCTTATTTCTTCTCCCCGCTCTCCTATGCCTGTTTTTGCGCTGATCTCCACCGTTAGATATTTTTATCCAACGGCTATGCTCCTCCCCCGCCATCTGAAGCAGTTTAAACCTATTTCCGCAGGATTTCTTAATTGTTTTGTGTTTTGCAGGTATTTCTATGGTTTTCCATTATGTTATGAAGAAAGGCTGAAGACCGGGAAAGATGTTTCCTGTGCCTTCGGGCTATTAAAACACAACCATTCGCAGGTTTGAATTCAATGATTTATCAGCGTTTCATGAGCGTTGATAACACGTAAATGGCCCATGCTGCCTCTGCACATCAACAAGACACTGTTTTATTCAAAAACAGTTAAAGAGTATAAGTTTTGAGACAGAGCACCACAGGACCGAGATTGAAGACAAATTTGGGGATCACGGCTAAGATTGAACATCAAAAGCCTAATCCCCCAAATTAAAACAGAATTAATAAAAAATCAAAAGGATCTGACAGGCAGAAAGGACTTCCACCACTACATTTGAGGCAAATTGATTCCTCAGCTACCACAGGAGCCACCTGTTGCCTCAAAGCATTCAAACAGAGGCCGAACTTATTGAATAAAATCAGATATTCACCTCCAGCGCAGCCAAGGAGTTACTTCCGCAAGAGAATAAATGCAAAATTATTTGCAGAGTTACTCCACACAGCGTACAGAACCTCAAAGTCAAATAAAGCTCCCACCGAGCTTTGATATTTATTGTAAAAAAAAGTTAATACAGTGATCCACCTGTAAAAATTCTCCCTCGGGCCCCTCAAAAGGCCGAGAAGTCTTGAACCTGTATTAATTATCCTGAGAGATCTTTTCTCAGATCACCTCCTCATTCTTCTATAAATACCTCAGAAGAAGATGAGAAATTGTTGGTTGAGTTGGTTGCAGAACTTTGAAATACACTTGAGCTCGAGATTTATATTTTTACATAGCGTTCACTAGCCCTTGAAGCTCTGTTTGTGATAGAGTAGTTAGGCTGAATAGTGAATATGATTGCTGAACTGAAGCATTGGACTTGAAGACTGTAACCGGTTTGACATCAATAACAAGCTGTTTCTTGGGATCCTGGTCTATATTACTGGTGAAGTGCTTCTTTCTTTGTCAATTGTTTCCCTTCTATGTATGCCATATTGTTCATTTTCTGCTGTAAAGAACAGTTTAAACAGAGTTAGTACCTACTGTATATCAGTCACCTTCTCTGGCTGAGAAATATTTATCTCAATGTTTTCTTCAAATTTGTTTATTTAAGAATGATTCAATACAGTTTAAACAGTTAGGAATGTAGGTGTTCCCTCGTCCTTCTGTTTGCTTAAACATTGTTCTTGAATGTAATTTCCATTATTTGCTATTAAAGTTAGACTAGAGAAGCTACGGTTCGCCCTGATTCCTAGATTCTTTTCTTCAAAGGCAGATTCTGAAAGTTTCCCTTGGTGTTGACTGAAAGTAGACTAGGTTTAAAAGTACTTTATCTAATCTTAAGTCACACTTTGTTTCTCTTATATGTTTTCATACTTTCTGAAGGTAATTATGCGGATTACTGGATTGTTTGTCAATTAAGCTGCTTGAATACAAACTTGCCCAAGAAGTCTATGGTTAGCCCTGTCCTTGGTTGGTTTTAAACAGTTACTTAAGAGGCTTTTCTTGTTTGGACTGACTATAAATCATCTGAGAAATTATTATCAGTTTCCACCCCTCCAACACTTTATTGTTTCCATTTCATCATTCTAATCTCAATAATCTTGTGGTATAGATGACTTGCCCCTTGGATCACACTTGATGTTGTTTCTCAATTAAAGCCCGGATATGACTCCATAGCCCAATGGACTAAAAACCAGCGTTATATCTATCTCTTAGCCATAGTTGTTCTATTTACTTGCGACTTCTCACTTTTGAAGCTTTTACACTTAGAACTTTCCCCTCAAGTAACATTTCATGCTCAACCATCCAAAACAAAACCTTTGGCCTTCATAACTAGCCTAATATCAATACCTTAAGCTTTCAAAGACAATATCCATCTTTGTACATATTGGAGAGATCCCTCTCCGGATTCAGGAGGGCTAGATCCTAGAATCCCAAAGTTGGTTGAAATGATGTTAACTCTGTGATCGGATTTTTTGCCAATCTTGCTTATTACAGAGACTGTGATGCGTATATGTTGGCATATCAGAACTTAATTTTGGAATTTGCAAGCATCTATCGATCTTGTTTTACTTATCTCCATCTATAATTAATAGAAAAAATAAATCTTTTATATTAAATATATGATTTTTTATGGGGTATATAACTTGCAGGAAACAAAGTATGGCACTGCACCAACAGATCAAATCTTGAAAGATGGCATGTTACATGGTTTTGAAAGAATGTGTATAGTTTATGAGTCAATTTTTGCATTGGTACGTCATCTCTTTTCGATTTACATTGATGTATATTATTTAATATTGCAATTTTCATTATTCTCACCAATGTATATACACTCATTACAATTTATTTTTATGTTTCTAGATGGAAGGTGAAGAAGAAGAAAACAATCAACATCGTGAACAAAACATTTCTAAAAATAACCCAAGTCATGGAAGTAGCTCTAGCAGTGACAGCAGTTCAAGCGAAGAATGATGATCACTATGTTTGGATATAAAAGCAAGGCGTTGTATTTTTTGAAAAATGTCTGTGAAATCAGACATTTTCCTTAATGTAATGGACATAGTGTCCCAATTGAAAGATAAAGGGATACCAATAATTGTCCCATTTTGTATGAAAAATAATGTCTTATTCATATATA